>CAWUFW010016503.1:0-306482 GCA_963921515.1 Calotriton arnoldi
TCCTCGGACGACCCCTCTTCTTGGGGGGCCCTCAAGTGCAGGCTGCTGCGGTGCAGGGGACTCTCCGCCAGAGTCCTCCTCCCTCCCTGTGGCAGTTGCAGTTTGTTCGGTACCAGATGTTGTTGGCACACAGGGAGGTGTGGACTGGTTGCTGTTCATCTGGCGGAGGCATTGTAAAATGTCCCTGTGCACCGCCGTCATCTCATGTAGTACATCCCACTTGGACTCCACGCGGGTCATGTGGGAGTCCACACGTGACATGTGGGAGTCCACACGTGACATGTGTGACTCCACTTGGGACATGTGGGAGTCCAAGCGGGCATGATGGGCAGCCTGCTGCTGTTTAATGTCTCTGAGGAGCCCCACTACCTGGCTGAGCTCTCCGGTGCTGGACTGGTACGCATCAGCTATGCGTACCAGTTGTGGGTCTTCATGCACACCAGCAACGTCTGCAAGCAGCGACCTCTGTCTCCCACCCCTCCCACCACCCCTGCTGACATGTGCAGTGTGTGCAGTTGCACGCACAGATAACCCTGGTCCACCTTGGGGGTTGGTGGTGGTGGTGGTGTCCATGGCCCCAGGTTGGTCCAGGGTCACTGCGCTGGTGTTGTTCCTTATTCTGTCCATGTCGGCAGGGATGGTATTCGTGGTGACAGTCGTTGGAGGGGTGGGTGCAGGGGGTGCAGCTGGTGGACCTGCTGGTGCTGCAGCTGGTGGTCCTGCTGGTGCAGCATGTTGACTTGCACCGGATGTGCCAGGTTGTTCTTCATCGTCCGAGGAGGACAGAGGCTGTACGACGCCAGTGAGCTCGGCATCCTCTTGAGCCTGGGACTGGGACTCCTCAGCGTCTGCTGCTGTGTCCCTATCATCACCTGTTTTTGGGAGACACAAACAATGTATGTCATGTTTCTGCAGGCATCAGTGGTTGACACACCTGACAGTTGTGACTGTGCCTCGGGGTGCGGGCCTGTACATTGTATTGTCCTAAGTTGTCACAGTCAGGGGTTGATATTGGTGTGGCACATTGTCCTGCATTATTTGGGCATTTCTATGTATTCTCTGGGGTGTGAACATGGTCTGCATTGATTGTGTTTGGTTGACAGCCAGACCTCCTTCCCACCCACCCACCCACCCAGTCAGTTATCCCACCATGGAACGTGCTTGCATTGCAGGGAGTGGAAGTTGTCTCTCAGGATGTCAGTCAGTGGTGTCCTGCTGTTTGTTGGTGCACAGTTGGCAGCAGGGCCTTGTGCTCCCCACAGCAGTAGCCAGTGTCAGCCATCTTGTGAGTCCTTCTCCACTCCCTGTGATGTGAGCATGGTTCAGGGTGGTGTTGATGGGACAGTTGTGGGGGTGAGCTATGTCTGTGACTACGTCTCCCATCATGCTATTGCCTCCACCCCCTTCCCAGCATGCCCATGCTTCCTTCCTTTTGACTCTGCTTCCCTGTGGGGTGGGCTGGCTGTGCTGACAGGATGGCTGGGAGTGTTGTCCTGGCAGTTGTTTGGCTAAGAGTCCCAAGAGTGTCCCTGTGCTTCACACAACATAACCCAGGGTGGTGGTGCTTTGTGGGATCTTGTGTTAGGATGGAGGGCATTGCATTCTACCAGGTGGGTACTGTGGAGTTTGTGTTGGGGGGTGTGAGGGGAGGTGCTGGTGACTATAGTCAGTGCTGCAAGTCCCCCTTCCCACCCAGCCAGCCAGATAGCCCACCATGGAACGTGCTTGCATTGCAGGGAGTGGAAGTTGTCTCTCAGGATGTCAGTCAGTGGTGTCCTGCTGTTTGTTGGTGCACAGTTGGCAGCAGGGCCTTGTGCTCCCCACAGCAGTAGCCAGTGTCAGCCATCTTGTGAGTCCTTCTCCACTCCCTGTGATGTGAGCATGGTTCAGGGTGGTGTTGATGGGACAGTTGTGGGGGTGAGCTATGTCTGTGACTACGTCTCCCATCATGCTATTGCCTCCACCCCCTTCCCAGCATGCCCATGCTTCCTTCCTTTGACTCTGCTTCCCTGTGGGGTGGGCTGGCTGTGCTGACAGGATGGCTGGGAGTGTTGTCCTGGCAGTTGTTTGGCTAAGAGTCCCAAGAGTGTCCCTGTGCTTCACACAACATAACCCAGGGTGGTGGTGCTTTGTGGGATCTTGTGTTAGGATGGAGGGCATTGCATTCTACCAGGTGGGTACTGTGGAGTTTGTGTTGGGGGGGTGTGAGGGGAGGTGCTGGTGACTATAGTCAGTGCTGCAAGTCCCCCTTCCCACCCAGCCAGCCAGATAGCCCACCATGGAACGTGCTTGCATTGCAGGGAGTGGAAGTTGTCTCTCAGGATGTCAGTCAGTGGTGTCCTGCTGTTTGTTGGTGCACAGTTGGCAGCAGGGCCTTGTGCTCCCCACAGCAGTAGCCAGTGTCAGCCATCTTGTGAGTCCTTCTCCACTCCCTGTGATGTGAGCATGGTTCAGGGTGGTGTTGATGGGACAGTTGTGGGGGTGAGCTATGTCTGTGACTACGTCTCCCATCATGCTATTGCCTCCACCCCCTTCCCAGCATGCCCATGCTTCCTTCCTTTTGACTCTGCTTCCCTGTGGGGTGGGCTGGCTGTGCTGACAGGATGGCTGGGAGTGTTGTCCTGGCAGTTGTTTGGCTAAGAGTCCCAAGAGTGTCCCTGTGCTTCACACAACATAACCCAGGGTGGTGGTGCTTTGTGGGATCTTGTGTTAGGATGGAGGGCATTGCATTCTACCAGGTGGGTACTGTGGAGTTTGTGTTGGGGGGTGTGAGGGGAGGTGCTGGTGACTATAGTCAGTGCTGCAAGTCCCCCTTCCCACCCAGCCAGCCAGATAGCCCACCATGGAACGTGCTTGCATTGCAGGGAGTGGAAGTTGTCTCTCAGGATGTCAGTCAGTGGTATCCTGCTGTTTGTTGGTGCACAGTTGGCAGCAGGGCCTTGTGCTCCCCACAGCAGTAGCCAGTGTCAGCCATCTTGTGAGTCCTTCTCCACTCCCTGTGATGTGAGCATGGTTCAGGGTGGTGTTGATGGGACAGTTGTGGGGGTGAGCTATGTCTGTGACTACGTCTCCCATCATGCTATTGCCTCCACCCCCTTCCCAGCATGCCCATGCTTCCTTCCTTTTGACTCTGCTTCCCTGTGGGGTGGGCTGGCTGTGCTGACAGGATGGCTGGGAGTGTTGTCCTGGCAGTTGTTTGGCTAAGAGTCCCAAGAGTGTCCCTGTGCTTCACACAACATAACCCAGGGTGGTGGTGCTTTGTGGGATCTTGTGTTAGGATGGAGGGCATTGCATTCTACCAGGTGGGTACTGTGGAGTTTGTGTTGGGGGGGTGTGAGGGGAGGTGCTGGTGACTATAGTCAGTGCTGCAAGTCCCCCTTCCCACCCAGCCAGCCAGATAGCCCACCATGGAACGTGCTTGCATTGCAGGGAGTGGAAGTTGTCTCTCAGGATGTCAGTCAGTGGTATCCTGCTGTTTGTTGGTGCACAGTTGGCAGCAGGGCCTTGTGCTCCCCACAGCAGTAGCCAGTGTCAGCCATCTTGTGAGTCCTTCTCCACTCCCTGTGATGTGAGCATGGTTCAGGGTGGTGTTGATGGGACAGTTGTGGGGGTGAGCTATGTCTGTGACTACGTCTCCCATCATGCTATTGCCTCCACCCCCCTTCCCAGCATGCCCATGCTTCCTTCCTTTTGACTCTGCTTCCCTGTGGGGTGGGCTGGCTGTGCTGACAGGATGGCTGGGAGTGTTGTCCTGGCAGTTGTTTGGCTAAGAGTCCCAAGAGTGTCCCTGTGCTTCACACAACATAACCCAGGGTGGTGGTGCTTTGTGGGATCTTGTGTTAGGATGGAGGGCATTGCATTCTACCAGGTGGGTACTGTGGAGTTTGTGTTGGGGGGTGTGAGGGGAGGTGCTGGTGACTATAGTCAGTGCTGCAAGTCCCCCTTCCCACCCAGCCAGCCAGATAGCCCACCATGGAACGTGCTTGCATTGCAGGGAGTGGAAGTTGTCTCTCAGGATGTCAGTCAGTGGTATCCTGCTGTTTGTTGGTGCACAGTTGGCAGCAGGGCCTTGTGCTCCCCACAGCAGTAGCCAGTGTCAGCCATCTTGTGAGTCCTTCTCCACTCCCTGTGATGTGAGCATGGTTCAGGGTGGTGTTGATGGGACAGTTGTGGGGGTGAGCTATGTCTGTGACTACGTCTCCCATCATGCTATTGCCTCCACCCCCTTCCCAGCATGCCCATGCTTCCTTCCTTTTGACTCTGCTTCCCTGTGGGGTGGGCTGGCTGTGCTGACAGGATGGCTGGGAGTGTTGTCCTGGCAGTTGTTTGGCTAAGAGTCCCAAGAGTGTCCCTGTGCTTCACACAACATAACCCAGGGTGGTGGTGCTTTGTGGGATCTTGTGTTAGGATGGAGGGCATTGCATTCTACCAGGTGGGTACTGTGGAGTTTGTGTTGGGGGGTGTGAGGGGAGGTGCTGGTGACTATAGTCAGTGCTGCAAGTCCCCCTTCCCACCCAGCCAGCCAGATAGCCCACCATGGAACGTGCTTGCATTGCAGGGAGTGGAAGTTGTCTCTCAGGATGTCAGTCAGTGGTGTCCTGCTGTTTGTTGGTGCACAGTTGGCAGCAGGGCCTTGTGCTCCCCACAGCAGTAGCCAGTGTCAGCCATCTTGTGAGTCCTTCTCCACTCCCTGTGATGTGCGCATGGTTCATGGTGGTGTTGATGGGACAGTTTTGGGGCGGGCAATATGTGTGACTGCGACTCCCATGATGCTATTGGCTACACTGACTTGGCCAGCATACACAGAATTCCTTCCTTTGAGTGGTCTTCACTGTGTGTTGGTGTTGTTGTGGTGGCTACATGTGTGGATGTGTTTGTTAGTTCTATTTGTGCCACTGCCTAGCTGTAGTTGTGGTTGTGTTTGTACATGTGTTGGCACAGTTGGATGTGACTTTTTTGATGGCATGTGTTGTGTTTATCTGACTGACATACACATTTTGGGATGATTCTGTTCTAGTTGCTGTGTAATTGCTATGTGTGCATGGTTTGACTCTCCCCTTGACAGTGATGTGTGTGTTTTGTGGCAGTTTATTGTGTACATTTGTTGTGTACTCACCAGGCTCTGGGATGTTCTCTAGTCCATATACGCTCACTGGCGGAAGGATGGCCCGCACCTTCTCCTCCCAGGGCCTGAGGTATATTGGCTTGGCAGGAGGGCCACTGCCGGTCTGTTGGCTGTTGCTGTAGTCTATCTTCAGCAGGTCCCGTACCCTCCTGCGCACGTCATACCACCTGTTCTGGATGTCCGTCTTTGTGCGCCGACATGATGATTGGGCGTTCACCCTGTTGATGATCCTCTCCCACATCTTGGTTTTCTGCGACATGGGGGTCTGTTGGACCAGAGTGCCAAACAGCTGTGGCTCCACCCTGAGGATCTCGTCTACCAGGACTTCCAATTCACAATCTAGGAACTTGGGATTCTTCTTGGGGGCATGGTGATGGGTGGTGATGGTGAGTGATGTGTGTGTTGGTGTGCAGGTGAGGGTGTGTGAGTGTGTGTTTTGCTGGGTGTATGTGAGGTAGGTATTTGTTGGTGTGCTGATGGTGTGTGGCTTGTGTGAGGGATGAGCTGTGGGTGTGTGGTTGCTTTCTCTTGGGTGCTGGCAGTGAAATGGCATTTGCAAAGGCTCATGGTAGTGATTTGTGTCCTTTATATAGGTGGAGTTGTGGGTGTGTCTTTGTTCTCTGTCCCCACCCCCCCAGTATTTATTGGCTTGGTAATTGCTTGTTTGGCCTTTTTTGGTTGATTTTTCCTTTGTGCTGTTTGTGTATGTTGGAAACGTTCTTGTGACCGAGTCGGACCCTGCATTGGTCTCGTACGGTGTTTTCCGTTTCGTTCACGCTGTGTTTGTGCAGTTTTGTATGCTGCGTACGCGTCGGTCGCGGTGTATTGTATTGCTTCGGCTCGGTTTTGTATGCGTGTCGGTCGTACGGCTTGTCCTCCGTCCGACTCGGTCGTGTTTTCGCGCCTTGCATCGTACTTTGCGGGTTGGAGTTGGCGGGTACGATTCGGTCGGATTTGTTCCGGGTGCGTGTCGGTCGGTTGGATTCGCGTGTTTTTCCGGCCGGATTGCTATTTTCCGAGCGGCTCGGTCGGTCGGCTTGGTTTCCTGACGTGTCGGTCGGATTTATCGCGGCTTGCATCGTACTTGGCGTGTCGGGCGCCACTGGTACGTGTCGGTCGGTATTTTTTCCGGATCCGAGTCGGTCGGTGCTTTTTCCGGCCCAAATCGGAATCGACCCCATAGTCTAAAAAAAGTCAGAAATCTGCTTCTGCAGGTCTCTAATCTTGCATAAGTGCAAATATTCAACTCTTTTCAGTTTCCACACATTTTGCATTTTACCCCTAGAAACCTGTACCAGTCACATATTTGTAGGAAGAGTCCTGGAAAACAAATGTGAAGCTAATTATGTTTGCAAATTTACACATGTACATATTTGTGCATGCAAAAAAGGGACAATGAAGTTGCTAACCTTTTTTTCACTATAGAGTAACGATTTGAGCTATGAAGAAACCCTTTAAAATATACCACACCATATTTTGGAGGAGATTGACTTTCCATCCCCATTTGATAGGGGTTTACAGTTATTCTTGACAGGTATACATATCTGATTTTTTGGAGGTGTGCAGGGTGTAGCGTCCTCTCCCAGCCTGGGTACCCGTAAAGGACTACGCCACACACGGAGCTTAGTAATACACGCCTTTATTCTTCTGCATGTAACAGCAAACTCAACATTTTGAAATGGCCTTCAGTGCATTCAGCTCTAATGCTTATGTCATAGTTCTATGGAGTCCATCTGGAGCCAAAAGGGTCCATTGTTTGTAATTCGCAAGACACTACATCTCCTCTTCTGTTAAATAAAAACTTACAATTTCTACAATATATTAATATAGATAGACATATATATTTAAATCTCTTCAATCAATCTTTTTTGCGCTTTAATTGTTCGACCTGATCTTGATCTGGGAAACTGAGAAGTGCTATCACCGATGTCCAAGATCTGCGTCAACGGTATGGAAGCAACAGCAGTTGCTGATGTTTAAGACCCAGTCTCTCTTTCAATAATTAGATCTGATAAATGATTGGTCAAGTGCCTGAAATGAGAAGAGTCTCGAGTAATAGACGTCCCAGGGCGATGGGCAGTCTCCATTTGTCCCTTAATAGACACTACTTGCAAAGGTTCTGCATCAAAAGTAGTATCAGATTTTCTTTTCTACATTTGTCATAGGAGCACTAGATTTCCTCTCTTAAAGACGAAGGGGGATATTACCAAGGACTTGCGATAATTATCGCAAAGCGCGCTTAGCGCTGTTTTTTTTATCGCAGGCTATAACTGGATTTCATCACGGAGATAACGCGTTATTATCAACGCTTATCTCCAAGGCGATAGAAAATCCAGCCATAGCGGCGAAACCTAGCAATAGCGCGAGAAATCCAGCGATAAATTCACTGCGCTAATGAAAAGCTTGCTAATAGGCAGGTGAGGACTTAACCTTACAATCCACCTCCCATTGACGAGAAAGGTTTTTATCAGTTGTTAAATTCCAGCGATAATCGCGGTTAGCGCGACTTATTTTATCGCTTCGCGGGCATTGGTAATAGGGGGAAGTTGTGTTTGCGACTGTTTGCAGTCACTTTTAGTTGGGAACGCCTACTTTGCATGTCATTAGCGATAAATATCGCTGACATGCAAAGCGGCACCAAAACGGTCGCTCGCCATAAAGCTGTCGCTAATAGCTGTTAGCGACAGCTTGCTAATAGGGCGATAGAAATATAGCTAATATGCCCCAATGTTCTTTGCATGTCGTCTTTTGTAATGCATACACTTTCATCTTTTGTTTGTTAACCAAGTCCTTTTTATGAGTTGTCATCTCATCTTTCTTTCCGTGCTTGGTCCAATGAGGTAACTTGGCATTCATTGCTCTTTCGAACATCAAAGTCGCAGGACTTTCATCTGTGGTCAAGTGGGGCGTTGAACGATAAGCTCTCAAGGTAGAATTCAATACAGTTTTCAAATTGAGCTTCTCAAGATTGGTACACTGCACTGCTTACTTTAGCGTACTCATAACACGCTCAACAAGTCCGTTGGCTTGTGGCCACAAAGGTGTTCTCGTTTGATGATTTATTTTCAAATGCTCCAAGAACTCTCTGAACTCTCGACTATTGAAAGGCGAGGCATTGTCAGACTTCACTATGGCTGGCACATCCCATGTGGCAAAGATGCCCTCTAGTTTTTTAATGAACAGTAGTCTTCTCAATAGCTTGTTTAATTTTCTTGAAATTTTTCTCACGTTCATATGACCAATGAAATGAAACATTCTTTCTCGTCAAGTCTCTCAATGGAGCAATTACAGTGACAAACAGGCACATGCAGCAACGGTTTTTGCAAGCGCAAACGGTGCGATTCGCAAAAATCGGCCATTTGCGCCCGCAAAAAGGCCTTTTGCGATGCATTAAAGTGTTAGGCACTCGCAATTTAAGAAATTGCAATTTATTGCGATTTCTTAAATTGCGATTGCATTTAAGGAATTGCAATTTGCGATTCCTTAAATGCAATGCTAGAAGCACTTAGAAATAGCAAATTCGCTATTTGGGCCCGCAAAATTCAGAGAAATTACTCTGGTCTGTATTTTGCAAAAACCTTGAAAAATGCACTAAAGTGCAGAATGGGTGCCCATCACAATTTCAGGGGTGCAACAGGGTGTCATATTGACACCTTTGCACTCTTGAAATTGCATGCGCAATTTGCGAGTACCTATTGGTACTCGCAAATTGCGCATGTACTTCCCATTCATTCCTATGGGCCACTAGGCCCATAGGAATGAATGGGAAGCCATTCTTAATTGCGACTCGCAATTTGCGAGTCGCAATTAAGGAATGTTTAGAAATCGCTATTTTAATAGCGATTTCTACATGCATAGGCTTTTGAGAGTCCCTAATTGCGATTCCTTAATAATAGTAATTAAGTACTCGCAAAAGCATTTCTTGATGCATGTACCCCAAAGTCTTGTATGTATTGGGAACAATAATACGCCATGCCAAGAAATGAACGCACCATGGAAACATTTCGAGGGCTCACTGACAAAATATCGACCCTAAACATATCGTCATACAAAAATATTGTGACATAAATATCAATGTAAAAAATATCGTTATCCTATAGTTATCATGTAAATAACAAAAATATCGGAGAAAAATATCGTTGTCACTAATATCGTTGTCGAAAATCTCTTTTGTAAAATATATATAAATTTAAATAGTAAACATTAAATATATTAGAAATAACACTCAATCAATCAATCAATGGTCTTTATTCGATCAAATTAATGGTCATAAATGTACACATAATAAATACAAAACTCATAATTACAGCAGCAATAAGATAAAAAAGTACAATCATTAATCTTAAAATCAAGAACACGGCAGACAAAGCACCACATTTACAGTTTAAATTTTTTACGACGCATAACTTTTCCTTAGCTTCATAGCTGCAATGATATAGCTAAGTACAGTGCGACAAATATCTGGAGTAGCTAAGGATTGTAATGTGATGTAAAGTGCTTGTGTAGAAGAATTGGGCGTAAGAACTGAACTCTTAACGAGCGGTACAAAGTGCAAAACAACATAAAGTGCACTGTGGATTGGGTAGAGATGGCATCACAGTGGCAACGAGAAAAAGAAGCAACCCAGGAACCAGCCAAGGGAAAGGCGACCACATGATGAACCATGTTTCATCTTAGCCTTGTCAAATAAAATCTATGCTGCGAATTAACGGACCATGTTAAATAAAATTTTGTGACTGAGGCATTAAAAGTTTGCATATAACTGATGGTTAAACTTGATCTACGAGATTTTTCAATTCAGGCCTCTTCTCTTTGGGAAGAAAAGATCTCTTTTACCCTCTCTTTACTCTGGGAGTCTATGCCTTTGGAAGAATTGAAGAGAGCACTCAGGCCTAGGTTTTAGAAGGCATTTTTAACGTAGGACAGTCATGGAAAAGCAGCCATATTGTCAATATTTAAACAATCCTTCAAAACTTCCTTAAAAAAATCAGCCCTTGGAGTGCTCCATAATTTCACCCAAGGTAGTAAGGGTGCTAAACCAGTCCCAATTCTGCATGTGTAATAAAACCTTGGATCGATTTAGTAAAGCTAAGAGTCTACATAAAAACTTGTTTTCTGCTGGCTGTAACTGCTCTACAGCAAGTTATCCCTACACTCCTGCCCCATAAACACCAAGAGATAAGCATTTGCTTCTATACATCAGAATCATATCCTTAATTGGTGTATGCCCTAGCTGTTTAGCAAACCGAAATATCATTTCGCAAGCTGACCCCATCTTTTGCGTCTCTGATTTATTAGCCTCTCCCAAGACCCATTACCATCGAACAGAAGGCCTTGGTAATTAAAAGAAAAAACCTTTTCTATCGGTGTCCCTCCGATGTCAAATCTCTTAGACTGGGTAAGTTTGGGGCCACAAGTCATTATAAAAGACTTTTAGTGATTTTCCTCAAGATTTAATTTAATCATAAAATCATTAAAACCATTTAAAAGAATTTGAGGGTCATTTGCTGTTAACGCTAAAAGAACTGCATCGTCCGCTTATAAAAGTACAGGGACTGCACGGGTACCAATTCGCAGGATATCTTTACTACAGGCCCCTAAAAAAGCAGCTAGGGAGTTATTCTAAAATAAAATCAGGAAAGGAGCCAAAATACATCCCTGCCTCACTCCTCTACTGACCCTGATTGCTTTTGTGCAGTCCCTTGATTGTGGATAGCGCACTTTTGTATTTGTATCCCAATGCAGGCGCCTAACTAGGTCCAACAATAAGGGATCCACACCTGCCTGTTCCATTAAATCCCATAATTTCTTCCTGTCTACTAGGTCAAAGGCACAGAAGAGGTCCATAAATGCCATATGGAGGGCTCCTCTCCTGGCCTTGACATACTTCCCCCATATGAGGTTTAGATTAAGAGTCTGCTCTACAGTCCCTAGACTTGATTGTAAACCATATTGGAAAGGTGAGAAAAAGAAGGTAGTCTTTGCCAAATCCTATCATTTTTCAAATATGACCCGCCTAAGAATCTTGGCTGTACAATATATTAATGAAATTGGGCGGTAGCAAGCCAGTGAATTCCGGTCACCCTTTTATAAATTGGTATTATTGTAGTCTCTTTCCAGGATTCAATTAGGTTACCCCTGACTGCTGGCCTTAAGATATTCATTAAAAAAGGGGCCCAAAAATCTACATTGGGTTTATAAAGATCTATTGGAACCCCACCAGGGCCGATACCTTACCACTAGCTGCAACCTGAATAGCTGTGATAACAGAACTTTATAAGATCTGCTAACCAATCCTCCTTTATTAGTAGGGGACCAGATCTTGCATCCTTTTCCTGGTGGGCCCCCTCTTGATGTGGGTTGAAAATTATGGAAAATTGATCAATCCAATCCTGTTCAAGAATATGGCACTCAATACCATTGGATGAATTATCCATAAAAAGGACCGATTTACAATATCCCAGAAAAGCCTGGTATCTCTTAAATTAGCCACTTTTTCTAGATCCTCCCAGCCCTTGGTTCTAATTTCATGCCTCCTCTCTTCTAGGGTTTGCCTGTAGTTTTTTCTTGCTGCCCTGATATTGTCTATGTTTCGTGGGAATATATTAGTACTTTGTTATAAAACTTTGCGCTACTGTACATTTGGGACTAAACCATTACTTGGCGGGGCACTCTCTCTGTGTTTATCTATATACAACTCAGAGGCCACACTTCTCTCACTATAATAAAACTTTCAAGAATACTATCTGGAGCCATTTCTTGTGAAAGACAACAGGCAATATCATCAGTGGCCACAGTTTAAAATTAGTAAAAATCTTATCAGGTTCGATATTCCTCCAATTTATTCAAAACCCTTTATTTGCAGAGTAACTAACTGGTGCCTTGTTAATTACTGGTGTCCCTGCAAGAAGAGCAAATGCAAAACGTAAAAGAATGGGATTATGATCACTAAAGGGGTGATAACACACCTCATACTGCAAGAGGTTTCATGCGAGGTCAACTGTCAAAGGCACGAAATCTATAGTGCTTCCCTTGCCTCTGCCTATGAACACTGGAAGGCATGAGTTACCCTGAGAGCAAAAATCCTAAGTAAAAATCAAATTATGAATCAAAATTATCTCATTTAGGGATCCACCATAAGATGAATGTGCAAAATGGTTTATATCATCCCTTGAACGTTAGAGAACACACAAGTATGACTTCCCCTATGAGGCCGATTACGATGTCGGTCAAAAAGCCTCCGACTGATAGTCGGAAGCTTTCTGACCGCGGTCGGAGGCTTTCCGACCAACACGGTCGGTTTGAGGTCTGACCGCCCTATTACGATGTCGGTGGTCGGAGCGTAAACTGTTTGGTCATTTCGACACAGTTGGTTTCCCACTGCTTTTCTGTGCCGACCTTTCTGACATGGAAAGGCTGTCGGAAAGTGACTTTGGGAGCAGCTAGCAGGGCCCCCTTGCCTCCGTGGTCTACAGTTGGTGGTCGATGGGGGACCTAGGGTACCCCTTTGTAAAACCATGTACTGTGTGGCAGGCACCATTGGGTGCCTGCCACATGGTGCAGGGTTTTACACCCCCCCCCCCATTTCTCTGTAGGAGCCTGTATTACGGACGGTTTATGGCCGTGACCCAAGCTCGCATAGAGAAAAGTGAGTATGCAACCGAACAGTGTTCGGTCGCATCATAATCAGGTGGTCTGAACCTCTGACCCGCGGTCGGTCGGTCCCAAGTCCGAGACGGTGTTGGTCAGAGGCAACTCCGACCGACATCGTAATAAGCACCAAAGTGTGCATTTTGAGATATTAAAGCCCCCGCCCATATGATTGAGGTATCTCTGTTCCCCTCTCTGTCCATAAGGTCTAAAAGCATCCTCCCTAGCTCTTGTATGATCTCTACGGTTGTATAAAGAAGAAATAAAAATAAAACTTTATTAAAACCACATTTAACAGGCTTTTAACTTGTAAATTTAGAATTTGATAACATGGGCTTGATGCTATTACTTTGACCGTAACATTTTTGATGGCACATGAAACAAAAATAACCAGGCTCCCTTTCCTCTCCCGGTGGGAGATGGAATTGCATGGGAACAGTAAGATTTACACCCATTTAAAGCAATAGGGCCAACAGCCCATGTTTCCTGACAGCAGACAATACAAAGTTTTGGAGGTATGCCACCCAATCTTCATATTTAAGTTTGTCCGGAACCCCCGCATTATTCCATGAAATGAACTGCATACCTCACCCACGGTCGGCATTATTCAACTCTCTGTTTAGGATACACACAGGTTTAACTGAAAGGGGTGAATTAATGGCAATCTCTAACTGGTCAGTTACCTCAGTTGGATCATTTGGGATCAAGCTCAATCATTTTCTGTAAGCCCTGATAGTAATTCAAATCGATTAGGGTGGGCAAAGGGTACGAAAGAGGATGGTCTTTGTGGAATTCATTGCATTCGGTTATACTACACATTGAAAATATAACCTGGTGGGGGCGGATAAAAAAAACCTAATGCACAGGCCAATATTTTGCTAAGATTTGCACAAACACAATTCAAACGAGACAGTAAAGAACGAACATACTCTGGGTCTTTAATTTTAAAATTACACAGTCCCCCTAAATTGATTTTGCTGAGGGGCCAAACCATTTTACTGTGCGTGCCATGATTATTTTGTCAATAACAGCTGGGTTACAATCTGCATTCCTCCTACACCATTAAATAGCTTTATTTGTAATACTATGGCAAGACTCCTGTTTGCCTTCTACTAGGGGAGGAACTCCCACTAAAACCATTGTATATGGAGTATAGTCCGAATGTAAATGTAGGCTAACGAGGACACCTAAAAACTAAGACTTAGTAGCAGTCTGATGAAAGTTAGAAAAGTTCTTAATCCAAGAAGTGTGTGTCTGAAAGATCCCTTGCTGGACTTGACAAATCTGTAACCCTGTCAACCTGTGTACTGTGTTTAGTGATAAGCCTAGTAGTTCCATGATGCGGCCTCTGCACATGGCCTTGAGAGGGTGTCCGGGGGTGTTAGATGACAAACCAGGAAGACGAGCTTCAATTACTAATGTGTGAGCAGAGTCCTGGGTTACCAAAAGATCTGCCTTCATCCGAGCAATTAACAGAGGTATTTTCATCCTGGTCAGAGCTTTGCATACATTTCCGGGTGACCAATAATTGTTTTTAGATGTTGTGCCACCCTCTACTCTTTTTCTCTTTCCACCCTTGGCTTTTGGTCTCTCATCCACACCCACGCTCTGCTCTAATACCAGGGTTCAAGATGGCCACCGGAAGGTGAGGAGCTCGAGGAAGGAGCTCCGAGGCTGGGGATAGCTCAACAGCAAAAGTCCCAGATTAGCCCGAACACAACACTAGACAACACTTGTCAACACAACAACATAATACGTGGCATCAGATCATTGACCCACACAAAAGAATAAAGAACTCACCGCTTTCAAGGATCAGGACACCTCCGAACGGGAGCAATCCTAGATCTGGACGTAGGATATCACCTGCATCTTCAGGTCAGTGGTGGAAACAACAGACGAGGTGAGGCATGGGCTATATGTGGGAGGGCGGCCCAAGTCGCACGGCTGACCAAGAGAGCCCAGACTGAACCGGGACCAAGAGGCAGACTAGGAGTCCATTCGGACCCATGCCGTGGCTGCGAGCCAGGTGTGGAAGGCTGCGGTCCCTATCCGCCCCCTTTTCCGGAGGCAAAGTCGACAACCACCTCCTGGACCTGCTGGAGGTGGAAAGGAGACAAGTGAAGGCAATGCAGCAACTCCGCTGCAACACAGGAGCGGTATGGCCGCTCGCTGTTCTCGATGAAGGGATTACCTGCTGCGGGGGGAAAGGAGACAAGTGAAGGCACTGCAGCAACTCCTCTGCAACACCGGAGTGGTATGGATGCTCGCGGTACTCGATGAAAGGATTACAGAATAAGGGGACCGCAAAAGGGCACTTTGATAACCTCTGCCTGCAACACCAGAGCAGTAGGGCTGCTCTTGGTGCTCCATGAGAGGATCGTAAGCGCCTTCCTCTCTTGATAATAAAGATTCAGGTCTGAAGGAGCGCCCTGCTCGGGGGCCACCGGAATTCACCGTGATGACTGCCGCTTGACCCGCAGAAGGGGAACCGGCATGTCATTGAGTCTGGCATAAAACATAGCTGTTTGGGGGGCTACCGAAGAGAAAAAAAACGACTGATTCAGCAATCCTGTAGCAGTTTACCACCCCGGCCATTTTCCACCTCCTATCCCCTCGAAGCTGCCTAAACCTCAAAATGTCAGAGAGTTGAGCAAGCCCCCTTGGTAATAGAAATAGAAAGAGGGCAAATACCTAGGGAATGGGGAAATAGAAAAAGGACTGCCACTGTAAGCTGCTCACAAAAAGGAGGCCATGTTGGAGTGACTGTCAATCAATTGATGTAACCGACCTAATAGATAATTTTAATCATCTCACAAAGGCAATTGTAGTTAAGTTATCTGCTTCTTTAGATGACATGATCGTTAAGGTAGTAAAGGAAAGAGTAAATAGGGAATGAACACAATAACTACAAATATGGCAGAAGCCAATCTGAAACCCGCAGGAAGCAATTCCTACACTATACTATACCCCTCCAATCTCTCTAGAAATGCAACCAAAACCTTCAAACACAACCTACTTAGAACAAACCCAGAAACACTGATTTCAGACCCCCTCCTTCAACATAAAAAAGGTGTCATTATCAATAACCTAATTTTTTTTACTAGAAAAATGGCAAAATGGCGCACTTCCTTGACTAAGTTGCTAAACATACAGGAAAGAAGAAACATTCTGTATGGCATCAAGAAACCGATAGCACCCTCACAAATTCTAAGAGATAATCTGAATATAACATCCTATAAAAATGGCCTGGTACTTATCCAAGCATCCAATAAGGATCTAGAACAATTGGACGACTATTTTGCCACTTTAAAAGATCTCGCTTATAACAACACCTACTCTACACACCATCAATGCACTATCACGCAAGCTGATACACAACCCAAGAGTCAATCTGCTAAGATTGAATCAATAATTTGTCAGCAGTCCCAGCAGCCAACACCTATGTCTAGTAAGAGCGAAGCTCTGGACAGCAACCCACAGCACTTAGTAGCCAAATAGCTACCTATCTCCAATGGCCTCCTAATTCCAAGCCCCAATACAAGGCACTGGCCTGTTCCCCTTAATCCAATATTGGCCTCACATGGAACACTTAAAAACAAGCCCCTAGAAGCAAACCGGCAAAAAGTTAGGCATCCAGCTAAAACACACATGTCATTGACTACTACACCGCCAGTCATACTAAACTATTGTCCTTCTGATCCAGTAGCCATTGCCTAGGACAACCGGAGGTTAAAACATAATTACAATAAAAGTCCCGGGTTATCCCCACTGAATGGGAAAAAAACAACATATGGAACAAAATGTAGCCCCAATCACACGGATGTCGAATCATCTAGCAAACCAACCCCTAGACTAGCATGCACTCCATAACAACTTATAGAGATAGAAACACTTAGGGGCATATTCTCAAGGAGCTATCTCCGAGTTATCGGCACTTTAACGCATCCAAAGTCGCGCTAAATTTATTGCCCCATTTACAAGCTGGTGCTAACAGCCCATAACACCAGTTTTCCTGCGAAAGCTGTCACAAAAAACATTGCCACAGATGACCCCGGCAACTAACGCTAATGAGATGCAGAGTAGGCGTTCCCGAGCAAAAAGCAGCGACAACACCATAACGCAACATTCTCAACGACCAGCCACATCGGCGATAGGAACACAAAACAGGCGATACGGCACGTTACCAGCAGGAAATTAACACCTGCTCTGACCTGGTGCAAAGTCGGACGTCAACCTGCACAAGAAAAGGGAGCCCAGCCCACAGCCACACCTGAAGAACAACAGATGCCATGGAGCCACTCACCATGCACCCCGGAGCCCCGAGAGGGCAACAACACCCACCGCCACCCCCCCAACGGACCCCCACCCTGATCCCCCCCAGACCACCACAGAGGCAGCGCAGACAAAGACATCGGACCTTCAGGAAATGCACCAGCCCCACAGACCTAGCACCAGACAATGCCAATGCCCACTACAGGCCCAAAAGGACAACCATCCTCCGCATCCTGAACATCATTGCCCACAGGCTGATGGTACCAACCCACAGACAACCAACATCCCTCCGCAGACAAAGCTGCTGGCTGTGCTGCACCTGTTGGCCTCTGGTATCCTCCCAAACAACAACCGCCCGAGTCGGTGGAGTCTCACAGCCAGCCCCATCCAAGTTCCTCACACCTGTCCTGGATGCCCTCACCAGCTAGGGACCCCAGCACCCATACGTCCCCCACAATGCGCAGGAACAGCTGGAGACCAAGCAAGGACTATACACCATAGCTGGATCCCCGCACGTGTCGGGGGCAATCGACTGCACACTTGTCCCACTTGTGCCCCCTGCCAACACCGCACACAAGTACCGCAACAGAAAGCACACGCATCCCATCAACGTGCAGGCAATAGTGGACCACAGGGAACTCCTCACCAATGTCATAGCCAACTACCCAGGCAGTGTGCATGATCCCTTCATCTTCCGACAGTCCAACCTCAACCAGCGCTTCCAGGATGGCACCCATGGGAATGCACTGCTCGTTGACAAGTACCAAATGAACACACCACACACCTCAACCCCACAATCATGCAACTCACAACTCTGGCACTGCACACGTCACAAACTCACATACAACATGCCAAACAACATGCCCCCCCACCAGACACGACAGCACAACTTACTGTGGCAACCTTGGTCAGCCATGTACATGAGCCATCGACGGCATGGCACCTCATCCACACAATACCGGAATGTGGGGAGAGGTCGGAACCAGGCATGTGCGAAGGAGGCAAGTGACCCATGAATGAGTATGTACACAATGCCAAGTGTGGCGGAGATGTGCTGGACAGACTGCAGTATGCAGACCACAGACATAGCCATGTCCACATGCACTGCTGGTGTTTGGAGTGTAGTGGACAGTGGACGCAACCATGTCACCCCAGCCAGTGTGGAAGATCGTGGAAATGTAGCTTGCGATGTCCCCCCCTGTAAGCGTGTGCGGAGTGGGCTGGCCCGGCGTACGCCAGGCCAGCGCAGGGGTGTGAATAAAAAGCACATAGCTCTGGGCATGGTTCTCTTCCGGAATGCCCAACGTGTCTGCCAGGGCGGTGCCTCCCACCCCGCCATGAGGACGACACCGTTGCCGTGAGCGGTGTGGCCAGCGATCCTGTGCGCCTGCTGCACCCCGGGCCGCTGGTCCCCGGACCCGTCATGCCTGCCCTTCGCAGCCAGGCCTCACTGCTCACCTGCCGACACTGGCGTGTGTCAAAGAGGGCCCACCACGTGCCGGCACAAGCTCCAAGCCCGAGGCCCGCAACCCTCGCAGCCTCCTCAGACCATCACGGCCTCCACGACACAGGCCCGCTTTACTCCTTTTTCGTTGATGTACTCCACCGCTGCCTCGGGCCTACACTACGCTCAAGTAGGTCACACATTTGGAACTGAGTCTTCATTATGCTATGGCAGAGTACACACTTTATGGCAGCGTTTATATCACTGTACTCCCTTCGATGTGGTGCCACCAACTCTGTGCATAGCATCCCAACCACATGTGTCTGTGGGCCCTTGATGACAACGCATTCGGCCTACACTGCGGTCGAGTAGGTCACACATTGGGAATTCAGTCATGAATCATTTATGGCAGACTTGACATCATTGTACTGGCCTCATCGCAGACTGCATCCCCTTTCAGCTCCGGTGCCACTAAGTCTGTTCCCCGACATCCATGGCCACATTCTGGTTGAACTTTGGTGGCGACTGAGTCTATGGACTGGGGCTTGTCTTCATCATCATGTCGGTGATACTGACTTTGTGGCAAAAACGAGGCTGTGGCATTCCACTCCTCCATTTGCCGCTTCCGGCCGGCTTCTGCCTACTGCATCATGCCCTGGAGGACACCTTCCACTGTCCCCCGCAAACCTCCGCTACATTCACCTTCGACATCGACGAGGACCCGCTCACCTCGCGTGGCCCTATCTCACTGCACCGCAAGTCACAGTCCCGTGGCGGTGTGCCTGTGCCGGCCGCAGTGCATCCGGGGCCACTAACTCTGTGCAGCTCAAGTCATGGCCCCTGTCTGATAGCATATTGGATGGCCTCTGGGTCGATGGACTGGGGGTCATCAAGGCCATGTGTCTGTGGCCCTGCGTTGTCTGCTGCCTCCGGCCACAACTGCGGCCCACCTGGGCTCACACATCAAATCGAGTCCTGGCCTGCCCGGAAGTCGCATCACCGCAGGATGCACACGCCACCACCGCCAGGACCAACTCCAAACAACAGGTGCCAGAGTCGTAAGTGTCTTACTGCCAGACTATCAGAATTGCTCACACCAGTCGTGGGTGCCATCATCAGCTTGTTCCCTGCTCAGCTCTTCAGGTGCCACTAACTCAGTGCACCACAAATCATGGACCATTCTGCTTGCATGTTGGGTGAACACTGTACTTTCTCCGGCTACCACCATGATGCTTCACAGTTATTTCTGTTATGCTGGTGTTTTCTGTTTCCGCTTTAATTGTGATCACTGTTCAAGTTGTTGCCAGCACCAACGACTCCATGATGGCTGGCTTACACTCACCCCACACACATCCAGCACATGCGTCACTGTACATGTGACCATGCCACTAAAGGTGTCGAGCGCACATGCCCGTGGCCAGTTCAATGAACTATCTGAGTGTGTCCATGTGCTCATGATGTATGCATTTGTGCCCCGGGCACTACAACATTACATTGTCCCGTGTACAGAGGACGCAGCCATGTCACTGCAGGCAGTGGGTGGGACATTGCACATGTAGCTTTGTCGTCCCCCACTCAATATGTAAGAGGAGTGAACTGGGCCGGCATATGCCAGTCCAGCGTGGGGGTGTGGATGATCATCCCGTGGCTCTGGGTGTGGTTCAGTACTGGAAATATGCAAAGGCATGTGTCTCTGTCGCAGTGTGGGTCTCCGTTGGGGAGTGTAGTTGGGCCCTGATGGGACTTAGACACCCACGCATGTGATCTGGTTCGGCTTCCACGAGGTAGTACCCCACCCGCACATGTTTGGTCACCCCCTTCTGGCAGTCTGACACCTGGCCTTGGAATGCGATGTGTGCTTCCGTGGGCTGCTGGGAGCCAGCCGGGGTGCTGGGTGCGTCCAGCTGTGTTGTCTGTGCAGGGGGTGGGGTATCCTCGATGCAACGGTGCTGCCCTGCTCCTGGAGGTCGATTGCCTAAGATGTCCATGGACTGTTGTGGGGCGTAGGTGTCGGAAGTGTGGTGGTCCTCTTCAGCATCACTGTAGAGTTGTCTGGTCTGCTCTGCTGGAGGTGTTGTTTGTCCCTCTGCAATGTGAAGGGGAGAAGCTTGTTGACATTGTGTTGGCATGTATGTTGCCGCATTGTTCAAGTTTACATTCAGACTTCATGACAATGTACATTGTGACTGTTTGGGAGGGGCGGACTATTTGATGCGGGTCAGTGGACATTTGGACTACATGACATAGGTGAGGTTGTACACGTACATTTGCATCTCACAGTTTCCTGCTATGTCAGATGGATTGACCATTTACTACGCACAGGCGGACCCAGTTGTGTCCTCTGTTCTGCAGTGTAGGTGTTGGACTGTGTACCACATTGTCATCCATGTGGGTGTGCTGTAATTGCTATGTGTGTGTGCTGCTTTGTGTGGGAGTCGTACCTGCAGATGTGATTTTGCTGCCCCTTATCCCTTGGAGGCGGTGTGCCTTTGGCTTTTGTGCTTTTGAGGTGCTGTGATGTTGGCGACTTGGGTCATTTGTGCTCTTGGACGGTTTTTGTACTCTTGTGCATTGTTTGTCTGCAGATATGTTGTTGACATCAGTGGTTGTTTGTGCACGTGGATGTGTCAGAGTGTGACCTGCTCCTTTCCGGATGTGGTCCACACTCAGCCACCTCAGTCTTGTGGCGTGCACAGTGTCATGGTGATTGTACTCCAGCCATGCTGCTGGTCATGTGGTGTCACTTGCATTGTCAGTGTGGCTCTCACATACGCATCTTTGCTGTGTTTCGCATGGGTGCATGTGTGTGTTGTGTAATTGGTGATGTGTGGGGTGGGACCCCTTTGGGCACATGGTGAACGGGGGCCTACTTGATGTTTGTATGTGTGCTGCAGTGTGCCACGGGGATCAGGGACATGACCCAGGGTTATTGTGGGTGTGCGGTGTGCTACACGTCGTTGTGCATGTGTGCCATTGTGCCCATCCCCCCCGTCCCCACAGTCCCTGTTCGTTACTCACCCTGTTGCTGTTGTGTCAGGTCATGTCGAGCAGTGTTCGGACTCCCGACTCCTTGCACCGTCTCCACACTGATGACTGTGGGCGCCATTTGCTCCAGCTTCTCCTGTGGCGCAGGACTCCCACCTCCATTCGCCGTTGCTGCCTTCCCGTTGGCAGCGGGTTTCTGCTTGGTTTGTCTTTTCACATCGTGCCAGCGCATCGTGGC
This sequence comes from Calotriton arnoldi, assembly GCA_963921515.1. Classification (NCBI taxonomy): domain Eukaryota; kingdom Metazoa; phylum Chordata; class Amphibia; order Caudata; family Salamandridae; genus Calotriton; species Calotriton arnoldi. The sequence continues at coordinate 21,715 of CAWUFW010016503.1, forward strand.
CTCCTCGGCACTCCGACTGCATTCACGATGGGATGCCATTTTTCCGTCTGTATTGCCAATGACACGGTGGTGGTGACGGACAGTTGTTGTTGGTGCTCTGTCACCTCCGTGACGACGATCGGGTTTTCCTGCGGACTGTACCCCGTCTTCCTCTTCCTCTTCTCCTTGGCCTTCCCCGACCCCGAGGTTCATTGCTGGTGGTCTGTGGGGCTTGTGGGGTTCGCGTTGACCTGGGCACTCGTTCCGGGTGCATCCATGTTGCTGCGCAATTTGATTTGTTTATGGTGTGATTTTCTTGTTCAGCTTTTATGGTGCATTTTCCCACCAGACGCGTGGGAATTGCAGGCCTATCGCTGGTTGTCGCTGTTTTTTTTTTCGTGGTTGGCCTCATCGCAATTTTATTCGCGTTGGTGTTTTGCATTTTTTCGGCGTCGCGTTATTTTTAATGCGGTCATTTGGCGCGTTATCGTGGGACTATCGCATGGTGACGCCAGGTTGAGAATGGTACTTTAACACGGCGTTGTTTTCCCGCGATGGACTGCGATGTGAAAAGTTGCGTTAAGCTAAAATTGCTTTGGTTATCACACGTTCTTGTGAATATGCCCCACAGATCCCAAACGGACAGGATATGGACATGCAAAATGCTATTTAAGGAATGAAGAATATTTTACACCTCTCAGAAAGTTATCTCTCAAAATTCAATCATATTAAAAAATCAGTACACGCAGCCCACAGCAAGCTAAATACTACTCCTGTGTCTCTGACAAATAGGCAATACCAACCATGCAAACACCTTAGATATTTAACAGACTCTGAAACTCAAACCCTACTGCTATCCTTTGAGTCGATACCCAGTCCCCCCGATGTGGATGAACATAAAATTCGATCAGTCCCAATCAATGCAAATAGAACAACACAGCCGAATAATAGAAAGCTAAACCCCAATAACCTGAAAAGAGTAACTTTAACCCCTGAAAAACATGACATAAAGCTGGATAACTCTTTGAAACTGATCTCTTGCCTACTGCTCAACTGCTGCTCAGCAATGAAACATGCAGTACAATAGACAAATGGTCACAGTAGCAACATTTTTTGAGGACAAACAGAAATAGAAAACAGCATTCACACTACCACTTTAGTTTGTTCTGCACTGAATGCAATTTAATTATTAAATTAAGACAAAAGTTTACTCTCGGTTTGGCAACGCAGTTGCTCTTTCCTCTAAAATACATTAGATTACTTATTGAAAAAGGTGCTCTAGTGCAGGGAAAAGGATAGGGTTTAAAGGGTCAAAGTGGTAGAGTGAGGACGGTGGACATTGGAAAGGTGGTGTGACATGTGTACATCAAATTCTCAAAGTGATACCAATCCTGGCCTGACATAGGTCTACTGTTCCATTCATATCACATAGCATCTGAAGGATACTGATAGAAATTCTCAGTTGTCGGTGCTTGTGTAGTTATAATAGTCAACGTTTCGACCCCTGGGGAGATTCAAGGTAATTCCGGCCTTAGGATGGGTTCTTCATCAGGACTGAGTAACCAAGAGGCACCTCAATATTCAACAGCACATGAATTGCGGCTGGACAGTCAAAGGTAATGGGCTCGATCAAGCTCTATATAACATGGAAGGTACGGCCAAAAGTGCACGTACATAGTTGGATAATCAACTGTGGGTCAGAGTACTCCACGCGTTGACGAGATGATTCTTAAAATAGGACCTGCCAGCTCCGACTCTGATGGGGGAATCAAATGAATGAAACATGCCTCAGACATCGCTGACCTCATCTTGAGCCAGGAAGTTGACGTGACTATGTTAACGGAATCGTGGCTAACCGAATCATCTTCCCCATGCTTAGATGTACTGGTTCCAACAAACTACAGCATTGTGAGGCTAGACAGACTATACAAAATGGGTAAAGGCAACTCTTGTATCCATCGATCTGACATCTCTATCACGAAACTACACTCTGACCCCCTTGAATCTTGTGAACACCTCAGTCTCTCTATAAGATCTACAGATAACCAACTTTGAAAACTACACACGTTTTACCACCCCCAGATACAAACGTCATGTTCATAGACCAACTAATGGAAATCATTATAGCAAACTCTGCCCCTCCCAATTATATATTCCTAGGGGACTTCAACCTTCATTAGGATGACCTCTATGCAGTGGCGTAACAATAGCCCCCACAGCCCCCGCACAACAGGGGGTCACCCGAGTTCCAGGGGCCCCCTTTGGCACTGTGCATGGGGAGCCTGAGAGCTCCTGACTGGGTCTAATGCATGGGGGGCCCCATGCATACACGTTGCAGGGGGGCCCTTGAAAGTTTCATTACGCAACTGCCTCTATGATAATCAGATCAATGTTGTTAAAGATTTCCTAGCAGACCAGTCCCTGGTTCAAGCCTGTACTCTACCAACCCATACTAAAGGCTCTACACTAGACTGGATCATCTCCAAGGAAAAAGCGATTAAAACAATCTCAATCGTTCCTTGTGATTGGTCAGACCACCATATTATTACCTTCCAAATACCTGCCATAAAACAGAAAATAGCCTCACAATCAGTCAAACTCAGACAATGGCATTGAGACAAAAAAGGCCTAAACTTGGAGAAACTAGCAGCACGTTGCGAGAAAGAACTTCAACCACCTAATAATATGGAAACGTCAGTGAACCCACGGAACACTACAACTCCACGATGACAAAACTAATTGACTCCATGGCCCCGTTAAAACTCAAAAGAATACCGGATAAAGACAAAAACCCATGGTTAAACGGATCTCTGAATGAAGAAAGATAAAAACTGAAACTAACTGAACGGAAATGGAGACAACACCCATCTTCCCCCAACTAAAACTGCTAAGAAAGACCAGAAACGCCTACAACAAAAGTATACTAAAATAAAAAAGACTTCTTTAGATTGGAACTTGATAACGCCAAAAATAGACCAAGTAAACTTTTCAAAGTGTTAAAACAACAATCTAGCAAATAAGCAGTGAGGAATTCTCATCCTTCTTTACAGTTAAAGCCAACTCCCTGGAGAATGAGCTCAGGACTGTCGCTGATAACCCCTCTATCCTAAAGAGTGCACTAGCTGATTATCCATACCAACCCGCTCAGTCAATGCCCAAAAAATAAAGCTCAATGGTCAATCCTCAAGCTATCTGATCACAAAGATATTGCCAAAACCGTATTGACTATAAAACAGAACAACCACCATAATGATCCTTTCCCCTCAAAATGTTTGTCTACAATCAACCATATTGTCATCCCATTTGGACTAACAATATCAATACGTCGCTATTTTAAGGATCCTAACCAGACTGTCTAAAAACTGGCCAAGTCATCCCCATCTTAAAAAAATCAACAGAGAACCCCTCGGACCCAAACAACTTCCGACCGGCAACCAACATTCCCATGCTAGCCAAAATACTGGAAAAATTTGTTCAACAACAGCTGAGCCAACACATTACTGAATTCAAACTATTAGATGACTGCTGATTGGGGTTCAGACCAGGTCAAAGTGCAGACACAGTAATTCTGCGTATAGCGGATGACGCCCTACTTGCACTAGACCGTAATGAAACTTGTCTGCTAGTTCTTCTTGACCTTGTGTACGCATTCAACACTATAAACCATGGCAAAATACTAGAGTGACTTGAGAATAGGATGGGCTTATCGGGAACAGTCCTAGAATGGTTTAAATCTTTCTTAGAGAGCAGATTGCAAAGATTTCTGGTGAATCAAAAACTGTCTTTACCATACCCCAATCTAGTTGGAGTACCAGAAGGCTCAGCTCTATCCCTATCACTATTTAATCTTTATGTTGAACAACTAACTAAAATATTACATCAGGCGAACATCTCCTTTCACATGTATGCAGATGACACACAGATATATATTAAGATTACGTCGCTGGAGGAGTTCAAGACAATGAACGAGGCATTAAAGAGGACTGTTCAATGGCTAACAAACAATCATCTTAAGCTAAACTCGCAAAAAAAAGAATTCCTTTTGAATCCCCCCTCCAAAAGCTAAATTGTACTCTGATCCTAGTGGACTCAACCAAGTCTCTAGGAATTACACTGGATAAGAACCTAAACATGCGAACCCACATCAACACGATGGCAGAAAATGCCCTCTTTCACCTGAGCTATCTTAGAAAACTGAAACCATTAATCGAAACATCAGAACTTAAAACGGCAGTCCAGGCATTAGTTATCTCAAGGATTGAATACTGATGTACAACTTTATCAGGACTACCCAAGATCTCAACAGCTCTGCTAAAAGCTTGTCTTAATGCAGCCGCAAGACTCATAACAGGATCTAGAACATTTGACCACATCACTCCACATCTGAAAGCGCTCAGTTGGCTACCATACGAAGCAAGAATCCAACTAAAGATGGCATGTATCACACACAAAGCGATACACTACAAAATACCACTGTACCTAGCCCAGATTATGTTATCTGGAGGAAGCAGATTCTCTTGGAGCGCTGGAGATCTTTTACTGAAACCCTCATTCTTTCGTAAGAAGAGAATGTAAGATAGAGCGTTCTCTGGAACTGCACCAAGAATATGGAATTTGCTTCCCCCAAACATTAGAAGAATCCCGACCACTTCAGTATTCCAAATGGAAGCTAAGACCTTTCTAATGAGCAAATTCCTCCCATAACCAACAACAGACAGAACACATCTATGCTCTAACTAGAGACTCACAGATAATCTTTTAATTTTCTATATTCTGCTCTCTCCAGAAAACTACATAAATGCAGGATAACAGACCCTCCGACTTATAGGAGTGAAACTATCTGATCGCTCATCCTAGATCAGACTCCTAGATTCAGCTCTATATTTTATAACCAGTCTGTTTGCTACGTACAGTCCACTGTAATAAATAGGTTTTGAGATATTCTTTTAGTACATGTAGATCTAAATGTCACATGTGGTAATATTTATGACACGTACTATTGTATTGTAAGTTGATTTCTAGTAATCTTTATGACATGTATTATTTTTTAAAGTACAAATGTTTTCCACGTGAAAGTGAATATAGATGCTTGGTAGTTTGTTTAAAGGACTCATCAAACTAACTGTCAGAATTATAATGCTATAGAATTGTGAAGCGCTTTGATACCCAGTTGGGACATGTTTGCGCTATACAAAACACTGAATAAAGGGATGGCTAGCAGGATGGTTGAGGACAACAATAGGGGAAAGTGGGACAATTATTTGTAGAGCCTGCTAGTACTCCATCCCTCCGTCCGTCAATTCTTGTGCCACAACCGTATGGAGAGGTGATGGTGAAGAGAGAGACAGTCTGCATTCGGAAAGTTCTATTTCTTTACTTATAACGTCCACAGCCCGCTGTAAAAATTTATCAAGGGTGGCGTTAGTAGCAAGGGGCATTTATTTTACGTTTCCCCACATCAACAAAATTCAGGCCCAACTTAAGGGATTGACTCCAAAAAAAAAAAGGCAATAGGAGCTTTTGATATCTAATTAGAAAGCTACCAGGGAAGTCGCACAATATCTTAGAAAGTCCTTGAAGTGTCCACTGTGTGATAAAACCAAATGGGGTTGCCCAGCCCAGCCTCGTTCAGCCACGGACAGGCACAGACGGGCCCTCTCTTGGCCCGGTCTTCACCTGGGCCACGCCCTGGCGTGACCCACATGTGTCCCACGCTGTGGGACTTTTCTGTCTAATTTATGATGCTCTGCTGCCTAAGGGCTGATGCGGCAATAGCCGAGGATGCTGCGGGATGTGGTCTCCTGCCCCCAGTAAAGTTCTACACTGGGTCCTGCAGGACGATGGCAGTGAGAGAGGCACTCGCACTGTGGGACACCTCTGCCTAAATTATGGCACTCCGGTGCTTGAGGGCTGACACGGCAACAGCAGAGGAAGCTGCAGGATGTGGTCTCCTGCCCCTTGCAAAGTCCCATACAGAGTCCGGGAGGACGACAGCAGTGAGTGAGGCATCCACACTGCGGGACAGCTTTGCCTTAATTATGGCACTCCGGCGCCTGAGGGCTGGCGTGGCAACAACCGAAGATGCTGGGGGATGTGGTCTCCTGCCCCCAGAAAAGTCCCACACAGAGTCCGGAAGGACAATAGCAGTGAGTGAGGCACTCATATAATGAACAAATATATTTAATTAATTTTAAAAGAAACATAACAAATATATACTTATTTTCAAAAAGTAAAACACACATATATATATATTAATATATGTATATTTATTTACATATAGCTAATTAAAAATATTATTAAACGAATAATTCTAATTCATATTATAATTTAATAACTTTTTAAATGTAATAATATACAAATATATATAGGCCGCTAGTTCGGCAGAAACGCGTCATGGCAGACTATTTTTGGCAATAAATTATAATTGCACTTACTTTGGGTCCGCGCTCGTTTCCTTGGAGGTGGAGTGGCAGCGAGGTGTTGGATATATATATATATATATATATATATATATTATCTACTGGCGGTCGCCAGTAGATAGTTATAGTTAGGACCTATTATCCATAGGAAATCCGCGACATTCTATTTGCAATAACGTTGGCGCCGGTTGACGAATCTTTGCGAAAGCTGCCAACTTGTTGGGGCGCTCCGGTCCGCTCCTACCCTGAAAGTCTCGGGGTGATACGTCAAGCGGGGGCCGAGAAAAAGGGGGTCCCAAAACGCGTTTTCCCCATTCATTTTTCCATAGGAACCTTTAGTCGCAGCTACAGCCCGAACTGCTGAACGGAATTACCCCAAATTTGGCAAAGAGGTAGCCCTTGGTTCAGACTGGTGCCTTTTGCTAAAATGGTGTAAATCCGTTCAGTAGTTCCTGAGAAATTCACAATTAAAATCACATATATATCTATGGGCGCGTCGGATCCGCGTACCCTCCCGATCACGAGCTGCATGCTAATTGGCTGTCAACACTCCAAATCAAGAAGTGTTGGCAGCCATTTTGTCCTCGGTAGAACCGAGGGACAGAAACAAGTGCGCAAAGCGCAAAAGGGAGCAGGGTAGAAACACCCTGACCCCTAGGCTTGCTCAGGGGTCCCACAAGGACCCCCTGGGCAAAAAAAATAAAAAAATTTTTTAAAAATCGGCAGGATGCGCTCAGGGTGCGCGAATCCTGCCAAAAAATCGAGCGCGGTCTCCCGCGCTCGATAGTATTTTGCCCCGGGTGGCCCAAGTCCCGGGGCATGGTGGGGGTTTAATTTTATGTGTGGGGGCCTCATAGGGCCCCCCAAGCCCGGGGACCGCCACCCCCCGGGGCTTTTAAAAATGGTGCGGGAGGGCTCTGAGCCCTCCCGCAGCCCCGGGACCACCACCTCCCGGGGCTTTTTTAATTAATTTAACAACCTGTGTGGGGGCTCCAGCCCCCACCCGCCCAGGGACCGCCACCTCCCCGGGCACTAACAAATTAAAATGGGGGTCCGTTTTGGACCCCGAAGCCCCGGGACCACCACCTCCCCGGGCTGTGCTCATGTAGGGGAGGGGCCGCGCGGCCCCCTCCTGGAGCCCTTGATGGCCCTGGGGACCGCCACCCCCCAGGGCCGGCTCCTGCAGTGTCCCGGGGTGCCTACCCCCGGGTCACTGTAGTTTGCTATGGCAGGACGGGAGCCTCGCGCTCCCGTCCTGCCATAGCAAACTGCTTTGGATATTGGAAGAGAGAGCAGGAAACCTGCTCTCTCTTCCAATATCCAAAGCACATTGCTTTTCCACATGGGGAGCAGCATGTCAGCTGCTCCCCATGTGGAACAGCAATGCCGGCTCCCAAGGGATGTGGGGAGCCGGCGGGACTGTGGGGGATTGGGGACCCCCACAGTCCCCAACGGAGGAGCCAGCCCCGGGGGATGGGGTCCCCGGGGCAAGTAGTGGCCCAGGAGGGGGGCCACGCGGCCCCCTCCCCAAAAAAGAAAAAGAAAAAAAGAAAAAAAATGGAAAGGCCGGCCCCGGGGATGGGGTCCCGGGGCCTTAAATGGCCAGAGGAGGGGCTCCACGCAGCCCCCTCCAAAGAATAAAAATAAAAAGGCCATGCCCCGGGGATTGGGTCCCCGGGGCCAATACAGGCCCAGGGAAGGGGGCCACGCGGCCCCCTTCCCGTTTTTTTTATTAAAAATTTAAAAAGGGAGTAAGGCCCTGGGGGATGGGGTCCCCAGGGCATAAAAACAGGAAAAAGGAAGGGGGCCACACAGCCCCCTTCAGGGGACAAAAAATAAAAATAAAACGAACGGGCCCGCAGGCCCCGCCCCTTTCTTCACCACTCTGCAAACGCGCCCCTGGCGCGTTTGCAGAGGGGAACGAATTCCCCTTGAATACTGGGGGTCCCTGGGGCCAACTAGCCCACCAGGAACCTCCAATATGCGCCAGGGGCTGTGTTGCAGAGACGTGTAGAGAGGCCACACCCCTTTTACACCTCTCTGCAACGCAGCTCTGTGGCGCTTTTTGGAGGTATATGGTGGGCTAGTTGGACTCCGGGACCCTCAGGATTCAAGGGGACTTAATCCCCCAACTTAAAACGCGCCACGGGGCGCGTTTGCACAGTGGTGAAGGGAGGGGCGGGGCTTCAGGTGACATGTGTGCAAACAGGCTCCATGGCGCGTTTTAAGATGGGGAGTTAAATCCCCTTCAATCCTGAGGGTCCCTGGGGGCCAACTAGCCCAACAGGTACATCCAGAAAGCGCCACAGAGCTGCGTTGCAGAGAGGTGTAAAAGGGTGTGGCCTCTCTACACGTCTCTGCAACGCAGCCCCCTGGCGCATATTGGAGGTTCCTGGTGGGCTAGTTGGCCCCTAGGGACCCTCAGGATTCAAGGGGACTTAATCCCCAACTTAAAACGCGCCACGGGGCGCGTTTGCACAGATGTCACCTCAGGCCCCGCCCCCTCCCTTCACCATTGTGCAAATATTCCTCTAAAATCAGCCGAAATACGAATTCCGATTTACTCACCTGTTATAAGGAGAGACCTCAGTGCTGTATCTTTCAGCCCAGTACTGGTCCTGAAAAGTAATTTTAACCGTACTTACCAGTAACTTGAATTTCCTTCCATAGGCTAACATTGACTGGTTTCACTTGGAAATTCTTCTAAGTGTGGAGTTTTGGAACTTTAAAATATTCCTCTAAAATCAGCCGAAATACGAATTCCGATTTACTCACCTGTTATCAGGAGAGACCTCAGTGCTGCATCTTTCAGCCCAGTACTGGTCCTGAAAAGTAATTTTAACCGTACTTACCGGTAACTTGAATTTCCTTCATAGGCTAACATTGACTGGTTTCACTTGGAAATTCTTCTAAGTGTGGAGTTTTGGAACTTTAAAATATTCCTCTAAAATCAGCCGAAATACGAATTCCGATTTACTCACCTGTTATCAGGAGAGACCTCAGTGCTGCATCTTTCAGCCCAGTACTGATCCTCAAAAGTAATTTTAACCGTACTTACCAGTAACTTGAATATCCTTCCATAGGATATCATTGCCTGCTTTTTGCTGAAAAAGTTTCTAAGTGTTGATTTTTGAAACATACAAATATTCCTCTAAAATCAGCTGAAATCCGAATTCTGATTTACTCACCTGTTATCAGGAGAGACCTCAGTGCTGCATCTTTCAGCCCAGTACTGGTTCTGAAAAGTAATTTTAACCGTACTTACCAGTAACTTGAATTTCCTTCCATAGGCTAACATTGACTGGTTTCACTTGGAAATTCTTCTAAGTGTGGAGTTTTGGAACTTTAAAATATTCCTCTAAAATCAGCCGAAATACGAATTCCGATTTACTCACCTGTTATCAGGAGAGACCTCAGTGCTGCATCTTTCAGCCCAGTACTGATCCTCAAAAGTAATTTTAACCGTACTTACCGGTAACTTGAATTTCCTTCATAGGCTAACATTGACTGGTTTTCAGCAAAAAGTTTCAAAGTGTTGATTTTCACAAACTACAAATATTCCTTAAAAATCGCCTGTATGACTTAAACGCATTCTTTCAACTGTTTACAGGAGATGCACCAGTGCTGGATCCAGGATCCAACACTGAGTAAGAAAAAGTAACGATAACAGTTTTTACCTGCTAAGTGAATTTCCTTCCATAGGATAACATTGGTGATTCTATGAGAAAAAGTTTCTAAGTGTGAACTTTTAAAATACAATAATATTCCTTAAAAATCACGACTGTAACCAAAACGCTTTTACTCAACTGTTTACAGGAGATGTACCAGGACTGAATCTAGGATCCAGTACTGTGGTTAGAAAAGTAATCCATAAAGTAACTAATTGCATTTAACTAGAAATTCACATTGAGCTGAATGTTGCATTGTGTTTGAAAATGTGTTGCCCATTGCAACAACTGTAACTACTGTACTTAAAAGTCTATTGCCTATCTGCAAAGTATTTAAACTAAAGTAATTCATTCTGAGAAAGTATTTTTTGTAATGTAATGTATAATGTAATTACAATGTAATTTAAAAATAAAATATGTAAAAAAAATTGTTTCTAAAAATGTAGTAAATCAGTATGAAAAAAATTAATATAACAATTAATACATTTAAAAATTTTCATTTACAAAACCTTTGAAATTCACTAAAAAAACGTAGGTTTCAGGCACGTTATAGTTAGAAATTAGCATTTAAAAAACCTTTGAAATTCACTGAAAAAACCATAGGTTTCAGACACGTTATAGTTATAAATTAGCATTTAAAAAACCTTTGAAATTCACTGAAAAAACCATAGGTTTTAGGTACAGTTATAGTTACTTGGACATTGCACTCGTACAAAACCCGTGAAATTCCCCCGTTATAGTTAGTTCAGCTAACTATAACTCGCGCCCGCAATGCACTGCTGATGACGTCACATATTACATCACTCATGACATGGTCAGTGACATCACTGATGACATCACTGATGACATCTCAAATGACATCACTGATGACATCATCCACGTGATAATCTGATGCACCTCCTCACACCCTAATATAACCTTTGATACACCCACTCTAAATTACAGACTGCCATTCGCAAAACCATAGACACTCCAACACCAATAACTACATACCCACTCACTGATTCTTAGGTCTACACACACACACATCCACTCACTCACCCGTACAGTCACTCATACTTACGGTCACTCAGTACAGGACTATCATATGCACTCTTACTCCTATATAGACACTCAAACAACGCCACTCATCCATAGAGATACTCACACACCTAGTCAGTCATGCAAATAATTAAACACACTGCCATTTACTCACCTATACAGTTATACACACACCAGCTCACTTACTCATACAAATAGTAGCACATTGTTACGCTCTTATACAATCACTGATACAAGCACACACTCATCCATACAGCCACTATCACAATCACTCACTCTTGCTTATAGCTATTTATATACTCCAACACACATATATACTGCCTTTCACATATGTAGTTACTCACACATGTACCACTGGGACATACATTCACTCACTAACACACTCTTACACACACTTACCCACCCATACAGTCTATCACAGATGCACTCTTGAAACCATCCACCCAGTGAATCACCCACTCACACATCTATGCACAGAGTTGCACACACCCCTCCCACACAAACACTCAGGCACCCATACAGATACTCAGACAAGCATTCAATAACTCATATAGACACTCATTTAGCTATTCACAAACACATGCAGCCACTTACACAGCAACAGACAGACGGATACAGACATTCACCCAGTTTAGTCACTAACCCATGCATTCAGTAAGATACGTTAAATCACTCACTTATAGAGTCAGTCACGCACCTACTAAATCATCCATACAGACACTTACACACCCACTCATTCTTCAATACGTCTTTTCCTATATATTAAAAATATTTAAACTTTACAGAAACACACAGTCACTGGATGATGTCATCAGTGATGTCATTTGAGATGTCATCAGTGATGTCACTGACCATGTCATGAGTGATGTAATATGTGACGTCATCAGCAGTGCATTGCGGGGGCGCGAGTTATAGTTAGCTGAACTAACTATAACGGGGGAATTTCACGGGTTTTGTACGAGTGCAATGTCCAAGTAACTATAACTGTACCTAAAACCTATGGTTTTTTCAGTGAATTTCAAAGGTTTTTTAAATGCTAATTTATAACTATAACGTGTCTGAAACCTATGGTTTTTCCAGTGAATATATATATATATATATATATATATATATATATATATATATATATATATATATATATATATATATATATATATATATGTATATATGTATATATATATATAAAATTTAAAAACAAGCCAATTTAATGACATGTAAAAAAGTAACCAACATCAGAAAATTAAAATTTAATAAAATATATTACATATTAAAAACATTTATAATTATAAATATTGTATTTTTAAATGCAATAAAATATAATAATATAAATGTAAACAATATAAAGTAAACTATAAAATTTTACAAAGAAGGAGGAGTAAAATTTACTAGTCCCACTCCATGCAGTGCAACAGTAGGGAAGCTGCTGGATTGCAAAGGGCAAAAATATACTTCTCCAACTCCAGTCAGTGCAACAGTAGGGTAATTGTTGGATTGTGGAGGAGTAAAATGTACTACTTCCACTCCAGTCAGTGCAACAGTAGGGAAAGTGTTAGGTTGAGGAGGGGTAACATTATTTACTATTCCCACTCCAGTCAGTGAAACAGTAGGGAAAGTGTTGGATTGCAAGGGGTGAATATACTATTACCTCTCCAGTCAGTGCAACAATAGGGAAAGTGTTTGGATTGCGGAAGGGTCAAATTTACTATTCCCACTCCAGTCAGTACAACAGAAGGGAAAGTGTTGGATTGCATAGGGGTAACATTTACTATTCCCACTCCAGCCAGAACAAGAATAGGGAAAGTGTTATATTGCGGAGGGACAAATGTATTATTCCCACTCCAGTAAGTGTAACAGTAGGGAAAGTGTTGGATAGCGGAGGAGTAAAGTTTACTGTTCCCACTCCAGTCAGTGAAACATTAGAAACAGACTAATTCACTTCAACGAAATCAAAGAATTTCAAAAACATACTAAGTAACAAAAAATAGAAATATTTAAAATTAAAAAATGTAAATACATTGTTTCAATAAAATCAAATAAATTAAATATTCATTACAATGTTTAATAAATATCATAAATTACTACAAATATTATTATAAATAAAAATAGAAAATATGTTCTCACAATAATAACCAATAAATAAAATCTTATTTACATTTAAAAAGCAGAAAACAATTGACACATATAATAATAAATAACGTAATTATAAAAAATGAATTAACAATTTTTAAATATGTTATTTCCTAAATAACTTTCTAGCCTATACTTCTACAAAGAACACAACACATATCTAAAATGTATTCTTAAAATGATATTATTTCCACGTTAAACAATTAAATATTTATTAAAATAATAATAATTAACTATTAGTAAAATAATTATATTGAATTACCTCCTCACCCTTTAGCAATACAAAACAAACAACCCAAACCTAATATATGAATTAAAAAAATATTATTTGCATCATTTTCAGAACGAATTGTCAATTAAACAATTATTTTTAAGAATTAACAAATAATAAATTAATTATATTTAATTAACTTCCCACCCCTGACACCTATAAATGCAAAACCTCATTCCTAATATATAATGTAAAGATGATCTTAATTACATATTTTACATAATTATTTATCATTTCAGAAATTATTGTAAATTAACATTATTTATTGATTATTATAATTAATTTCCTACGCACCCTTTTCCCATACAAAAACAACACACACCAAAAAAAGAAAAAATAGTTAATGTATTACAAAATATACAAAACTAATTATCAATTAAATTATTAATATTAATTAAATATTAATTCTTAGTTAATTATAAATAATTTACTTCCCACTCTAAACCCCTACAAAACACACAACCTGCACTTGAAACTTAGGGCCTCATTATGATGCCCGTTGTTCTGACCGTCCGACCGCTGTCCTTGCAAACACTTTCTGACCACTGAGGCTGGGAAGCTTTCCCCCACCGTATAAGATGCAACCGCTGCTACTGTTGTGGCCGCATCTACAACGGAGCAAATGTACCCAAATATGTTGCTGCATTTGCGTACAAAACTCACAGGAAACATGTGAATTGTACACACATGCATGACATATGTTAGAGTGTGCCTTGTGCTGGAGTGCAGCAGAATGTTCTCAGTTCAGTCAATTGGGATACATACAGCATAAGAACTTCCCTGGATTTCGGCACCTACAGGATCGTAGTCATCCAGGTTCAGCTGCCCAGGTGTAGGGGGACCTAGAAGAAGGGATCCACTGTGGAGACTGCTGGTGTGGAGCAGATATGGGTGAGTATGCACCCCAAATACTTTGTTTCCGATGACTCGAGGCAGCCGGTCGGATCGCCACGGTCGAATCGTCGGAAAGCCTCATCGTAATCCGGACAGCAGTCGGAGATCCCTGCACTGCCCTATGGCTGCTCTCCATCTCGGCGGTTGGAGAAAAGCTGCCGGAGTCGGCGGTCTTTCAGCAGTCGCTGGGAGATCAGGATACATGCATCGTAATTCGGTGGTCGGAGCGACCACTTTCGGGGGAACCCACGGTGGTCCGACCACCTCCGACATAACTAGGCCCTTAATTAAAAAAAAAAAAAAAATTATACAGCTAACATAAATAATTATCAATTATATATTTAATATTATTAACACATTAATTATTAATTAATTATAAATAATTACCACCCTATACACCTACAAAACACACAAGCCGCCGGAATATCAAGATTGGGAGGACGATATGGACTGGTGCATGCAAGCTGAAAGGTGGTCTATGAAGGAAGGTGTTGCCCACAAAAATGGTCAAAGATCTGGGGAAGATGGAATAAAAGCAGGGGTATGATCTGCCTTCCTGTCAAGCATGGCTCCCCTCCGGGGCAACATTAGGGGAGGGGCAACGCAAGATTTCTAATAGATATAGGTTACAAATTAGAAAGGGGAGGGGGTAAAACGTATTATATTGTATCCATGATAGACGTTTGTTTCTGATGCATGTAAGACATGTAAAGTATGGGTAAGTGCCGATTGATATGTTGTTTACTGTATTTGTTTGCTACAAATCTTCAATAAAAAGATTAATAAAAGAAAAAAATTTGCTGCGTGTTGGCTAGCGTGGGCCACTCTTGAAAGTCACCTCCATTATTGAATGGGGAATAACACACTCCATTAGAAGGGAAAGAGGAACGCTGGAACATTGCCAGGATGATTATAGCGCTCCGATCTTAAGAGACTGTGGATAGCATTTAGTTTGCTATATATATATTTGTGTGCTTATATTAAATGCTACTTTCATCACAATAAAAAATGACACAAGCCGCACCTGAAAAAAAATAATTATATAATTAACATAAATAATTATCAATCAAATAAAAATTATTAAATAAAATTAATTATTGATTAATTTAAATTAATTTACTTCCCATCCTGTACCCCTATAAACCCCACAACCTGCTATGATACTTAAAATAGTTTTTTTAAATAAAATTTAATTTTAAAACTACTAGCAATTAAAAAGTATATAAAAAAACATTAACAATAATTACACAAAATAATTTATAACATATACAATTAAAAGACATACTAAAATACGTAAAAAGATTGAAAAAACAATATTATTAACAGTGATATTTTTGTTAACTATACTAATGATTTTGATATTGTTAAAATTGATATTACTTACCTTAACATTGACATTCTTGATAACGATAATCTTGCACACAATATTTCTGTATGACTGTATTTTAAATTCAAATTGTGTCTCAACACTCATTTCGAGGGGATCAGCATTTGACAGCACTTGTACTTTATCAGTATCTGGAGTCATAACCCAAATCAGAGAATATATGATGAAAGAATTTTAGCTTTGTCTTATGGAACTCACACTTGTCTGCATTCAGAGTCAAACCTGCTTTGGCAAGCAAACTACAGACTTGTGCAAGAGCTTTATAGCGTTCTTTTTGTGTAGCTCTGAAAACTAATATGTAATCACTGTAATTGAACGCAATCATGACAGGATGTAATAAATGTCATATGACGTCTTGAAACAGTTCTGTAGTGGATGACACCCCAAAACTTAGGGCCTGATTACGCCTACGGCGGTCCAATGGACTACCGTAGTCATGGTGGCAGTCCGTGGACTGCCAGACTGGTGGTCCACCCCCCGTATTACGACTTCGGTGGTTAGACTGCCACAGAACTGCTACAACTGCCAGGGATCCGTGATCCTGCGGTGGTGGTGCAGCGGTCAGAGGAAGTAATATGCTAGCGGCTGCGGCACCGCTGAGCATTTTACGAGTTTCCTCAACGCTCTCCTTTTCATGGCTGTGAGCCCACCATTAAAAGCGTGGTGGTGAGGAAACTCAGGCGGCCCTAACAATGCCCCCTGCCGCTCCTCGGACAGGGTTTGCATGCAGGGGACCACATATTGTGTCCCCCTGTACATTTGCACCACCAGTTCCTGCACGCTATGGAATGCATGACATTGTGCATTTCATATTGTGCAGGAATGGGCTGTGGCGGCCTCATGGTGGTGCATGTCTAAAGCACACCTATGTGACTTAGATACGCACTGCCGTAACACCATTGCAGCATCGACCACCCACCCAGGATTTAATTTGTAATCCGATTGGCGGTCTGACTAAGGGTTTGGTGGTCTTCCTGTGGGGTGCTGGCGTGGCAGTCCGCAGGAAGACTGCCAAACTCATAATAAGGCCCTTAGTCTTTTGTATCAAAACAGACCCACATGTGTAGAAAATGTTGTAATCTTACTGCAATCTTTTTCAAGTTCTAACTGATGATAACCTTTATTTAAATCAAGATGAGAGAATACCTTTGCACCATTTAATTGTGTTATCATGTCAGCAATGTGTGGACCTGGATATCATTCTCGTTCGATTGCCTTGTTAGCTTGATGCATGTCAACGCATATGCGTACAGCTCCTTCACTGTCCTTTTTGGGCACTACTACAATGAGAGAAACCCATGGCATTGGACCAGTAGAATGCTCAATAATATCATGCTTAAGTACCATTTCAAGTTCTTTCTCAAAACCTTCTTGCAAATGAAAAACAATTTGCCTATGTCTTTGAGCATCTGGATGGACATCCTCATTAATATGCAACTTAACTTTCATAGTCTTAAGTTTTTCCAAACCATGAAATAATGAATGGAACTGACTTACTATTTGTGGTGAGCATTCATGTTGTAATTCACAGAAATCAGTCCCCGTATCAGCAGCTATGTACTGGGCGCTGTGCCTTGAAGCACATGGATGGGTGCTTGTAACTTCGTGTTGTTGTGTTTCATTTTATCTACAAATGAACCTTGACTTCTTAAGGGCGTCGATGCAGCCCATATAAACACTTTGGTTTCCTATGGCGTAAATTGTGGCAATGAAGACAATTCAATGTATTTCTGCTCATGCATAATGTTTAACGATGCACCACTTTCGATAATGATAGGTATTGAACAACCATTTACTTTCATTGTAATTTTAGGACAATGCTTGAATGACTTTGGTGCTTTAGCACGTCGATCCTTCTTTGACTGACATTTTTCTTAACAAGCAGCCAGCCCTACATGTGCATGCTTTTTGGAGGTAAACATCAACCAATCGTTATCTTCACTTTCACTTGATACTGCTATAAAAGAACTATTTGACGAGGATTTAGACGATGATCGACATCATTCTGTGTCAATTTATCTTAACTGATGTCGCCGCTTGGACTTGTGGGTGCGCGTTGAACATTGCTCCTGGAACATTTTAGCGGCCATTTTGTGATGCACTTGCATTTCTCTTGGCTTTGCAAAATGGCAGCCATTACCACTTTCTCCAGACTAAGGGCCGCATCTCGAGTTTGGTGGTCCATAGGACCGCCGTACCCGTGGTGGCAGTCTAACCACAGCCACACTGTGGGTCTGCCCACAGTATTACATGTGTGGCGGTTGGACCCCCACAGGACTGATGCGAATGCCGGGGCTCCTGGTCAGGCTGAGCATATAATGAGTTGTCTCACCACCAACCTTTCCATGGTGGTGACCCCATCATGAAAAGGGTGGCAGTAAGGCAATAAAGGGGGCCCTAACAGGGTCCCCTTGCGCCTCTGGGCCTGGAGGTGTATGGGGGGCACATATAGTGCCCCCCTCAATTTGCACCCTCATTTCCTGCATGGAGTGGCATATATGCCACTCCGTGCAGGAAGGTGCAAGCAGCGATCTGAGAGAGGCCTGTTAGGCTCTTCTATGAGCCTGGCAGAGCGTCGCTGTCAGACCGCCGCACAGCTGCCCTCCAGACCAGGAATATACTCCTGATCTGGCGATTGGTCGCACCACGGGTTTGGCATTGCATCCTCCACTGTAAGACTGCCAAACTCAGAATACCGCCCAAAGAGTTTCTTGCAGCATTCATCATCTGAATGAATCTAGAAAGCATCCATCAATAACTTTCAAATGCATAGCTTCTTCTTCATTAAATTCATTGAACTTACAATGGCTGATGAGTGTGCCGAGTCTCTCCACAAATTCATCAATGGTTTCACTAGCTTTCTGTAGTTCCTGGTTGAAGATGTATCTTTTGCAATCAACATTTGGCATTGGATTAAACTTGAGATTCAACATTTCTTTAATCTGACGATATATGACTGCTTCATCGGTTTGTGGCATTCTCTTTATGACTTCTTTTTTGTCAAAATCTGTTTATTGAATTTTATTCACAGGTTACAAACATTTTGTAAAAACCATAATGCGCTCAATCCTTTTTCACAGGAGCAAAATCCATGCAGTGGATAGCTATAGTATTGGTACAGTTTCGTAACAAGTGTCGGATTGCCCCCTCGAATAACTCTTAGAGGAGAACCCTGCACTGAGTCCAAAGGTAAACATATGGGCCTCCGCATGAGTGAAGCTCAGGGTCCAAATTCTGAGTTCTAAAATATTTGAACGTTTTCATTTGTAGCTAAGCAAACCACCAGTGAATAAGTAAGAAGAAAGAAATAAAAAGAGAAAAAACCCAACCAAACCTAGGAAAACACATAGGCTTATAGTCTGATATGTGGATAGGGGTCGAGCAGTAAGTCTCCCGCGACCAGTGCAGGAGGGTTCACATGTGGGGAGGGACACCCGAGGCCCTGACCTCGGTGAAGGGGAATCCCTTATTAAATCAGGAATAGGTGTAGTGCCCGCAGCCTGGGACTGCATGCAAACAGAGGGAGTCCCTCCGATAAGTAGCTGACTAGCGTGTCCAAACATAGTCAAAGTCCTTGCGAGAGTCATCAATGATGTCGGACAATCGTTCCAGGGCCAGTGCGTGCCATAAGTCAGCATGCCATTGTGTGAGTGAGGGAGCTTCCGGCTTCTTCCAGGCTGCCGCCAGAGCCATCTTAGCCGCACCTAGACATAACCACATGATGGATCGGTCCCCTTGGGTTTGATATTTGAGCATTGGATTGCGAACCCCCAAGAGAATGTGCTTCATGGAATCACCAATTGGGTACCCTAATATTAGCTTAATCTGGGAGAGTATTTCTTTCCAGAAGGGCTGTATTGCCGGGCAATCCCACCATATGTGTTTAAAGTCCCCCAGAAGGCCGCAACCTCGCCAACAGCGATCTGTCGTATTGGGGAAAATTGAGTGTAGTTTCTGTGGGTAGAGATACCAATCGTATAATGTTTTATAGTGGGCTTCTCTCAGGAACATGGAACGATTGTATTTTGCTATGTCTTTATACAGGCATTCCCATTGATTATCTGATGGTGCGGTTGGCAGGATACCCTCCCAAAAAGCTCTTTGACGTAGTGAACTCTGAGCACCCAATGTGAGCATGAGTGTATAGAGAAAGGAGATGCACCCCATCCCAGTGTTGCCAGACTGGACGAATTTTTCCAACGGGAGTAGTTCTCTAGTGGCTGCCGGTCGCATTTGCGGCTGCTGGACCCAGTGTACTAATTGTGCATAATGGAAGCCTTCAGTTTGTGGGAGCCGAAAATGATTTACACAGTCTGTAAAGGAGCGAAACTTTCCTCCAGAGAAGAGTTCGGAGATCATGAGGCAACCTCCCTCCCGCCAACGATCAAATGGCCCTTCAAGTAGCGCTGGGGGGAAGGCGGTGCTAAAGTGAATGGGAGTATAGGGTGATGGAAACGTGGTCACGCTAGGGTTTTGGTCACCGTGTCCCATACCTGGAGGGTCGTTGCTGTGGGAATGCTCAAATACGCGTTAGCAGATCTGTCTGCTCTCTGTCTCCAAGGCAAGTCCCAAATGGTTCTACCAGTCACCTGCCTGTCTATGTGAAATCACAATTTCTCCGACTCCCTCAATGACCATTCACCCAGGACCCGCAGCTGGGCTGCTCTGCAATATATTAAGAAGTCTGGGAGAGCAAGGCCCCCCTTGAGGCGGGGTCTCGTTAAGAGACAGTGAGAAAGAAGCGCTCTTTGCCCCTGCCATATGAAGTTAATAATCATTGATTTCAGTTCAGGAAATAGCCCCTTTCCAGGTAGGATAGGGAGCCCCTGAAAAATATAGAGAAGGCGTGGGAGCACGTTCATCTTCACTGTGTTGATTCGACCGATCCAGGAGATATAGGCTACACCCCATTTTTTAAAGTCATTTTTAAGCTGCCTAAGCAATGGAGGAAAGTTAGCCCTGTACAGATCGCACAGTTTGGGGGTGATTTGTACCCCAAGATATGTAATTGCCTTACGTGCCCATCGAAAGGAAGACATCCCTTCAACCAATCTTTGCACCTCTGGAGGCAACGTTAAGTTGAGAACAAAGGCTTTAGAGAGGTTAACCTTGAAGCCTGAGACCCTTTCGAACTGCAATACCTCCTGATGTATTTCGGTCAGGGAGGCTACCGGGTTAGTTATTGGCAGGAGAACATCGTCGGCAAACAGCGAGATTTTATGGTCATCTGTACCAAACTGAATGCCACTTATCTGCGGGTTTTCTCTCACCCTAGCCGCGAAAGGTTCGATGCTGAGAGCGAAGAGCATCGGGGAGAGGGGGCAGCCTTGTCTGGTTAAAAAATCAGAGGCCACTCCGTTCACCACAACGCTAGATCTCGGGGCACTATAGTTTGCTCTTACCATCCCCAGGCAGGACTCACAGAAACTAAATCGACGCAGAGAGAGCTGTAGAAAAGTCCAGTCGACCCGGTCAAAGGCTTTCTCTGCGTCGAGCGATAAAAGGGCCGCCGGTATCTTCTTTTTCTGGGCCTTATCTATAAGGTGAAAAACCCTGCGAAGATTGTCGTGGGTCTGGCGCCCTTTAATAAACCCTGATTGGTCAGGGTGAATAAGAGTGGGTAAAATTTTCTCTAATATAGTGGCCAGGATTTTGCAGTAAAGTTTTGCATCTGATTTAACAAAGCGATAGGCCTGTAGGAGGAACATTGTTGGGGGTCTTTACCCGCCTTTGGGATTATCAATATCAGGGCTTCCCCCATAGAGGGCGAGACTGCCTGGGTCGCTGCAATATCATTGACTAGTATAGTGAGCTGGGGGGCTAAGTCAGCAGCAAAGGTTCGGTAGAACTGCGCCGTAAACCCATCTGGGCCTGGGGCTTTATGTCGCTTGAGAGAGTCAATGGCTGCCTGCACTTCCTCCTGAGAAATGGCGCAGCCCAACTCCTCGTTGGTTGATGTCGGGACCTGAGGAAGATCCACGGCATCTAGGTATTGCGTCTGGTCCGACATTTGGGGAGGTTCCGCCTGGTATAGTGTGCTATAAAAATCGTGGAACGCTCTGGCTTTCCCCTCCTCGCTGGTGTGTGTGACCCCACTCCCGTCAATGATTTGCTTTACATAGCCCTTCTCTTGTTTGACCCTAAGCTGCTTCCCCAAGAGGTAGCCCACCTTATCCTTCCCCACGTACCCACAAGCCTGGAGTAACGTCTTTTTTGCTCTATTAGGGTAAATGGCGTTCAACTTCCCCCTAAGAGCTGTGACCTTCCGAAGGGCCGGGGCTGAGGGTGTGGCCTTATGGACGTTCTCCGCCTTGAGCAGATCTTGTTCCAACTCCAACCGTTCTTTCGTTTGGAGTTTCCTGAGGGAGGTGGCTAGGGAAATGCAATGGCCCCATATATGTGCCTTAAAGGCATCCCAATTGTTTGCGGCGGAGGTATTCATGGGATCATTAATAGTGAAAAAATCCCTAATAGCTTTGCGGATGTCATCTCTGTGTAATCTATCTCTGCACAGCACCTCTGGGAAATACCATCTGGTCAATTTAGAACGTGGGGCTGGCCAATTTAGTACACAGGTCACGGGAGCATGGTCTGAGATAGCTATGGGGAGAAAGAGGGAGGCCGTACATGCATGCGCGAGTGATTGACTAATAAAAATGTGGTCTATCCTCTAGTACGACCTGTGGGCGTGTGAAAAGAAGGAATAGTCAAGCCCAGTGGGGTTAAGGGTCCGCCAAATGTCTAGAAGGCCCAGCTGTTGCAAGGATAGATTCAGAGCCTTGCTGAACACCCCCTTCCGACTCTCTGTGGATGCATAGTATCCATCTGTGAGTCCTATATGTGATTAAAATCACCCATGAGAACAATTTCCCCCGAAGCAAAGCCCGCCAGGGAGAGGAGAAAGGCTGAGAGAAATTCTGCCTGTCCCACGTTAGGTGCGTACACTGCGGCTGTCGTGCAGGGCCTCCCCAATAGCGAGCCCCTAACCATAATAAATCTCCCCTCCTTGTCGCATTTCGAGGCTTCCAGGTGAAAGGGAACTGAGGAATGGACTAGCAGGGCCACTCCATTTTGTTTTTTGGTGTTAGCGGACCGAAATATCAGGGGATAGTGTCTGTGCTTCAGCCTCGCTTCCTCCTCCCTTTTAAGATGAGTCTCCTGCACAGTCACCACCTGCGGGCCCTGATCCCCTAGGAACTTCCAGAAGCGTTGCCTTTTGTTAGGGGAGTTGAGGCCCCTAACATTCCACGACATTAGTTTAACCCCCATCTGTCCCTTCATCACGACTAAGGTAGTAGCAGAGAACCCCCCGTTCTCCCGCACCTCCCCATCATGTTTAGGCTGTGATCCCTGGGTAAAACAAGTGACAACATAACTACATGTTGAAAAACAAGAACAGTTCAGGAGATTGTATCCTCGGGAACCTACTGGGGCAAGACCATTCCCGCACCCAGAGCCCAGTGAGAGATCTTTGGTAGATCTTGTCCCTGGTATAGTCCTTTCTCAGATCTGGCCATCGAAGCGGTGCTTACTGGCTGATGTGAGCCGGTTGGCGGCCCTAGAAGGCGTAAGAAACAAGTGTGGAGGAAATCTTTTCCTCAGTCCTGCCCCTGTCCCAAGGGGGGTCCCAACCCCCCGGGGAGGGATCTACATTGTCCTCCGTTTGCTCAGGCAGGCAGACGCTTCTGTAGGTGGAGCAAAGAGTGATATAGGTGAGAGATCTCATTGCGATGAGTTCTTGTTCGATTTCCTAGGAGTCTGCCAGGCCCCCGTAGCTCTCTGGCCTGTGGCCCTGTCTGTGGAGGCTTCTTTCGGCGTGGTTTCTTTTTGTGGCGTGGGTTTCCCCAAGCCGAGCAAGGCCGCCGCTCCCTCGACCTCTGTGAAGTGCTGGTGCTTGCTATTGAAGGAGAAAGCCAGCCCGAAGGGGTAGGTCCACCTATATCTAATGTGGCGTTCCCTCAGTGCAGCTGTGATCAGAAGGAATTGTTGGCGTCTCATCAGTGTGGCCTGGGCGACATCCTGAAATAGAGCACAAGTCGCCCCTTGGTATTCCACCAGGTCTCGGGCTTTTCGGAGCACCAGTTCCTTGACGTTAAAGGAGGTGAATTTGGCTAGGATGTCTCTCGGGCGTTGGTTTCTCCCCTGCAAGGCCAAGCCCACCCTGTGGGCACGTTCCAGAAGCACTTCGCTTGCCCCCTCGCCTAAAATGTTGGTGAATAGGCCCACCATATATGCGTCTATGTCCGTTCCTTCTTTCCCTTCCTCCAGGCCCCGCACCCTTATCTTCTATCTCCGGGAGTGGTTCTCCAGGTCCTCACACTTTAGAAGCGCTGAGTTCGACTGGGCTGGTTGGATTCGGCCTTCCATATCTTGGCATTTTGCTTCTAGGTCGAGGGTGCGCGCCTCAACCGAGTCCACGTCTGCCTGAAGCGCAATAAGTTTGGCGCCCATTTCCGATTTGAAGGATTCAAAGGAAGCCCCTATGTCCGCCTTTATATCTTCTCTTAGCTCTCTTTTGAAGTCCCTCAGGGTTGCATGAATGTCCTCCCGTGTGAGCATCATTCTTCCCGGTCCCGGAGCGCCCTCCTCTTCCTGCGCCTCTCCTGCTTTGGACGCCCCGAAGTAGCAAGAGACCCTGTTGGGCTGAGCTTTTTTGGGTGGCATAGTGGCAAGTGGCTGACAGGGTCAGCGGGGGAAGACGATTCCATTGAGAGGAATCTGTGATGGTATCTGGTTCAGGGCGCCCCTCTTTGCTTCCAGGCGGGCCGCGTGTTCCTGTGGTGCTCGCTGATGCAATGCGTCCCCCCTGCTCGCTTGGAACGTGTGTCCTGTGCTCACTTTTCACGTTGGGCCTCGCATGCCCTAGTTTGGCTGACAGCTGGTGCCATTTTAAGGTCAGGCAAAGGGCCAAGCATCTCTTTCAGGGGATCACCCCTTCCCCGCTGCGTAGCACGGCCCCACGGGACCGGTTTGAGTAGACCTCCCTTTCCTCTGCCTGTCGTCAGCCCCTCGAAATCATTGCGAGCAGCCCCCGCATTTATACGCGCCTCTGAGGGGGGCCCCTATCACCTTCCTGCATCGTCGTGGCCCGAGGACCCGGTTGCTGTCACGGGATCTCCCCTCCGCAGTGGCACTTGAACCGTGGTGAAAGCTGGGAGCTGCCGCCATACGCGGCCGCCATGTCTGGAAATCGTGCGTCAGCTCAGATCTCTTGTGCCGGTCGCTTCTTCAAGGAGGGAGTCTCCGATCCACCCGCTGATCATCCAGCGCCTTGGGTAAGCTGCCCAGCCGCCTAAGCGCCTTCACACCAGCGGGAAGCCAGACGATTCAGCTGTAACGGGATCCGTCCGCCGTCTTGGCTGGGCGGCCGCGGTTCCGAACCGCTTTAAAAAAGAGCCGTTTCAGCCTCCATACTCCTGCGACGGCTGTCCAGGGTAGATCACAATCGATTAACAGTCCAGTCCCTGCTCTTGCTGGGGCTTCTGCTCGGGACTGGACACCGCTTGTTACTCTCTCCCAGGGCTCTGTCACGGAGCCGATCGAAGTCACGTCTTCGCGGCCATGATGGCTGGCCACGCCCCTTTATGACTTCTTTTACACCATCACCAGTAAGATTTTTGAGATACTTGAACATCTTTTTGGTATCAGTCTCTTCAAGTGCATCAATGAAATCCTCAAATGTCTCTATAAAAGCAGTACATCTATCACCAATATTTTGGTTTTTGGCAGTATCGAACGTTGGTGGTGGTTTCAGGAAAGTGTCAGCATTGTAGACCAGTGTGGAACTTAATGCAAGTGTGTGTGGATCTCTGTGGCTTGGTTTATGTGACTCAACAGTGAAGCCTTGCGACATGCTGGCCTCAGAAATGTGTCTTTTTTCTCTCCCATCTGAAATATTTAAATATTCTGAAGATATTCAGAGACTGTGGTGATAGTCACTCATCAGTCAAACACAACCCCTGTGCTTGACCTGGGTTGCAGTGTCTGGCACTGAGTTCATACTGGCTCACTTAACTCTGGTTCTGTTCTATTCTTAGGCGTCTCTTTGCAGACTCTTTGTCTTCACCACGTTCTAATTGTAACATTAACTTGCACTTTGTGATTATCAGTAGCTGCTCTTTGAAAACCTGCTTGTATCTGCCTTTAGCATTCACGCTCTGGATTATATATGACTGTATATTTGTGGAAGCATGTTACCTTTACGTATGATCTGACCAGCAGGTTCTCAGTCATCGATACGAAGATTCTTTGCAATTCTTCAATCATTTTTAACTTCTTTGCAGTGGCTGGAGTTGCGCTTTGACGCCATATGTGTTAAGCGTCAGTTCCTCACTTCAACTGCAACACACGTGGCGTGAATGAGCAGTTTGCTTGGACCACAGCAAGCTCTCTGGGAGAGCACTGTCAATCTTTGATTTACTTAACACCTAACTCGTCGACAGTTGTAGTGTCCTCCCCCATCCTGGGTACCCACAAAGGACTATGCCACACGCGGAGCTTATTGATACATTTCTTTATTCTTCTATGTATAACCACAAATTCAACATTCTAAATCAACCTTCAGTGCATTGCTCTCTAACACTTATGCAACAATTCTACAGAGTCCATCTGGAGCTAAAAGGGCTCCATCATTTTAAATTCGTAAGACACTACACAGTAGTCAAGGATGTGTTTGTGAAGACCCACAAAAGAGTACGTTTCTGGGAATTCACAAAGTTACAGGACTTTTCCACCCTGTAATACCCACTCCACGCCTACCCAGCCCCTGCTCATAGATTTGCTCACACAAAAAACAAAAATCTATGTGTGACTAAATAGTTTTACAACTGCAAAAACCAACTTTGGAGAATATGAAAACTGGGTTTCCATTGGTAAAATATTCTATTTATTACTCTTGCAAATAGTTTTTAGAATCTGGCCCACATTTGGCAGCTTGAACAAAATCAAAATAAAACCAGAAGATGCATTTCCAAATGTTCTCTTCAATATGATATGCATGGTGGATAGTGTTGTCCCCATTAGAAAGGACAAAACAAAGCCAGTAAACAAAACAACCAACAAAAAATATTTTATTGTATTGCTTTCTACAGGTGTTCACATGGGGCCTTATGAGAGCGGTGGAACCGCCACCATCAGGACTTCGGTGGTTGTCCCACCGCCAACAGACCGTCACATTTTGATGCATGCGGTCGGACCATCAGCTGTAAGGGAAAGACAGCCGCCTCTAACAGGATCTAGGAACCAGTCGGGTGGCGGTTGTAATCGTATCCGTATCCGGAGGTGGTGTCTGCGCATAGGGATTACGATGTCACTTTCTGACAACCTTTTCATGGCGGTCTGACACCATGAAAAGGCTGTCAACTATGGAATGTCGGGGCCCCTAGCAGGGCCCTCGCCCCCGTGGGCCCCTGTAAAGTTCACATTCATGCACCATGTGCCAGGCACAACATGGTGCCTGACACATGGTGCATGGATGTGCACAAAGTGCTCTTTCATACTGCAGCTTGTGTTGCAGCCCTTTTCCTGAGCACATTTCAGACCGCCAGCACGGCGGTCTCGATCTAATTGAGTGGTCGGACCACCATCTGCTTGTATGTCGGACTCCTGACCGATGTGATAGCAGGCGGCGGCCCAGCCTGCTATTGTAATGATACCAAAGGGGATGATGGACGGAGCGCTTGAGCAAATCAAACACTCACCCCCAGTCAACTGATCTGGGTTTAATCCATCATCATTCTTAGCTCACTCCACCACCCCAGTTCAGACATGGCCATATGCAATCAGTCTGACCCTGTGCTCATGGGAACAGTCCAGCTCGAACTGCCAAGCCATGTCTTCCATGGACCGGAAACAAGCATCATGGGACCGGTCTCGGGTTCATAACCCTCATCAGCCAGGCTATCTTGAATCCAGTGGCAAAGTGAGCAAGGGACCCACGTCTGGGCATACTCTGCCAACTTAGGGCGAACAAGCGATACCAAAGGGATGATGGACGGAGCGCTTGAGCAATCAAACACTCACCTCAGTCAACTGATCTGGGTTTAATCCATCATCATTCTTTAGCTCACTCCACCACCCCAGTTCAGACATGGCCATATGCAAATCAGTCTGACCCTGTGCCTCATGGGAACAGTCCAGCCGAACTGCCAAGCCATGTCTTCCTGGACCGGAAACAAGCATCCTGGGACCGTCTCGGGTTCATAACCCTCATCAGCCAGGCTATCTTGAATCGAGTGGCAAAGTGAGCAAGGGACCACGTCTGGGCATACCCTGCCAACTTAGGGCGAACAAGCGATACAAAGGGATGATGGACGGAGCGCGTGAGCAAATCAAACACTCACCCCAATCACTGATCTGGGTTTAATCCATCATCATTCTTTAGCTCACTCCACCACCCCAGTTCAGACATGGCCATATGCAAATCAGTCTGACCCTGTGCCTCATGGGAACAGTCCAGCAAGAAACTACCAGCCATGTCTTCCTGGACCGAAACAAGCATCCCGGGACCGGTCTCGGGTTCATAACCCTCATCAGCCAGGCTATCTTGAATCCAGTGGCAAAGTAGCAAGGGACCCACGCCTGGGCATACCCCGCCAACTTAGGGCGAACAAAGCGATACCAAAGGGGATGATGGACGGAGCGCTTGAGCAAATCAAACACTCACTCCAGTCAACTGATCTGGGCTTAATCCATCATCACTTTAGCTCACTCCACACCCAGTTCAGACATGGCCATATGCAAATCAGTCTGACCCTGTGCTCATGGGAACAGTCCAGCCCGAGCTGCCATGCTGCTTCCTGGACCGGAAACAAGCATCCTGGGACCTGGCTGATGACGGCTGAATAGCCAGAAACCGGTCCCAGGATGCTTGTTTCCGGTCCAGGGAAGACATGGCTTGGCAGTTCGGGCTGGACTGTTCCCATGAGGCACAGGGTCAGACTGATTTGCATATGGCCATGTCTGAACTGGGGTGGTGGAGTGAGCTAAAGAATGATGATGGATTAAACCCAGATCAGTTGACTGGGGGTGAGTGTTTGATTAGCTCAAGCGCTCCGTCCATCATCCCCTTTGGTATCGCTTTGTTCGCCTCTAAGTTGGCAGGGTATGCCCAGACGTGAGTCCCTTGCTCACTTTGCCACTGGATTCAAGCTAGCCTGGCTGATGATGGCTGAATAGCCAGAAACCGGTCCCAGGATGCTTGTTTCCGGTCCAGGGAAGACATGGCTTGGCAGTTCGGGCTGGACTGTTCCCATGAGGCACAGGGTCAGACTGATTTGCACATGGCCATGTCTGAACTGGGGTGGTGGAGTGAGCTAAAGAATGATGATGGATTAAACCCAGATCAGTTGACTGGGGTGAGTGTTTGATTAGCTCAAGCGCTCCGTCCATCATCCCCTTTGGTATCGCTTGTTCGCCCTAAGTTGGCAGGGTATGCCCAGACGTGGTCCCTTGCTCACTTTGCCACTGGATTCAAGCTAGCCTGGCTGATGACGGCTGAATAGCCAGAAACCGGTCCCAGGATGCTTGTTTCCGGTCCAGGGAAGACATGGATTGGCAGTTCGGGCTGGACTGTTCCCATGAGGCACAGGTTCAGACTGATTTGCATATGGCCATGTCTGAACTGGGGTGGTGGAGTGAGCTAAAGAATGATGATGGATTAAACCCAGATCAGTTGCCTGGGGGTGAGTGTTTGATTAGCTCAAGCGCTCCGTCCATCATCCCCTTTGGTATCGCTTTGTTCGCCCTAAGTTGGCAGGGTATGCCCAGACGTGGGTCCCTTGCTCACTTTGCCACTGGATTCAAGCTAGCCTGGCTGATGACGGCTGAATAGCCAGAAACCGGTCCCAGGATGCTTGTTTCCGGTCCAGGGAAGACATGGCTTGGCAGTTCGGGCTGGACTGTTCCCATGAGGCACAGGGTCAGACTGATTTGCATATGGCCATGTCTGAACTGGGGTGGTGGAGTGAGCTAAAGAATGATGATGGATTAAACCCAGATCAGTTGACTGGGGGTGAGTGTTTGATTAGCTCAAGCGCTCCGTCCATCATCCCCTTTGGTATCGCTTTGTTCGCCCTAAGTTGGCAGGGTATGCCCAGACGTTGGTCCCTTGCTCACTTTGCCACTGGATTCAAGCTAGCCTGGCTGATGACGGCTGAATAGCCAGAAACCGGTCCCAGGATGCTTGTTTCCGGTCCAGGGAAGACATGGCTTGGCAGTTCGGGCTGGACTGTTCCCATGAGGCACAGGGTCAGACTGATTTGCATATGGCCATGTCTGAACTGGGGTGGTGGAGTGAGCTAAAGAATGATGATGGATTAAACCCAGATCAGTTGACTGGGGGTGAGTGTTTGATTAGCTCAAGCGCTCCGTCCATCATCCCCTTTGGTATCTCTTTGTTCGCCCTAAGTTGGCAGGGTATGCCCAGACGTGGGTCCCTTGCTCACTTTGTCACTGGATTCAAGCTAGCCTGGCTGATGACGGCTGAATAGCCAGAAACCGGTCCCAGGATGCTTGTTTCCGGTCCAGGGAAGACATGGCTTGGCAGTTCGGGCTGGACTGTTCCCATGAGGCACAGGGTCAGACTGATTTGCATATGGCCATGTCTGAACTGGGGTGGTGGAGTGAGCTAAAGAATGATAATGGATTAAACCCAGATCAGTTGACGTGGGGTGAGTGTTTGATTAGCTCAAGCGCTCCGTCCATCATCCCCTTTGGTATCGCTTTGTTCGCCCTAAGTTGGCAGGGTATGCCCAGACGTGGGTCCCTTGCTCACTTTGCCACTGGATTCAAGCTAGCCTGGCTGATGACAGCTGAATAGCCAGAAACCGGTCCCAGGATGCTTGTTTCCGGTCCAGGGAAGACATGGCTTGGCAGTTCGGGCTGGACTGTTCCCATGAGGCACAGGGTCAGACTGATTTGCATATGGCCATGTCTGAACTGGGGTGGTGGAGTGAGCTAAAGAATGATGATGGATTAAACCCAGATCAGTTGACTGGGGGTGAGTGTTTGATTAGCTCAAGCGCTCCGTCCATCATCCCCTTTGGTATCGCTTTGTTCGCCCTAAGTTGGCAGGGTATGCCCAGACGTGAGTCCCTTGCTCACTTTGCCACTGGATTCAAGCTAGCCTGGCTGATGACGGCTGAATAGCCAGAAACCGGTCCCAGGATGCTTGTTTCCGGTCCAGGGAAGACATGGCTTGGCAGTTCGGGCTGGACTGTTCCCATGAGGCACAGGGTCAGACTGATTTGCATATGGCCATGTCTGAACTGGGGTGGTGGAGTGAGCTAAAGAATGATGATGGATTAAACCCAGATCAGTTGACTGGGGGTGAGTGTTTGATTAGCTCAAGCGCTCAGTCCATCATCCCCTTTGGTATCGCTTTGTTCACCCTAAGTTGGCAGGGTATGCCCAGACGTGGGTCCCTTGCTCACTTTGTCACTGGATTCAAGCTAGCCTGGCTGATGACGGCTGAATAGCCAGAAACCGGTCCCAGGATTCTTGTTTCCGGTCCAGGGAAGACATGGCTTGGCAGTTCGGGCTGGACTGTTCCCATGAGGCACAGGGTCAGACTGATTTGCATATGGCCATGTCTGAACTGGGGTGGTGGAGTGAGCTAAAGAATGATGATGGATTAAACCCAGATCAGTTGACTGGGGGTGAGTGTTTGATTAGCTCAAGCGCTCCGTCCATCATCCCCTTTGGTATCGCTTTGTTCGCCCCTAAGTTGGCAGGGTATGCCCAGACGTGGGTCCCTTGCTCACTTTGCCACTGGATTCAAGCTAGCCTGGCTGATGACGGCTGAATAGCCAGAAACCGGTCCCAGGATGCTTGTTTCCGGTCCAGGGAAGACATGGCTTGGCAGTTCGGGCTGGACTGTTCCCATGAGGCACAGGGTCAGACTGATTTGCATATGGCCATGTCTGAACTGGGGTGGTGGAGTGAGCTAAAGAATGATGATGGATTAAACCCAGATCAGTTGACTGGGGGTGAGTGTTTGATTAGCTCAAGCGCTCCGTCCATCATCCCCTTTGGTATCGCTTTGTTCGCCCCTAAGTTGGCAGGGTATGCCCAGACGTGGGTCCCTTGCTCACTTTGCCACTGGATTCAAGCTAGCCTGGCTGATGACGGCTGAATAGCCAGAAACCGGTCCCAGGATGCTTGTTTCCGGTCCAGGGAAGACATGGCTTGGCAGTTCGGGCTGGACTGTTCCTATGAGGCACAGGGTCAGACTGATTTGCATATGGCCATGTCTGAACTGGGGTGGTGGAGTGAGCTAAAGAATGATGATGGATTAAACCCAGATCAGTTGACTGGGGGTGAGTGTTTGATTAGCTCAAGCGCTCCGTCCATCATCCCCTTTGGTATCGCTTTGTTCGCCCTAAGTTGGCAGGGTATGCCCAGACGTGGGTCCCTTGCTCACTTTACCACTGGATTCAAGCTAGCCTGGCTGATGACGGCTGAATAGCCAGAAACCGGTCCCAGGATGCTTGTTTCCGGTCCAGAAAAGACATGGCTTGGCAGTTCGGGCTGGACTGTTCCCATGAGGCACAGGGTCAGACTGATTTGCATATGGCCATGTCTGAACTGGGGTGGTGGAGTGAGCTAAAGAATGATGATGGATTAAACCCAGATCAGTTGACTGGGGGTGAGTGTTTGATTAGCTCAAGCGCTCCGTCCATCATCCCCTTTGGTATCGCTTTGTTCGCCCTAAGTTGGCAGGGTATGCCCAGACGTGGGTCTCTTGCTCAATTTGCCACTGGATTCAAGCTAGCCTGGCTGATGACGGCTGAATAGCCAGAAACCGGTCCCAGGATGCTTGTTTCCGGTCCAGGGAAGACATGGCTTAGCAGTTCGGGCTGGACTGTTCCCATGAGGCAATGGGTCAGACTGATTTGCATATGGCCATGTCTGAACTGGGGTGGTGGAGTGAGCTAAAGAATGATGATGGATTAAACCCAGATCAGTTGACTGGGGGTGAGTGTTTGATTAGCTCAAGCGCTCCGTCCATCATCCCCTTTGGTATCGCTTTGTTCGCCCTAAGTTGGCAGGGTATGCCCAGACGTGGGTCCCTTGCTCACTTTGCCACTGGATTCAAGCTAGCCTGGCTGATGACGGCTGAATAGCCAGAAACCGGTCCCAGGATGCTTGTTTCCGGTCCAGGGAAGACATGGCTTGGCAGTTCGGGCTGGACTGTTCCCATGAGGCACAGGGTCAGACTGATTTGCATATGGCCATGTCTGAACTGGGGTGGTGGAGTGAGCTAAAGAATGATGATGGATTAAACCCAGATCAGTTGACTGGGGGTGAGTGTTTGATTAGCTCAAGCGCTCCGTCCATCATCCCCTTTGGTATCGCTTTGTTCGCCCTAAGTTGGCAGGGTATGCCCAGACGTGGGTCCCTTGCTCACTTTGCCACTGGATTCAAGCTAGCCTGGCTGATGACGGCTGAATAGCCAGAAACCGGTCCCAGGATGCTTGTTTCCGGTCCAGGGAAGACATGGCTTGGCAGTTCGGGCTGGACTGTTCCCATGAGGCACAGGGTCAGACTGATATGCATATGGCCAAGTCTGAACCGGGGTGGTGGAGTGAGCTAAAGAATGATGATGGATTAAACCCAGATCAGTTGACTGGGGGTGAGTGTTTGATTAGCTCAAGCGCTCCGTCCATCATCCCCTTTGGTATTGCTATTGTAATGAGGCCCATAGTGTTTTCTTACCACTTGAGAGGCCCACATCACTTCTAAGGTGAATGAGTAAGTCACTACTCTGTATTTGTTTTGTACATAGCACTTCATACCCTTAGTGAGTTCATACCCTTGGTGAGATCTTACAGTACTCAGATTTGCACTGGGTTCTTGAACACCATTTCGACTGCATGGTTGAAAGGGTGTTCACTGGAGTTCGGTATGCAAGGTGCACACTGGTGTGGCTGACTCGTGTGTGAGGTTTGGAGATATGATGTAAGCATGTTGGCTTGATTCACAAACTGCATTTTGTAGTATGCAAAGTTGTACTACTGTAGTATTACTTACAGTAGTATTAATTACTGTAGTATTACTTACTGTAGTATTAATTACTTACTGTAGTATTACTTACTTACTGTAATTCTCCACCTCCAACTCTCCTATCTTTTCTATGTGGATATCCTCATACATGTACGTTTACTACTGAGGGGCCGATTATGATCTCGTTAGGAAGGCCGCCAGACGGGTTCAAGAATGAGCAAATCCGATTCGGAGCCTATGTTTCCGACCGAATCTTCCCCCGTTCCGAACGACCAAGTTCGATGCGAAGATCTCGTCCGCGTCGACCAAATCCTTTCCGAACCTGATCCTGTCAGACATATTCATTCGTAGCTGAATCGTGCCCCGCAATGGAGACGGCTTCCGAACGAGCGAGTACAATGCACGATTCGGACAGCTGTGTCACCTCGTTCTCAGCCAGATGAAACGGCTGTGGGAATTAGACTTCGGGGGGCTGTAGTAGGACCCACTTCACCTGGGGCCCTCCGAATCAGTCCCGAGGGGTACCCAGGGGTCCCCCCTTTCCATGCATGCACAGTGTGGCAGGCACGATGGGGTGCTTTGCGAGGCATGCAGTAATCGAGTATGGAGTGGAAGCTCTGTGGAAGCTCCGCCCACTCTCCGCCCATGGTTTTAATTGGCTCGTGTCATTGCCTGATTGATTATGAGGCTTGTTAGTCCCTCCTTATTTTGGCCATGTCGTCATGTGTACCGTCCCATGGCTACTGGCCCCTTTACTTCGAGTGTTACACAGTACTTAGACTGTGAGCAATTCTTTGTCCGTGCCTTCTCGCCCTCTTCTCCCCCTCCCCTCGCCCCCACTCCCGTTATCCGTGCTCCCCCTCCCGTTGTCTGTGATGCAATGCAATAGGTCTCGCGTAAATGCGAGTCCTATTGCATTGCAAAGGCTTGTTACCTCTGCCACCGACTCGCCCCTCTGTAATTGCTGTGCTCCCCACTGTGCAGCCTGCCATGCCACCAAGCTATCTCCTCAGAGGATCGCAAACCGGAAGAGGCCCGAGGCAGATGGGCTGGGGCCTGATAGCGCAAACACTTACTGCATGAGCAGCAACGCACACACGCATAATAAAACACTCCCTCGCGATCCCCAGGCATTCTTCCCTGGGATTCTGGGCTGCGCTTTAACGTGAATTATCATTATTGAAGAGGACGATGACGCTGGCAACTTTCCTGTCTCGTGCGCTGAGAAATGCACATATGTCAATGTGTTCAAAGATACAAAACACAGTTTTAGAGACTTCACCGGAAGGTAGATTTTCGAAGGCATTAATGAAACAATGCTCCCCGCCCCGTTACCCTAAAACCTCTTTCATAGCTAGGACAGAAACTAGATATAAAGGTCTCATGTACACTATCCACCATATGTCTTAGGAACAGATCATTACATGTGTGCATATTTTAGGAGCCCCTGATGGGCTC
Source organism: Calotriton arnoldi (assembly GCA_963921515.1). Classification (NCBI taxonomy): domain Eukaryota; kingdom Metazoa; phylum Chordata; class Amphibia; order Caudata; family Salamandridae; genus Calotriton; species Calotriton arnoldi. The sequence continues at coordinate 56,962 of CAWUFW010016503.1, forward strand.
CTCAACAAGGTGTGATGACAAGCTCTTCAACGCAGCAGTAGTAAGCGCTATATAAATGCAATTACAATACAATTTAAAGAACTCTAAAGATGCTAGATTCATCACAGCTGTCAACAAGCATTTGCAATGCAGTAGGTCTCGCATTTACGCGAGTTTGAGCTATTGGCATTGTAAATGACAATGCCTTTTATTTATGTTTTGGTTTTTAAAACATAAATAAAACGCATTGTCATTTACAATGCCAATAGCTTAAACTTGCGTACATGCGAGACCTATTGCATTGCAAATGCTTGTTTCTATGGGAGCCTGTGTATGCGTTCGGTATACAGGCTCCCACAGAGTTCAATGGGAGTCCGAGAGAACCGAGTCCGTCACCATACAGGTGCACTAGGAAAGCCGGATCCGAGTCGTACGGAGGGCTTTCCTAGCGAGATCGTAATCGGCCCCTTAGTAGCAAAGGAGAGAGAGACAATGGGAGTAGCTGGAAAAGGGGGCATACTTACTACTAAGGGCCCGATTCCGATGTTGTTCGGAAGGTCTCCGAATCGGATTTGGCTTTACCGGATCCGATTCGTAGCCCTTGTTCACGACCGAATCATACACAAGTCCGAACAACCAAGTACGATGCGAAGATCGCGTATGCGCCGACCGACTTGTTTCCGGACCCAACCCGCTCCGTACGTCTCATTTGTAGACGAATCGTGCCGCGCAATGGAGCCGATTTCTGACCGAGCGAGTACGATGCACGATTCGGACAGCTGCTTCGCCTCAGTCTCAGCGAGATGAAACAGCTGTCGGAAGCGTACTTCGGGGGCCCGTACCAGGCCCCCCTCCACCCGGGGCCCTCTGAATCTATCACGGGGGTGCCCATGGGTCTCCCCGATTCAAGCATGCACAGTGTGGCTGGCACCATGGTGTGCCCACCGCAGGGTGTACGCTTTCCCCCACCCACCGCTTTTCTGCTATGGGAGCCTGTGTACGCGTCTGTACACAGGCTCCCATAGAGTTCAATGGGAGTCCGAGCGAACCGAGTCCGTAGGCATACGGCTGCATCGTACTCGCTCGTTCGGACTCCCGGAGCACGTCTCGCTTGGAAAGCCCTCCGGATCCGAGTCGTACGGAGGGTTTTCCGAGCGAGATCGGAATCGGGCCCTAAATGTTAGGGGTTTAGGGAGGCATAAGGGGGGGTTTAGGAGGGTTAAGATGGGGTTTAAGGAGGGATTTGCGGCCACCCACAAAAGAGTTAGCACACTGTACTTCTAAAGTTACTACAGCCAAGAAGGACCCCAAATTCTAGTAAATGTGCATCAGATAATAGCTGGAGTACATTTGCAAGTCATGATCAACAATAGGTACAGCAACACCCTCCCACAAAAATACTGCAGTAGGGGCTTAAAATAAAACTCAATAGGAAATAATGGCAAATTAAACTACATTATTTAAACTAGTTAAAAATATAAATAAATGTAACTTAATGCTTTTTTCTGAAAACAAACATTTATTACTTTATTTAAAAATATAATAATCGTTTTTTACGTACACATTAATGTAACAATATTTGTATTAAAATGTAATTAAATAAATTTAATTCTGTAAATCCCTCTTTCTATTTAATACTAAATAATTAATATATGTTTTTTACTTTAATCTAACAGATTAAAATAATGAAATAGCAAATTGAAATTAAGTGAACAATGCTATAGCTTTTTGTATTTTGTTCAACATTTACAATAAATATATAGAATTGATTTACATTAATATTTAACATAAAAATATTTCTATTTTTGTTTTTTAGGTTTGTATTTTTGTTTTTAACTTTTTCTTTCGCTTTACCATAGGGAGATCTCCACCACCAGGTCAAAGGTCTCCCTATGGTAAAGTACAGAGAAAATTAAAAATATATAAGATGTTCTTATGTTAAATATTGATATAAGTTAATTTTATATATTTATTTTAAATGTAGCAGAAAGTAAACAAAACGCTATGCACTATTAACTTAATTTTGAATTAAATATTAAGTTCCTTATTACGGGTTTGGCGGTCTGATGGAATGCCAAAGTCATGGTGGTGGTGTGGATATTGCCACACCATTGGTCCGACCGCCCTATTACAAGTAGGGCGGTTGGACCGCCATGGGACCACTGCTGCTGGCTGGGATCCGTGAACCCTTGTAGTCTTGCAGCGGTCTTGAGGCCGCAATAGGCTTGGCAGGGCAGTGGCATGTTACGAGTTTCCTCACCGCCTCACTTTTCATGGTGGTAAGTCCACCGTTAAATATTTGACAGGGAGGAAACAAAAGGGGCCCTACATGGCCACCTTGTGCCTCTGGGGCTGGGGATACATGCAAAGGGGCACATGGTGCTCCCCTGTGTGCATGCACCCCCAGTTCCTGCAGGGCATGGACTTGAGAGTCCATGCCCTGCAGGAACTTGCTTTTGCGTTCCCATTGCGATGCCTTTTTTATAAGCACCACTGTGGGACCGCCAAAGAACGGCCCGCCAGTGATGAAACACGTCAAAATCTGGTGGGAGGTGCTTACTTGGGTTTGGTGGTGCAGGAGCAGGGTTAACATTATTTTTATTATAGATGTATTTTAAAAAACTCACCTAAAGTACTTTAATTTCATTTTTTATATCAAAGTTGCATTTATTTTTACATGTAAAAGGTTATTAAAATATTTTTTCATGAAATAATATTTATTTTTAGTTATATTTACACATTTTACAATAATTTAATGTTATATATATTTTTAAAAAGTCAAATAAACTAGTTTAATTATTTTAATTTAACATTATTTCTTAAGGAGTTCTATCTTAAGTCTGTGCCTCCATTATTTTCTTTGGCATGGTGTTGCAGTATCAGTGATTGGCCATGTGTGGTTCTGGACTTCCTACTGCTCCTTTTTAACTGTAGTATCTGACAGTCATAAACCTGGCTCTATCACCTCTTTCGTGGAGAGGAGACATGTCCGTCTACACTTTTGAGTAACTTTACACATGTAAATGGTGAACAGACAAAAGTAGTAAAGTTACTCAAAATTGTAATAGTAAACTATGTGAATAGCCACAAATATGGGGTCGATTCCGATTCGGGCCGGAAAACGTACCGACCGACTCGGATCCGGAATTCTTTCCGACCGACACGTACCGGTGCAGCCCGACCCGCAAAGTACGATGAGAAGCGTGCAAAACCCAACCGACTCGTACGGAACACAAGCCGAACGACCGAGCCGCGCGGAAAACAGCAATCCGGCCGGAAAAACACGCGAATCGAACCGACCGACACGCACCCGGAACAATCCCGAACGAAACGTACCCGCGAACTCCTACCCGCCAAGTACAATGCAACGCGTGGAAAACACGACCGAGTCGCACGGAGGATAAGCCGTACGACCGACACGCATACAAAACTTGCGAGCCGAAGCAACCCAAAACACCGCGACCGACGCGTATGCAGCATAGAAAACAGCACAAACACAGCGTGAACGACTCGGAGAAGCTCGTACGAGACAACTGCAGGGCCCGACTCGGTCACAAGAACGTCTCCTACATGCACAAAAAGTACAAAGGGAAAATACACAAAAAAAGGCCAAACAAGCAATTACAAAGCCAATAAATACTGGGGGGCAGGGAACAAAGACACACCCACAACTCCACCCATATAAAGGACACAAATCCCTACCATGATCCTTTGCAAATTCAAATTACCTGCCAGCACTCAACAGACAGCAACCACACACCCACAGCTCATCCATCACACAAGCCACACACCATCAGCACCTCAACAAATAGCACTCTCACATACAGCCAGCAAAACACACACCTTCACCTGCACACCAACACACACATCACTCACCATCACCACCCATCACCATGCCCCCAAAGAAGAATCATAAGTTCCTAGATAGTGAATTGGAAGTCCTGGTAGATGAGATCCTCAGGGTAGAGCCACAGCTGTTTGGTACACTGGTCCAACAGACACCCATGTCGCAGAAAACCAAGATGTGGGAGAGGATCGTCAACAGGGTGAATGCACAATCACCATGTTTGCGCACAAAGGTAGACATCCAGAACAGGTGGTATGACGTGCGCAGGAGGGTCAGGGAGCTGTTGAAGAAGGACTACCTCTTGAGCCAACACACCGGCAGTGGCCCTCCTGCCAAACCAGTATACCTCAGGCCCTGGGAGGAGAAGGTGCGGGCCATCCTACCACCAGTGAGCGTATATGGACTAGAAAACATCCCAGAGCCTGGTGAGTACACAACAAATGTACACAATATTGTGCGACAATACACACACATCACTGTCAAGGGGAGAGTCAAACCATGCACCCTTAGCAAATACACACCAACCAGAACAGAATCATCCCAAAATGTGTATGTCAGTCAGATAAACACAACACATGCCATCTCATAGTGATATGTAACTGTGTCATCACATGTACAAACACAACTACAACTACAGCTAGGCAGTGGCACAAATATAACTAACAAACACATCCAGACATGTAGCCACCACTACAACACCACCTCACAGTGAAGCCCACTGAAAGGAAGGAATTCTGTGTATGCTGGGCAAGTCAGTGTAGCCAATAGCATCATGGGAGTCGTAGTCACAGATATTGCCCACCCTCACAATGCGCACATCAACACCACCATGAACCATGCCCACATCACAGGGAGTGGAAAACAACTGACAAGATGGCTGACACTGGCTACTGCTGTGGGGAGCACAAGGCCCTGCCGGGAACTGTGCACCAACCAACAGCAGGACACCACTGACTGACATCCTGAAAGACAACTTGCACTCCCTGCAATAGAAGCACGTTCCATGGTGGGATATCTGGCTGGGTGGGAAGGAGGACTGACACCTCAGACCATATGAACAAGCAGCTTTTCACACACACCCCTTAACACAAACTACACACAACTCACCTGGGAGAATGCATTGCCTCAAACACACAAATCAAATATCCCACAAAGAACCACAACCCTGGGTCATGCTGTGTGAAGCACAGGGACACACATGGGACTTGTAGCAAAACTAACCCCAGGATAACACTGTCAGCCATCTTGTCAGCACAGGCACACAACCCCACAGGGAAGCAGAGTCAAAAGGAAGGAAGCATGGGCATGCTGGGAAGGGGGTGGAGGCAAGAGCATGATGGGAGTAGTAGTCACAGCCCAACATCCCCCACCCACATGGCCCAGCAAGATCACACCCAAGCATGCACACCTCACGGGGAGTCAAAAGCCACATCAAAGATGGCTGACACTGGTGCAATGTTGTGGGGAGCACAAGGCCCTGCTGGGAACTGGGCACCAACCAACAGCAGGACACCACTGTCAGCCAACTTGCCATTGCTCTCACACTCACGCACAGTGAAGTCCACCCAAAAGCAAGTAAGTATGGGCATGCTGGGAAGTGGGGTGGAGGCAATAGCATGATGGGAGTGGTAGTCACAGATATTGGTCACCCCCACAACTGTCCCATCAACACCACCCTGAACCATGCGCACATCACAGGGAGTGGAAAACAACTGACAAGATGGCTGACACTGGCTACTGCTGTGGGGAGCACAAGGCCCTGCTGGCAACTGTGCACCAACCAACAGCAGGACACCACTGACTGACATCCTGAAAGACAACTTGCACTCCCTGCAATGGAAGCACGTTCCATGGTGGGATATCTGGCTGGGTGGGAAGGAGGACTCACAGCCCTGACCATAGTAACCAGCAGCTCCACTCACACACACCCTAACACAAACTCCACACAACTCACCTGGGAGAATGCATTGCCTCACACTCCAATCAAATATCCCACAAAGAACAACAACCCTGGGTCATGCTGAGTGAAGCACAGGGACACACATGGGACTTGTAGCAAAACTAACCCCAGGATAACACTGTCAGCCATCTTGTCAGCACAGGCACACAACCCCACAGGGAAGCAGAGTAAAAAGGAAGGAAGCATGGGCATGCTGGGAAGGGGGGTGGAGGCAATAGCATGATGGGAGTGGTAGTCACAGCTCAACATCCCCCACCCACATGGTCCAGCAAGCTCACACTCAAGCATGCACACCTCACAGAGAGTGGAAAGCCCCATCAAAGATGTCTGACACTGGTGCTCTGTTGTGGGAGCACAAGGCCCTGCTGGGAACTGTGCACCAACCAACAGCAGGACACCACTGACTGACATCCTGAAAGCCAACTTGCACTCCCTGCAATGGAAGCACGTTCCATGGTGGGACATCTGGCTGGGTGGGAAGGATGACTCACAGCACTGACCATAGTTACAAGCAGTTCTCCTCACACACCCCCTCAACACTAACTCCACATAACCCACCTGGGAGAATGCAATGCCTCACACCCTAATTGAATATCCCACAAAGAACCACCACCCTGGGTTATGCTGTGTGAAGCACAGGGACACTCTTGGGACTTGTAGCCAAACAACTGCCAGGACAACACTGTCAGCCATCCTGTCAGCACAGGCACACTACCCCACAGGGAAGCAGAGTCAAAAGGAAGGAAGTATGGGCATGCTGGGAAGGGGGGTGTAGGCAATAGCATGATGGGAGTGGTAGTCACAGCTCAACATCCCCCACCCACATGGCCCAGCAAGCTAGCACTGAAGCATGCACACCTCACAGGGAGTGAAAAGCCACTTCAAAGATGTCTGACACTGGCCTCAGCTGTGGGGAGCACAAGGCCCTGCTGGGAACTGGGCACCAACAAACAACAGCACCACATCGTCAGCCATCTTGCCATTGCTGTCACACTCACACACAGTGAAGTCCACCCAAAAGAAGGAAGTATGGGCATGCTGGGAAGGGGGGTGTAGGCAATAGCATGATGGGAGTGGTAGTCACAGATATTGGCCACCCCCACAACTGTCCCATCAACACCACCCTGAACCATGCGCACATCACAGGGAGTGGAAAACAACTGACAAGATGGCTGACACTGGCTACTGCTGTGGGGAGCACAAGGCCCTGCTGGCAACTGTGCACCAACCAACAGCAGGACACCACTGACTGACATCCTGAAAGACAACTTGCACTCCCTGCAATGGAAGCACGTTCCATGGTGGAATATCTGGCTGGGTGGGAAGGAGGGCCGGATGTCAACCAAATACAACCAATGCAGACCATGTACACACCCCAACATTCACATAGAAATGCCCAAATAATGCAGGACAATGTGCTACACCAATATCAACCTCTGACTGTGACAACTTAGGACAATGCAATGTACAGGCCCGCATCCAGAGGCACAGTCACAACTGTCAGGTGTGTCAACCATTGATGCCTACAGAAACATAACATACAATGTGAGTGTCTCCCAAAAACAGGTGATGATGGGGACACAGCAGCAGATGCTGAGGATTCCCCGTCCCAGGCTCAAGAGGATACGGAGCTCACTGGTGTGGAACAGCCTCTGCCCTCCTCGGATGAAAAAGACCTACCTGGCACCTCCGGCGCAAGTCATCATGCAGCACCAGCAGGACCACCAGCTGCACCCCCTGCACCCACCCCTCCAACGACTGTCAACACACATACCACCCCTGCCGACATGGACAGACCAAGGAGCACCACCACCACCAGCACAGGGACCCTGGACCAACGTGGGGCCATGGACACCAACACCACCAATAACCCCCAAGGGGGCCCGCGGTCACCTGTGCCTGTCACCTCAGGTACTGCACGTGTCGCCAGGGGTGGTGGGAGGGGTGAGAGACATAGGTCGCTGATCGCAGAGGGGTCTGGACTGCATGATGACCCACAACTGGCACGCAGAGCCGATGCGTACCAGTCCAGCACCGGAGAGCTCAGCCAGGTAGTGGGGCTCCTCAGGGACATTAAACAACAGCAGGCTGCCCATCATGCCCGCTTGGACTCACACATGTCCCGCGTGGAGTCCAAGTGGGACACACTGCAAGAGATGACAGCGGTGCATAGAGACATATTACAATGCCTCCGCCAGATGAGCAGCAACCAGTCAACACCTCCCTGTGTGCCCACAACATCTGGTGCTGAAACAACTGCAACTGCCACAGGGAGGGAGGATGACTCTGGCGGAGAGTCCCCTGCACCGCAGCAGCCTGCACTTGAGGGTCCCCCCAAAGAAGAGGGGTCGTCCGAGGAGGGGCAATTGAGAGGCCGATGGCCATGTGCAACCCCCAGGAAGCCAAAACCTGTTCTGGATAATCACCTTTGTGCACAAACTGTTCACCCTGTTGACTGCAACACAACTCCCCCACATGACATGGGGAGTACAAGTTGGACCAATGTCTCAGATGGCTGTGGACTTGATACAGGACATTTCTGCTACCAGGACTTCCAATTCATCTAGGAACTTTGGTTTGCAATCAAAATGTACAGCACTCACCATCCTGTGCACTATTCACACACATGTATGACATGAAACACACTAATACACCATACCTGCCTTTGTCGTGATTCCAACGTGGTTTCTGTCATGGAGATGATGACCAGCGAAATTACACTGTGCATGCTAACTGCTACAGCAAGTACAACACAGGCATGTGAGTCATGGCAACGTGACACATATGAGGGAGACACACCACCAGGGCTACACAACAAATACACACATAGGCCATCTGACTCATTGCCTACACTGATGTTGCCAGGAAATACGGTGCAATGCACAGACACAACACCTATTCACAGTCTTTGTCAACTAGCCCACTGGTGCAGTAAGCAAATGTCAGTCAAATGTGTGACCACAGACAACACACATCACAAAGTGAAGCACAGGTTTATTACACATTTGCAACATGTTGTAACCACTACAGATGCAAGGTAATCCCACCTGGCAGCGGGCACACAGTCAACAAGTGTAGAAGGAAGGAAGTCCATGGGTGTGGCGCACATCACCTGTAGGGACACAACAGCTACCACCCTGGAAGTTGAATCACGGTGTCGGGGATCACAGTTGACCAAACGACTCTGAAAGTACCCTGTGAAGGACAGAAATGACACACAGTCAAAAGCACTGAAGAACAGGACAGAACTGCAATACTCATGCCCAATACATGTCACAAGATACCCACCCAGAACCAAGTTAGCATGTCAACACTGTTGGGGAGTACAGACTACCTGTAAGGACACATCGCTACACGCATACAGTCATGTAGCCCATGGACACACTCAAACAGCACCAGAGCACCACCAACACATATCATGCAAACTCACATCATTGACATGACATCTCTGGATACTCACATTCAGCTGAAGAAGTTGGTGATGAGCTGTGTGCGGACATCACCATCACCATCATCATCATCATCACTGGCATCGTGGTCCAGGCCAGGATCCTCCACAGGTGGTGGATGTTGGTCATCGTCATCCAGGATGAGAGGCAACTCCTTCCGCACTGCCAGGTTGTGTAGCATGCAGCAGACGATGACAATCTTGCACACCTTTGCTGGGGCATATGGGAGGGCCCCTCCTGTCTTGTCCAGGCAGCGGAAGCGGCTCTTCAGGAGACCAAAGGTCCGCTCAATCACTCTCCTTGTCCGACCATGTGCCTCATTGTAGCGCATCTGGGCTGGTGTCACAGGGTTCCTGAGGGGCGTCAGCAACCACGGCATGTTGGGGTATCCGGAGTCACCTACATACAGACAATTGCACAATAGCTGAGTTGGAAAAGAGGGTGGAACACTACATTGCAGAACACACACAATGGTACAAAGTCAGTACACCAACAAGCAGGGCACGCTGGTTCCGCATCTGTGACATCATCCTCGGGATGCGACTACTCCTCATCACGTAGGCATCGTGTGCAGAACCGGGGAAATGGGCACACACGTGTGAGATGCTCATATCTGCAAGACAGACCACCAGTGCATTGACCGAGTGGTAGTGTTTGCGGTTCCTGTATGCCTGCTCTTGGGCCTGTGGTGGTACCAAAGCCACATGTGTCCCATCAATGGAGCCAATGACATGCAGCATCCTCACCAGGGCATAGAAGTTACTCTTCACGTCAGTGAGTTGTTGGAGTCTAGGGAAATAGATGTTCTGGTTCAGGTATATCAACATAGCCTCCAAAACATCGCGGAGCACACGGCTGAACATGGTCTGTGACATCCCACCAGCAGTCGCCACAGTGTGTTGAAAGGTACCGGTGGCAAAGAAGTGTAGGGCTGCCATCACCTTCACCTTGGTGGTCAGCGCTGTAGGGTACGGCCGGCCAGGTTGCAAATGTGGTGCCAAGCGCACTGCCAAATCCTCAATCAGATGCCTGGTGAAGCGGTACCGTCGGATGCTGTCACGTTCCACCATCGTTGCCAGGTCAGGGAATGGTCTATGGACAGTTGGTGCCCTGCAGTGCATAGGTGAAGAAAGAAAGATTGTCAGTCACCCCACATATGTGGCATTGAACACACTCAATATCACATGATACATCATTATGAGGCACAAGTACATGATGTGTGCAGTTCCGTAAGGACATGTATGGCACATAGATGGCCAACATCTAACATCACAGTTCAACAAGTGGCATCAATAAGTCCCAGGTTGTGCCATTGGATATCATGAGGCCATGTCACAGTTCCCATCTCCTGCTGCCTCGTTACAAACACACCCCACAGTGACATGTGAGGACAGATGTGCCCCAGCCATCACAGCTCAACGACAGGTAGATTCCCAGGGACCCTGTATTGCCACATGGACACTGGCATGACATGGTGTATCATGTATACACCACAGCAAAACAACCATGACCCCCACAGGTAGTGGTCCCTGTTGCCTCGGCAGGACAGACATGGACGTCTGTGACACACACACGCACAACATCAAAGTCCATGCACAAACAACGTGGATGTGGAGACTGTCTCCCATTGTGCACATGAAATCAGAGACATTGTAAACACAACATGCACACAGACTGTGGAGGACCATCACTATTGTGCCAATGGGTCACCCTGGGTTAAACATACCGTCACACATGGGACTCAGGGGTATGTGACATGACATACACATACACTCACCGTGAAATGTGACCATGCCACATGCTCAGATATGAACAGTTGCACATCACAGTGGTCATGTACATGAAACACCAAGGATTCTGTCCCCATGAACACGTGCACAGCCTGGGGGTGGCTGCCCCCAAGTGACACCCACAGAACAACATGTTCACCCCCATACACGGAATAGGTAATGCAGCCTTACATGCCTTAGGATACAGTTTGGACAGGCTGTGGTGTTGTAGGTGTGCCCCTCACTCCCTGGGAAGTATATGTGGCTGGCATATGTTCACCTGTGACAGGCATGGTGACATATGCCAGTGACTTGTACAGGGACGCGTTGGACAGCAATGGACCGATCGGTGCGCACACATTGGCCATTGCATTCAATGTGTGCTGGTACGCGTTGTATTCGCAATACGCGTTGGACAGCAATGGACCGAGAGGTGTGCCCGGCCGGCCCATTGCATTCAATGTGTGCGGGTACGCGTTGTATCCTGGGTACGCGTTGAACAGCAATGGACCGATCGGTGTGCCCGGCCGGCCCATTGCATTCAATGTGTGCGAGTACGCGTTGTATCCTGGGTACGCGTTGAACAGCAATGGACCGATCGGTGTGCCCGGCCGGCCCATTGCATTCAATGTGTGCGGGTACGCGTTGTATCCTGGGTACGCGTTGAACAGCAATGGACTGATCGGTGTGCCCGGCCGGCCCATTGCATTCAATGTGTGCGGGAACGCGTTGTATCCTGGGTACGCGTTGAACAGCAATGGACCGATCGGTGTGCCCGGCCGGCCCATTGCATTCAATGTGTGCGGGAACGCGTTGTATCCTGGGTACGCGTTGAACAGCAATGGACCGATCGGTGCGCACCCATTGGCTATGGCCTGGCCTGGCAACGGACGCGTTTTCAAATTTTGAACGAGTCTGATGCTGTAAATTCTGTTGGTCACCCACACCAATGTTGCAAATTCATGGGTGTCATGAAGTTGAACTTTTGAAGGATGCTGTGGGCGTGTGTAAGTGGTGCAATTCCATGGATTGGCCAGATTCAGAAGATGCAAACGACTTGGACCTATCACTTTGGACACATGGGACAGTATCTGCCTCTGCAGCACACATATAATGCTGGCTGTTCCCCTGAGAGCTCACTTGCCTGCACTACATGCTCCAGGACGACATCTGCCACCACCACTGCTGCTGTAACTGCACCCTCTGGACCCTGCAATGGCACGTACTGTGGAGAGAGCCCCAGCCTTCAGCACTGAGGAGAACCAGGCCCTGCTGGACAGCCTCCTTCCACAGTACAGCAAGCTGTATGGGAAAGCAGGGGAGCAGGTGAGTGTTCTGTCCACTGCCTTTCTAAATGTGCATGTTGTCTGACTAGCAAGGCTAACAGTCTGCACGCCACTGGCTAGCAGGCTCACTGAGTAGTTGTCACCCCCATAGTGTGTAGTTACATGCACTGAACAGGTATAGTGCAGTGACAGTGCATTTAAACAAGGTTTTACTTCCCAGGCAATGATACCATGTAGTAACTGCTGGCATACAGTCCATGGCCATCGTTGCACTGCCTGTGTACATCATGTGCCCCTGTGATTGAGACATGTATATCCAACTGTGTAATGCACGGATATGTTGCATGTGTAGTAATGGCATTCTCACTTTGTCATCCTCACAGGTTGATGCCCACCAGAAGCAGCAGATATGGCTGACCATCGTCCGGGCAGTGAGATCCGTGGGGATCTACAAGCGCCGGATCCGCAACTGCCAGAAGAGGTGGCAGGACCTTCGGGGCTGGACCCGGAGGATCGCACGGGTCCAGCTGAAGCTGTCGCCTCCTCGCAGGAGGGGCGGACACCTGACCCTGACCCCCCACATGCTCAGGATCCTGGCGGTGGTCTTCCCTGATCTGGATGGGCAGCTGAAGGCCTGAGAGCAGCAAGGAGGGGGTGAGTCCATGACTGCATTGTGAACTTTGTCTGCCATGCTATGTGCCCTCCCCTGGCCTGGTTAAACTTCCACAGTACATCAGTCATGTGGTCCAGGACCCATGTCCCTCTATTGTGCACTGCCCACTCCTCATCTGATACCCAGGTGTGGCCCTTTCAGTCAGGGAATTGTGTCACTTGGGTACTGTGTCCTTGCAGTTTGCTTGACTCAAGGTGGGGGACAGCATCTGTTTCCCTAACTCTGTGGTGGGCATCATGGGTGGGTCCATTGCTTACACAATGCCTGTGTTCTGACATGTAATCTGCGTGTTACTTTGATATGTGGTCCAATTGCTGAGCTGATCCACCACATGTGCCTGGGGTATCTGGCACACACCCATGCTGCGGGTGGGAACAATGTTTGGGCCCCAGGAGTGTGTATATTACGTGTGTCACACATACTTAGCCAGCTGCCTACTGTCCAGGGCTCATCCCTCATTCATGTGGGGCAGGACAGTCATGCCTACTCCAGGCCATACAATACACTCTGTACTCCCACTCCCGTGTATCAGCTGACACGTTGTGCTCAGTGATATGTCCCCTCAGGTGTCTGCCTCTGTGTCAGTGTGCTGTGGCTTCGTTGTCAGGACTGCTGGGGTGTTTCTCGGTTGGGGCTCAGCATGCCACCGGAGATGTGACCATAGGAGACGATACTTGTGTGACACATAGGTGTTTGATCACCTGACCGTGCAGACTGGGGTATGCGAATGTGAAGTTCAGGCAGCTGTTTCCCATTCACAGCAGATTGTGAGGTGCTCAGGTTCAGAGGGTTGTGTTACAGGTCTCCCATATGTCCAATAGGTATGACCTGGACAGATAAGGGTTCAGATGATGTGGAGTGTGGGGGATGTACATGTGCACTTGTTCAGCTCCAGGACTTGCATTCCCCATGACCTACTATTGTGACACAGTGCAGAGTGTTGTTGTCTGGCTGCCCTGCCCATGTGACTGGAGAGAGTGATGTATGACTTAGCAGGCATGCCTGTGCCATGGCATGTGACTTCCTATGAGTGATCCTGCAGGGGAGTGACATGTGCTACATGCACACCATTGTGGCAATGGCTATCAGGACATGGGTGCATCATGGTGTCTGTCGCTGGTATGCATCACATGCATTTCCTATTTGACTCTGGGCATCCCTTTCATCCGGACACCTGTACTGACTCAGTGGCAAGAGTCGTGATGTGTGCATGTTCACATGCTTCACCGTGTTCTCTGCACTGTCCAACTACTGTGTAGGTGGTGCATGTGTCCACACTGGGGTATTGCCATCCAACAGACACCAGACAGATGGGTGCAAGGCCAGGTGGGATGTGAGTGCCATGGTTGACCATCAGACTGACAATTGGCTTCTCCTGTTCTGTTTGGGCACTTTTAGCAATGTTCAACTAAGGATGCCAGGGCTTGCTCTGTAATGTGCTGTACTTACTGTGGTGTGTGCGTTCGGTGCAGGTGACTGATGTCTGTCTGTTTCCCTATTGATTGCAGATACATCCACGGCCACAGGAGGGGACAGCTCCACGGACCAGGAGGAGCCGCAGAGCCAGACTGGGTCAGCAGCCGAGGAGTGGTCGGAGGGACCCAGTGGCACGGAGGGCGAGGGGAGCCACACCGAGGAGTCCTCAGCACCATCCACCTCAGCTGAGGACCACAGCAGCTCGGAGGATGACTCCCTTATGGAGGCGGGTGTCAGCAGCCACCACACACCAGCTAGTGTTGCTGTCCCCGCCACCACCACCACCGCCCTCCCATCGGCTCCCATTCCCGAGGTCCGTGGAGGCTCCCATGTTCGGGAGCGTGTCTCCTTCGGGCCAGGCACCGCACCCCTGCCCCTGTGTCCCCTGCTGCCCTGAGTGAGGAGTCTGTGTACCTCCTTCGCCAGCTCCATGTAGGGCAGACAGCGATGCTGAGTGTCCTCCATGCACACACCACTCTGTTGACTCAGCTGGTGTCGTTCATGGAGGGCATCTCATCGGGCATGTCTGCCCTACAGAGGGGCAATAGGTCCATGGACTCCTCCCTGACGGCAGCAGTGTCCCTCCTCCGACAGTCCCTCACCCCTCCTGCCTCTGCCCCATCCACACTCCCCAGCACCTTACCTGTCCCAAGCACACACACACCGGCACAGGCACACACCAGCACAGACACGAGCAGCACACAGACACACACGCCACAAACAAGACGCACATGCACGCACAGTCAGGGGACTGAAACCACACTCACAGGGGATGGGGCCCAGGCACACACACACGCATCCACGAGCACTGCGCAGTCCTCAGTTGCCTCTCCCTCCAAAGCCCCCTCCCTTGCCTCACCTGCAACCCCAAAGACACAGCGGCTCTTCCTCAGTGACCTCGGCCTCTTCCCCTCCGATCCAGCTGATACAGCATTCAGGGGGAAGAGGAAGCCCACCCACACGGAGCGGAGTGCCCCTCGCCCCTGGACACCCTCCCCCAGGCGCAGACCGACTGACGCCCCCACCCGCAAGTCCCCCGGACCCAGAAGAGCAAGACCCCGCCGCCGCCCTGCAGCTCAGGCACCAAGTCTCCTTCCTCCATCCCTCAGGCCCCCACTCCACAGGTGCCCCCACCACACCCTGCCCCAGGTTCCCCCACCCACAGATACACCATCCCCAAAAGGATCAGGCCTTCTCCCCCTGCCACTTGCTCTTCCGGCCCCACACCCCCGCTGCGCTTGTCTGTGCCACTGGTGTGGTGAGGGTGTCCTCCCCCTCTGTCCTGCCCACCTTACCTGATCCCCATTCTCCTCCCCTGGAGGTAGGCACTGCAGTGGAGTCCACTACCACCCTGTCTGACTTGGGCACTGCAGTGGCGAACCTGTCCACTCCATCTGCACGGTCCACTGCAGTCGTGCCGGCACCCACACCATCTGAGTCATGCCCCCCAGTTGTGCCGGCACACACCATGTCAGACACCTCCACTGCAGTTGTCAGTGGCTCTCCAGCACCCACCACCCCTTCCCTGCCTCCTTCTGGTGAGCCCTGATCCTGTCCCTGCGGTGCCTGGCCTGCCCCCCTGTATGCCCCTCCGAGGGGATTGTCCCTGGTTTTTATCAGTGCAGGCATGCGTAGGGTGACATCTGCCACTGTCACCCTGTTTTGACTTTCATGATGGACTGGCCATTGGCCTTTGTTTATTTTTTACATGACTTCAACTTTTGAACCCACATATGCTGAATAAAGCAACTTTCTGTTCTCTAGTGCTTTTGCTTCTGATGTACATGATGTTGATGATGCTAACCATGCCCTTGCTGCAGTGATGGTGATATTTGGTCTCATGAAAATGAAGTGTTACTGTGCAGGAACCCATGTGGTCCAGGGGGACTGTGTCCTATCCTGTGGTGTATCCATGTCATCCTTAGCAGCATCTGAGGGTGTCATGTTTTCAATATTTGGCAATGGGATTTCCTACTTACATTAGCAATGTCACATCTGTGGCTTCCACCCCTGCACATCTGTTGTGCTTGCCATTGTTCAATTAGTCTACTTCCCTGACCGTGTGGCCATCTCCACTGGACATGCAGGTTTGGGCATCAATGGGGAAGGACTCATCTGTGTTGTCAGTGCAACTTGCTATACATGTGTGTTGGATCTGTGCTGATGATTTCGTTGACACTCCCATGACCAGGCTGATGTGACGGGAGCCTTCATTTGGTGCTAATTGTTGACTGTGTGACCAAGTGTTCTGCTGACATGATGGAGCCCTACTGAGGCAACATATGGCACAGCTTTCCTCACACAGGAGTGGAGTCCCCTCATGGCAGTGTGTACTCCTGTGACATCGCCTGCGCCCAAGGTGTGTGTTGTATGAGCATGTCTGTGTGTTCACTTCCATTTTGCTGTGCATGCTGGGATCCCTAGTGATGTTCCTGTTTGTGATGCTTGCTGAGTTGACCTATGTTCCCCCAAAGTCTTCTCCCTGGGTTCTCTGTGATGTGGGTGCATGGCACATTACTGGTCATCAGGGTGTCACCCATAGGTGTGTTTGCTGTCAGGGCTGAGTTTGTGGGCAGACGCTGATGGGTCACAGTCAGGATTCCCCTTGGCACTTGTTGTTTACACCTGTCATGTGATTTCCGGTTTGTGTTAGCTGTCATTGGTTGTGACACGTTGTGTGTGTGACTGCTGGCACTCCTCAGGGTCAGGGCTGCAATGTTGGTAGTTGTCTATGTGTGTTCTTTGTGGGTGACCTTGCCTTCTTCATTGGTGTGTGACTGTGGCTGGGATCCCATTGGTTGGTGTGGTATTGCTGTCAGGTCCATGTACAGCGTAGTGTGCAGTGTGTCAGACATTCAGGAGTCTTGTTGAGTGGCCATGTGTGATGTGTTTCTGCACCTTGCTTCCCACCACCTCCCCTGGGATTGTCATGGGTGCATGTGCAATGTCACCAGTGCATGTGAGCTTCACTGCTGCACATTGTTGGAGGTCGAGGTGTGTGGTGTTGAGTGTGTGCAGATGAGAGTTGTTGCCCGGCTAGACCCCTGCCTCCATGTTGGCCTTGGCTTACTGGCCGTGCTGATTGATTTGTGCTTGTGTAGGTGTGATGGTAGTTTGTTGCTCAGGACACATGACTGTGGTTCACAGTGTGAACGACATCTAGCTTTGTCATCACAGTGGTATTGTAATGCAGACCAGGGTCACCACATTGTGGGGGCCCTGGGGGTAGTGCTGTGGTGTCTCTGTGTCTTGCTGTGTCAGTTGCTGTTCCTACATGCTTGTGTGACATGTGTGATTTGTGCTCCCTCTCATCTGACAATGCCTGATTGCCCACATAGGGGATTTGGATCCATGAGTTACCTTTGTGTGGCACTGTATGCACATCTGTGTAATTGGTATTCAGGCCTCCTCATGTGTTGTGTGGTTGCCTGGGGACACTGGCACCCCCCCCCTCACCTGTTGTGTTTGATGTGCAGTGTGGGACTGCCTGTTTGTGTTTGTGCATCTGCACCACTGCATTGGCATATCTTTAGTGTGCTATTGCCTGTATGTTGTTTGGTGTGTTTCCCCTGCTGTCCCTGGGACTCCTAGGTCATCAGTCAGCACAATGATCATTGTTTGTGTGTCCCATTGCTGCCATGGTATGGTATCTGTTCACCTCACATCTACAGTCTCCACAGGGTATCTGCATTTTGTGTGCCCATTGGTGCAAATATGTGGGTCTGCATTCTGATGGTCACTTCTGTCATTGTGTCATTGATGACTGTTGACAGTGTCAGCCCCCATGTGTGATGTTTGTCTGCACATGGCCAAAGGTATGTCTTATTTGCACTGCCCTGTTTGCCTCCCCCAATCTATGTTGCTATGGGACACAAGCACTACTTTGCCACTGATGTGTTTGTTGTTCTGTGACCAGGAATCATCCATGCAGTTTGGCAGTTGCAGCTTTTTCATTGTCAACACTTACATTTTGGTCACTGTGATGATGGGGGTTTGGACCCCATTGCCACAATGTTCAAAATGTGCTTCAGCTATGGACCCCACACTTACATTTTGGTCACTGTGATGATGGGGGTTTGGAACCCATTGCCACAATGTTCAAGATGTGCTTCAGCTATGGACCCCACACTTACATTTTGGTCACTGTGATGATGGGGGTTTGGACCCCATTGCCACAATGTTCAAGATGTGCTTCAGCTATGGACCCCACACTTACATTTTGGTCACTGTGATGATGGGGGTGTGGACCCCATTGCCACAATGTTCAAGATGTGCTTCAGCTATGGACCCCACACTTACATTTTGGTCACTGTGATGATGGGGTTTTGGACCCCATTGCCACAATGGTCATGGCCTGCTTGCATTGTGGGGGCCACACACATTTATGTGTGGCACATGTGATAGGGGGTCACATTGTATGTTCAAAGTCATGTTCAGTGTTGTAGGCATTTGACACAGTCTACACACGCTTGTCATGGTGTTGGGGGGATGTCTTTATGTTGCATTCTTTATGTTGGTGTGTGCTTGTTGTGTCATGTATTAGCCATCCTGTGAGTGGGGGTGTTGTTGGTGGTAGGCATCCAGCCCCCCATGGGTAGGGGTGGTAGTAGTGGTAGGCATCTGGCACCCCTGGGTAGAGGTGGTAGTAGTGGTAGGCATCTGGCACCCCTGGGTAAGGGTGGTAGTTGTGACAGGCATCCAGCCCCCCATGGGTAGCGGTGGTAGTAGTGTAAGGCATCTGGCACCCCTGGGTAGAGGTGGTAGTAGTGATAGGCATCTGGCACCCCTGGGTAAGGGTGGTAGTAGTGGTAGGCATCTGGCACCCCCTGGGTAGAGGTGGTAGTAGTGACAGGCATCCAGCCCCCATGGGTAGAGGTGGTAGTAGTGACAGGCATCCAGCCCCCATGGGTAGAGGTGGTAGTAGTGGTAGGCATCTGGCACCCCTGGGTAGGGGTGGTAGTAGTGGTAGGCATCTGGCACCCCCTGGGTAAGGGTGGTAGTAGTGGTAGGCATCTGGCACCCCCTGGGTAGAGGTGGTAGTAGTGGTAGGCGTGGTAGTAGTGGTAGGCATCTGGCACCCCCTGGGTAAGGGTGGTAGTAGTGGTAGGTATCTGGCACCCCCTGGGTAAGGGTGGTAGTAGTGGCAGGCATCCAGCCCCCATGGGTAGAGGTGGTAGTAGTGGTAGGCATCTGGCACCCCCTGGGTAGTGGTGGTAGTAGTGGTAGGCATCTGGCACCCCTGGGTAAGGGTAGTAGTAGTGGTAGGCATCTGGCACCCCTGGGTAGAGGTGGTAGTAGTGGTAGGCATCTGGCACCCCTGGGTAGAGGTTGTAGTAGTGGTAGGCATCTGGCACCCCTGGGTAGTGGTGGTAGTAGTGGTAGGCATCTGGCACCCCTGGGTAAGGGTGGTAGTAGTGGTAGGCATCTGGCACCCCTGGGTAGAGGTGGTAGTAGTGGTAGGCATCTGGCACCCCCTGGGTAGAGGTGGTAGTAGTGGTAGGCATCTGGCACCCCCTGGGTAGGGGTGGTAGTGGTGGTGGGCATCCGGGCCCCTATGTGTATATGTGGCATTGGTGATGGCCATCCCGCCCCTATGGTGCTGCTGTTGCTGGTGTAAGTAATTTCTGCATCCCTCTGTGTGTGTGTGATATGTCGGGTACGTGTAGTTTGTTTTTGCGGTTGGTGTCTGACTTACCTTCTGCGCCGTACGCGTCCGTGCCTGTTCCGGTAGTAGATGTAGAATATTGGTAGGATCGGCACGATGGGATTCATGGTTGGTTCGTGTCGTTCGTCCTTCTCGTTGCTTCGCGTCGTCCTCGTCGCCCTCGTCGCTGGCGTGTTCGTCTCGTAGCCGTGGATTGTGTTGTGGCGCGAATCGGAGCTTATGTGCGCCTCTCCCGGATGCTTTGACGTGCCGTGCGTAGCGACGGGTTCGGCGCGTACGGGAAGCGCATCGTACTTGTCCGGCCGGACGGAGCTGCATTTTGGCTTCCGTGCGACTCGATTCTGCGTTTACGGATCCGGCTCGGTCGGGGAACAGGACCTGGATTGGGTGAGTACGACTGGGTCGGAATCTATGCTGTTGTGCGCATCGTACTTGCGCGTTCGGAATAATGTGCGGATCGGTCGGGAAACAGGCATTCGCATGGTTTTTTTCCCGACCGAATGGTGTTAGGTGCGCCTCCGACCGAGATCGGAATCGGCCCCTATGTCTATAATTGCTGTGTGTAAGCAACTAAAGGGGAGTTCTTATGAGAGGTGTATAGTGGGTAGAAGGAGTAAGAGTGATTGGATTACAGCTTCCACATGCTGACCAGTGGTTACTCTGAGTTTAATCCAATTGGTATTATGTTTAAAGAATTAGCCATGTGTTTACAGCCCGTCTAAATCCAAGGTGGTCTTTGATTATCCTTCATCTCTTTGGAAGTGTGATTCAGACCTTGCAAGTCTGTACAGACAAGAAAAGCATGTTTCTTTTTAAGGGGAATGATAAGGTGGGGTGTCATTTGTCATCTGAGAGCTCTCCTTTTACAGTAAGTTCTGAGTTTTGCTTGAAAGTAATGGGTCCTGTTCCGTGTATCACCCATTGAGTGTTGCAGAGAGATTTAAGGGTGCTGTTGCTGCCTTTTTTGACAGGTGGAAAAGGTCCTGGAGATGCAAAAGCTCAGCTACCGGGCGCTGCTTTCTTGTTATCTTAGCTGGAAATTCAATGGAACTTTGAGGTTTTTTGAATATTATGTGCAAATGCTTGATCTTGAGCCGTTTACCTACTAGGATCACTTTGCAGGAAGTTGAAAGTATGGTTGAGAACTTTGAGTTTGAAAACAAGTGTGACATCTAGAATGCCTTACCTACCATGACCAATTGGTTATTTCATGGCAGGAATTCCACAGGAGAATTATAAAGGAGGATACTTGGAAATTTTTGGTTCTGGTGCTAGACCTGGCACTCGAGAAGTGAGTTTACCAGTACCACTTGGATAGTTCATAAGTTAGGTAGTGGTGAAAATAACATCTGGCAAAAAAATGGGAACTAGGTTTCAGGACCACTTTGAGTATTTTTTGAGTTAGGTAGATGAAGGAAACTCTGGGGGTAACTCAAGTAGGCTGCCTAGACTACGGGGATATTTCTTGATTGGATGTCCGAAGATGGTTGACCTGCTTTGATAATAGGTGGTGGGTGGGATTTGGAGCACTAGAAGATCAGGTTACCAGGACTTCTTGGATTATGCAGTGGTGAGAGATCTGGTGCAGAAGAAGCTACACCATCAGGCTGGACCATTTTGACACTTATTTATCATTTTATTTTATTTATTTACTTATTGAGCCTGAACTATCACACAAAGGTGCCTTGCTGCTAATAGATGCATAAGAGAAGCCCGGCCAGGATTGAATTCAGTGTACATCCGTCAAAAAGCTAATAGATGGGACATTCCCAAGATTTCAGATGTTTTCAGAAATTTAACAAAGAAGGTTTCTCTCATAGTTTCAAAGGCATTCTGTTCCACAGTTTAGCATGCTCTTCTGCCCCCTCAGGAACATGGTGAAACTTTGGAACATTAAGGAGGAAGTCCTTTTTAGAACTCAAGATGTGATTTTGTTTGTATAATGAAAGCCTTTCAGATAGTCAGTCAGTCAGTCAAATCACTTTATTCGATTAATTAAAATCATAAAAGTACAGTACACAGAACATAAAACAACAATAATATCATTCAATTCAGTTGGGCGATATAAAAAAACTTTAAAATTCCTACAAAAATCTATAATTCATCAGAGCTTGAAGGTTATCAACTAAAATAATTACATTAGGATGATTTTGAAAATTCATGCATCATTAATCATAAGAAATCTCCTTCTCCTAAGGCGAACAGCAGCCACAAGAAAACTAGCAATATTAAAAATGTTCCAGGTGTCATCTAACAGTTGAAGATACATTAAAGCTGGTCTTGCCTGTAAAAAACCCTTTCCCCTCAAAAGGGGGACTAAAAACCTCCTCCGTATTTCATTATAAAAATCACAAAACATGATAAAATGCAATGTATCCTGCAATGCCTTTCAGATAGAGTATTTGGACGAGCATCGTGAAGCAATTTGTGCACCGGGCGCAGAGACATAAATGTTACCCTTCAGCTTACTGGAAACCAAAGAAATTCGCTGGCACAGGAGATATAGGGCCAGATGTATCAAGCTAAATTGCGTTCGCAAACGCTGAAATTCGCAGAATTTCAGCGTTTGCAATCGCAATTTAGCTGTGTGCTATGTAGGTAGGTTGAAATCTACTCGCAAAATAAGGAATAGTAAAAATTGTGATTCCCTATCTTGCGCATGCATTTAGAGAATCACAATTTGCGATTCCCTAAATGCTATGCTAGTAGGCATTGCAAATTGCGATATTGCCTTAAGGAATCGCAAATTACCACCAACTTCAAGTTGGTGGTAATTTGCGATTTCCTCGAAAAAAGAACTTTTTTGCTTTTTTCAAAGTCCCATGTGGCACACATACATGCCCTTAGTGCATGTATGTGCGCCGCATGTGCACACATGCACATTTCAGGGGTGCAACAGGGTGTCCTCTTGGAACCCTTGAAATTGCGTGCACAATTTGCGAGTACCTATTGGGTACTCGCAATTTGCGCACGCAATTCCCTTTCATTCCTATGGGCCTCTTGGCCCATAGGGATGAATGGGAAGGGATTCCTTAATTGCGACTCGCAATTTGCGAGTCGCAATTAAGGAATGCGTAGGAATCGCAATTATTATTGCGATTCCTACATACATAGCAGTTTGCGAGTCCATAATAGCGATTTGCAAAAAATCGCTATTAAGGACTCGCAAATCTGTTTTTTGATACATATGCCCCATGGGCTCACATTTCATGATGTTCAAAAACAGTCTCGCTGCTGCAGTTTGCAGTTGCACCGGTTAAAGTTTGTTTAAAGATTTTGCGTGAATTTCCAAATACTGAGCATTGCAATAGTCTAGCCTTGCAGAAATAAATGCATTCATGATCTATACTCTTTGTTGTATGGTAAAAAGATGGGTTATGCATTTCAGAATCCACAATTGGAAAAAGCAGGTCTTCATCTCAGATTTCATTTGATCTTCCATCGTAAAAACTGAGTCAAACATTGCACCCTCGTGTTTAACACTGTGAGTAGGATTAGGCTTTTGGCTAATTGATGGGGCCAAATGAGTACCTCCAAGCAGATGTCTGATGAAAGGGGATATGATTTCTGTTTACCCTCCATTTAATTTAAGATGATTTCACAACATCATTTTCCGGGACACCAAGGGCCTTATTACGACTATGGCAGTCCATTAGACCGCCATAGTCCTTTTGGCGGTCCGTGGACCATGGTCCACCCACCATATTCTGACAATGGCAGTCAGACTGCAACAGAACCACTGCTACCACCAGGGATCAGTGATCCATGGCGGTCTTTCAGGGGTTTGAGGCTGATAATATGCTGATGGTGCCGCTGTGGCACCTCCAAGCATATTACTAGTTTCCTCACTGTCACAGTTTTTCAAAGTGTGGCGGTGAGGAAACAAAGGGGGCCCTACAGGGCCCCTTGTTACCTCTGTGCCAGGGGATGCATGCAGGGGGGCACATGGCGTGCTCCCTCTGTGCATGCACTCCCAGTTCCTGCAGGGCATTGACTTACTAGTCCATGCCCTGCAGGAACGTGCAATGGTGTTCCCATTGAGGTGCCTTGCTAGGGTTCACATATGAGCCTTAGTATAGCACCGATGTGGGCAAGCCGCCGCAGGACCACCTGACCTGGATTTCAGTCGGATCGGGTGGGCAGTCTCATTATGGGTTTGGTGGTCTTCACGTGGCGGGCCACTCCAAGACCACCAAACTCATAATAAGGCCCTTGGCATGCATGCTATTATGCAAACTTTCAGATCATTATAAGTGCAGTTAGACCAAAAGATCATATCAAATAGACCAAAGGGGCCATACATAATTTAAATAAAGGGGAACAACACTGACTCCTGGTGGCACCCTTCAAGTCAACAACTTTGTTGTAGACAGGTGGGGGCCTATCGTAACCTGGGTAGTATTGTTATACAAGAAATTTCAAACACAGGTAAGACTCTATCAGCATCAAAAGCTACCAAAAGCTCCAATAGAATCAGAGCCGCCAGCACATTCTCATCTTATAGCAGCAAAGGTCGTCCAGAACTACAGCCACAATGCCTTCAGTGCTACATCTTGCGTGAATACCCACCTTCATTGGATGGGGCAAAATGTGATTCCTGAAGAGGTGACTGTGGATTAAAAATTACATGTTCAAGCAGTTTGGCCAGAAAAGGTAGTTGAGAAGGTGGTTTAATGTTTCCCACACATAACAGACCCAATGTTGTGCTTTTTAAATAATGGCACAATTCAAACTTTTTAAAATTCATCTGCAACACAGCCCAGGTTTAGTGATGTATTAATGATTGGCTGGGCAAAAACGAATATATTTTAGCAAGAATTCTTATGTAGCCTTGTTGGAACAATATTAGGACGTGAGCCAGATGGCCTACTGTTCTCCATTAATGTCACATAGTCCTAATCATTCAGTACAGAGAACTGGCTAAACACTTTTTTCCCTCAGTGGCATGCAGACAGTTTAATTCAGGGACAAGACAACAAGCAGAACTCAAAGCCAAATGTACTATAATGGCCAGTATTTTGTGCTAAAAAATGCAAATTGATTACATTTTGCTGCAGAACAAGGCTCAGTCAGCTATCCAGACATTTCCTTAACCTCTTACCTGCCTGAGTTGCATGATGGTGCATTAGATCTGGCACAGTAGTAGGTTCTATGAAAACCACTAGAAGTGCTTCATGAGTTCTGTAGATGGAGTAAGAGCAGGAGAAGTGCAAACTAGGCTATCTGGACCTTTCTGAAGCTGAAGGAAATCACCAATAATAAGATAGTAGATTTATGAGGGCCACACAAGGAATGGTGGTGGCACAAACTGATGGCCACTCTGAGGTAGAAATGGAGCAAACTTAGGATAGACCTATAGGCACCACAGGAGTAGGACTGTGGGTCTAGCCATAAACAAAGTTGGAGTGACCCAGGATAATGCATACACACATTTGTAGTGGGACTGTAGGGTCTACCTAGAAGAGGAGCTGGAGCAACTGTTGAAAATTGAAGATGGCAGATGTGTTTGAAGGAGAACCTAGGCTGGAGACAAGAAGGCATGTGGTGTGCGATCATGCACCAGTGATGGAATCGCAAATCATGCAGCGTAAGAAAGGGAAATACTAATTGTGGTGGATGGTAGTACACCACAAGTAACAAAGTCATCCAACTTGTTAGGTCCAACACAAGGTTTCAATAATTTAAATCTGAGCTCAACCCCTGGTAGCTATGGCTCAGAGCAGGCAAGCTTATCATAGAGAAAATGTGCAAAACAGTTAGAAGTACCAAAACTGTTAAAAAGACAAAAGCACAGCACAGTGAAAATCATGCTCCAATTTATAAAAAAATATGAAAATGTAAGAAACATAATGACGGGGGCGTGGTTTGCCAAGCTGCGGAATGACCGCTCTGTGAGCGAGCTCCGCCGGCCGAGGCATTATCCTGAAGTAATCCGCACATTTAAAGGAGTCGAAGCCCTGGATTTCTCGCTTCCTCAGAAGCGGTACACCCTGCGGCAACAAACGGTGTTGTTATTTGCTGCCTGAGCTGCTTAACCGCCGAGATACAAGCCCCGGAGTGCTGTGGACGAACGAGAGGACAGAGCCGGCGGAAGCGTGGTGCGGCAGCCGTATCTAACTGAGGCCGGGGCTCCGGCACGGGCCTGTGTGGTGCTGGCTGCGGCGCTCGCGACGCCGGATTACAACCCAGTGCGGGTGCGAGGCGAGGCCAGTGGACATTGAGTGCATGTCGTGAGAGGAGGCGAGAGCACTCGCCGCGACGCGAGGTACCTGAAAGAATCCCCTACAACCTGACAACGCCATTTTAAGATCGGCATCAGTGATAAGATCCGGACCGCAAGAAGCGGTAGTACAAACCAGCCTTGGGAACCCAGACGATCCGGTGAGGCAAGCTTGCGACGCTGCCTTGATCTCAGGGCACATTGCGGAATTGGTGGCCTATTGGACGGCGAGCGCGTCACAGTGAGTAGTAGCTGGATTTTCACCCCTGTGAACCCGTTTCATGCTACAAAAGGGCCGGATCGCTGCGGATCGCTGCGGGCTGATGGTGGGCCATTGTCCTAGCAGGGCTGGGGTGCTGAAGGCTGCTGGAGCCAAACTACTTGAGCCACACGTGGGCGCCTGGGCGCATGCTGTCTCGTAATTGCTTGCACGCACATGAGGGAGAGTAAACAGCGGAGACTGGCGCCATGAGGTGCGGCGAACTGTGGGAGAGATTTGTGCTTGTCTGGCTCATTGCACGCCTTTGGATGCTGTGTCGTAATTACTTGCACGCACATGAGGGAGAGTGAACAGAGGGGACTGGCGCCACGAGGTGAGGTAAACTGTGGAAGAGATTTGTGCTTGTCTGGCTCGCTGCTCGCCCTTGGACTCTGCTATCTGCCATCGCTTGTGAGGGGGGCTGGGGGTACCGCCTCCCCCCGCCTAGGCACACGGAGAGGTGGGAGAGGGTGTCCATAGTGCCTGGGAAGCTGCCACATACCATTTGGCCACGGTTAACCCGCAAACGGCTGAGAATTGTGTGCTGGGAGTGAAGCAACATAGGCGGGGACGACACCGCGAAGCCTGTAAGTCACTGCGGAGGGGCACCCACTGCAAGTAAATCATGGGCAAACAAGATGCCAAGCAGCCCAAACTTAGTTTTCACCAGAGAAGAATGACCATGCATATGGAGTCAGACCCAGAATCCGCCACGGGAGGGTCTACCGAGAAACCACTGGGGGATCAGGGAGAGGACATCCGCACGCTTATGCTCGAAATGCGATCCAGCCTCCGTACCATTGACGCGAAATTAGACACGTTAACAACCCAAATGGAATCTGTGAAAACCCAGGTCGGGGTTCATGAGCATAGATTGGACGTGCTTGAAAATAAACAGTCAGACTTTAATGAATTCCAGGTGGAAACAAAAGACCAACTGCTGCAAATGGACAAGTTATTGGGTGTGATCCAAGCCAAAAATGAGGATTTGGAGGCGAGATCACGCCGCAACAATCTTCGCATCACGGGGATACCGGAAACAACGGCAATCACCAAAATGGAGGTGTATGTGGCGGACCTGCTGCGAGACCTGTTTGCTACACACCTTTCACCGGTCTTTGCGGTGGAAAGAGCTCATCGGGCCTTGGGACCCAGGCCTCCGGTGGGGGCTACTCCGCGGCCCATCCTGGCAAGACGATTGAATTACCAAGATTGAGATGTGGTGCTGCGCCAGGCGCGGGCAATGGGAAAGATAACACATCAGGGGAACCAGGTCTCTTTCTACCCGGACTTCACTCCAGCGGTGCAGGCGGCGAGACGAGAATTCCTGCCGGCAAAACGGATCCTTTTGCAGGCGCAAGTCCCCTACTCGTTGCTGTACCCTGCTAAACTTAAAGTGTCTCATGACGGCTCAGCCCACTTCTTTACGGATGCTAAATCCGCTCTGAAATTTGCGAAATACGTGGGTGGTAGGCGGAACAAGGACACTCCTGGTCTGGAAAACTCGACTGGGCACCAGCTAAGTGATAATGGCTGAAAAGCGAGATAATGTATTTTTCTTTCCATGTATCATGTTCATAACACTTCTAAACTCCCTTTTTGGGTTCAGGAGAGGGTGTGTATTTGTGTGGTAGACTGGCTCAATGCTTCACCCTTTTGTATTGATAACTTTTATTGTTTGTTGATTGACCATGTCCGCTTGGTCAGTTTCTTGCAAGATGAGCCGAACTGGGGTTGCCCATGGCCAGTTGTTGCCCCGGGGAAGTATTGCTTTATTTTTTATAATCGTTATTCTGTTTTCCGTGGCTATGGGAGTATAGCATGTGCTTGGAATTGAAAGACGGGGGGTAGTGTCATTTATATTTGACTAAAAGCTGCACGTTTATTATTTTGTCAAATTGCAGGCTCGACTCCCTGCAGTTTCTTGGCCACCCTGCTAAGGTAGGGTAGTAGGCCGGTACTCATTCATCCCCATGGGAGCTTTCTCAAACTTACGTGGTTTTGAAATTTTTTGTTGGGGGGGTATGCTTCAACCTGATTGGGGGGTTGGTGTGGGTGGAGGGTGGCGTGCGGGGTATGTTGTTCATTGTTCTGATGGTGTATTGTTATGCTCTTGGATGAAACACACAGTGTGGCTGGCAACAATCACATGTTGCACGGGACAAAGCGATGGCACATACATCACCTTAATGTACACCATGAGACCAGTGTAAACTGCCTAACATGGAACATATGGGGGCTCAATGACAGTAGGAAATCCAGGTTGGTACATGCATACCTCACAAGACACAACATCGATCTATGTATGCTACAGGAAACTCACCTACATGCCCAGACCTCCTCGAAACTTAAACACAAACGATGGGGATTCACGTACACATTGGTTTATTCCAACTATTCTCGTGGGGTGGCAGTGTTGGTGAAACGTGGCCTTGACTGGAGAGAGAGAGAGGTACATATAGACCCAGACGGACGGTACATTATTTTGCTGGGCTCACTGGGAGGTGTTTTATTAACCCTGGTAACAGTATATGGACCTAACATAGATTCTCCCAGCTTTTTCCAAGATATATGGGCCAAGGTCAGGGCGACTGGGTGCACCACGATTCTATGGGGGGGGGCTTTAATGCCGTTCTAAATGACGACTTGGATAGACAGGGTACGGCGAGGACACATCATCCCGCAGCCGGCAAAGTTCTGAATGCTTTATTAAACGATGGGGACCTAATTGACGTTTGGCGCTCACGAATACTACTGACTAGGGAGGGTACTTGCTTCTCTGAACATCGTAGGGCCTGGTCTCGACTGGATTACTGGCTGACGACTAGGGATGTGGCCAGCTGGGTGGTGGAGGTGATGCATCTGCCGAGAACATTGTCAGATCATTCCCCGTGCCTCTTAAAAATCGCACTCCCTGACGTCACACAGAGGGCGTTTTCCTGGAGGCTTCCCCCGCATGCGTTATTAGATGCGGCGTTCAAGGAGGAAATCCGTTCTGATATAACTGACTACTTCACTCTTAATACTGGTACCGTTGACACCGAGGCCTCGCTGTGGGAGGCGTTTAAAGTAGTCATAAGGGGACAGTGTATTTCTAGACAAGCGGGCGTACTTAAAGCCATTAGACTCACATTACAGAACATCGAGACTCAAATAAAGGACCTTGAGGCGCACTTATATTCTGAAAACGTGCCGGCCCTTTTAGCTCAGTTGAAGGCCAAATTGTTAGAATATGATGAAGAGGCGCAGAGGGAAGTGAAGTTCCTTGGGAAATATGCTGAAGCGCGTCAGTATGGAGAGGGTGACAGACCAGGACGGACGCTTGCTGGAATGCTTAGGATTCCGCGGTCTACTACTTATATTCCCGAGCTGATTGATAAGGGTGGTGGTACTGTCAGAGGTCCGGAGGCTGTCCTTAATGAGTTCTCCTCCTTCTACACCCACTTATATACAGCTACACAAACCGAATGCCCAGAGGGCATGCAGGCATTTTTATATTCTCTGGCACTAGTTTGGTTTAACGATCGGCACAGGGAGTATATGCACCTACCGTTTACGGTGGAGGACGTGGCTACAGTTATTAAAAGCTTGCCATTGGATAAGGCCCCTGGGTCGGACGGGCTGATGACCGCCTTCTACAAAGCCTATGCGGAGGAGCTCGCGCCCAGTCTTTTGGCGGTATATGAGGAGGCCCATGAAACGGGTATACTACCACAAACAATGCAGGAAGCTATAATTATCACCCTGTTAAAACCAGGGAAATCTGAAACCGACTTAGATTCATATCGGCCTCTGTCGCTTATTAATGTGGATGTTAAAATACTGGCAAAACTAATAGCGAACAGACTGCAACCCATGCTCCCCCTCATAGCCCTACCAGACCAATCAGGTTTTATACCCGGGAGATCTACCTCCCATAACCTTAGAACAGTCTTTTCAGTCCTACATTATTTACACCAAGATGTGCAGGCGGCGGCGGTGTTTCTAGACGCGACAAAAGCCTTTGACTCGCTTGAATGGCCCTATCTGTTTAAGATTCTGGAGCGAATGGGATTTGGCCCTCTTTTTGTTAGATGGATCAGATTGTTATACACCGAACCGACGGCTAGGATACGAGCGAATGGCCTTTTATCTGATCCGTTTAAGATTACGCGGGGAACGAGGCAGGGATGCCCGTTATCCCCCCTGTTGTTTGCCATTGCGGTGGAGCCATTGGCTGCACGCATCAGACAACACCACACAGACAAGGGGATAGGGTTCAGTGTGAGGAGCCTCCTGATATCACTGTATGCAGATGATGTCACCTTGTACGTTCTGAACCCGGTACAAAATTTAAGACACAATATTAAGAGAGTTCATCAAATTTGGCGGCCTGGCTGGCATATCTATAAACTGGGCTAAATCGGTAGTCTTCCCCCTCACAGACAATACCAAGGCAGTGGCCTCTGAGTTCCCGATACAATGGGAAAATGAGAAAGTGAAGTATTTGGGAATCTGGATAAGTCGGGATCTACAAGAAGTGTGGAACTTAAACTATGGTAGAGCCATTGATTGGTTGGAGGAGAAGGTTGCTCTATGGGCTAAGCTTCCACTGTCGTTAGCAGGAAAGATCGCCCTGGTGAAGATGATTGTACTACCTAAGTTTCTGTACCTCTTTGTGAATCTGCCGATCATACTTACACAACCGTTCTTTCAAACATTGCGTTCATTGTTAATATCTTTGGTGTGGGCGGGTGGACAGGCCCGAATATCATGGGAGCTACTGTCTCTTCCGCTCAAGCAGGGAGGACTGGGTGCACCCGATATGAAATTATATGCACTCTGCGCACAGGCACAATTCCTGCATTATTGGGTCCACCCAACGCCCTTTCAGCCACATGTGGCTGTGGAGACAGATGCAGTGGCGCCGGTTCCTCTACAGGTGGCGGTATATCAGACATATAGACGACCTACAGAAGGCATAGACACCTCTGAAACTTTGAGATGGGCTTGGGATGGGCTACGGAGGCGGGCGGGAGCCCAGATATTATATGCTCCCTCCATTCCCTTAGCACAAAATCCAATGCTGCCCAACATCAGAGATGAGATAAGCAAAAGGGTTGCGCAGACGTTGTCACTACATACATTTGCAGACCTCTACCCGGGGGGGATGTTTAGAGAACCCCCGATGGCGGAGGAGGGACAGAGGGTATCTTTTGGGGAGACATTTCTCTATCATAAAATACGGCCCGCCTGTCGCAAATTGCACGCCGAATTCCCGGCCCAACCATCCCCTCTAACGGCTCTGGAAAATTTGCTTCGTACACCATCGCCGCGTAGACTTATAACCAGACTTTACACGCATATGCAAACTGACGCCCCCGTGACGAAACCTAGTGCTTGGCATAAGTGGAATGCAGAGCTATCACCCCCCATGACTGAAGACCAGTGGACATACTGTTGTACTCAACTAACTAAATTATCTCCTAATTATAGGCTTCGCTTGATTCACTTCAAATTTCTTCATAGGTATTACAGAACACCCATTAGCTTACATCGAATGGGGCTCAGAGACGATGACTGCTGCTGGCGCTGTGGGATGACCCCTGCCTCTTTTTTACACATGGCATGGGACTGTCAGGCACTGGCAGACTATTGGTCCCAAATTTTCACGTCTATAAATCAGATCCTGGGTATAATGTTATCACCATCCCCATTAGTGGGACTGTTAGGATATGTCAGAGAAACGCATGTCAAAAAACGTAAATTGCATGCATTATTGCTGTTGTTCGCCAAATGCCAAATAGCAGTTCATTGGGGGAGGAAGAGGAAACCCACGATCACGGAATGGATAAGGGAGGTTACCTATGGCCATGTTCAGCTGGCCACTTTCTGGGAATTAATGCCACCCACTTCTAGACCCCGGGAGATATGGGAACCATTTATAACCTGGGTTCAGGAGAGGACAAGTGAAACTGGAGATGCTGTGGTAACTGTTGCCCGCACTGAGGATGTGTAATTTAAATAATGTGAAGATTTGATATGTGTATGGGATGGGCATTACAGGAGGACCATTGAGAACTGCTGTCAGATCTGGGCACCATTACATTTAAAGGTTTACTTCTACATAAACGCTGGTCCTGAGCACGTGGGGCACATTGCTGTGTTGGACACATGAGGACATAAGCTGGAAATGTGTGTTTTGCACTGTCGTATATTTGGCCGTATATACACCGAGTTGTTTTGCTGTTGTATGTGATATATATTGTATCGCTTTTGAAATATCAATAAAATCAATAAAAAAATAAAAAAAATAAACATAATGACAATAAAACTACAAAAATTCAATAAGACTTTAAGATTCATGAGAAAACGAGCCAAGAAAAAGTAAAGTGCCAATAGAAGGTGATCACATGTGACCTTGCCTAGGCATGGTTTCAGGCCAACCGCGATGAAATGTGGATTGACTAGAATATGCAAAGGAGGTTAGTCCCAGTCAAAGTTTACCTTCCGACTTAGGGCCTGATTTAGATCTTGGTGGAATGGTTACTCGTTACCCATTATATCTTATAGAATTTATATTTCGGCAGACGGGATATCCAATACAGAGTAACCTGTCCGCCAAGATCTAAATCAGGCCCTTAGTCTCTAAAATGGAAGTCAGAATCCTCGAGTGGGAAGGAAGGAAGCTGTATCCAGCAAAGTCCCTTCGAAAGTCAGATAGGTGTTGAGTAAGGTCCCGCTAAAGCAGTTTGTTTTGGGGGGAAAAGCTCTGCAAGGAAAAAGTCATATTTCATACCCAGTTAATTCCTCTCTTCTTCTAGATACTTTTGGTGCCTTGCCTGGTCAAGATTTCGACTTCGGACTACTTTTTGGAAGCTTCGATTCCTGTATCAGGGTAAAGCAACAGGCTGTATCTGGGAAGGTCATAACGAAGATGGATAGGCTTGCCACAAGGATCTGTGGAACTGGATTTCCAGGCAGCAAAAAGTTCTGAGTGGGACCAGCCTGATTATGTTGCCCATCTAGGTTGCACCTTCAGTGGATTTACTTGGGTGGCGGGTTCTGGTCTTTTGGAGGACTGGAAGTCCAATTGTTTTCTTGAATTTCAGAATAAATCCTTCTGGACACTATTAGCAAACCCATGACATCATGGACATTTCTGGTTGGATGTCCTCCAACTGTTTAAAACTAAGCTCTAACAAGACCGAGGTCATAAAGTTTGGAAATAATCCACTTGTTTGGACCCCCGAATGGTGGCCGGAAGATCTTGGACCCTGCCCCCTACCCACTAGGAAAGCAACAAATCTTGGGGTATTGGTGGACAATAAGCTCACCATGGGTGACCAAATAGGTATGGTGACTTCGGCTTGCTTTTTGGCTCTAAAAATCATAAGAAAAATTAATTCTTTTCTTACGGAAAACAGCCTTAAAACAGTGGTAACGGCCCTTATAATGTCACGTCTTGACTATTGTAATAGCTTATACCTCAATGCCCAAAAGCAACATATCTATCGGCTCCAACTTGTCCAAAATGCTGCATACCAGATTGCTGTCAGGGACTCCAAAATTTGTCTCTGTAAAGGAGGAACTCAGGCAACTTCATTGGCTCCGGTCAAACAAAGAGCATGCTTCAAGGCACTCTGCACAGTTTTTAAGGCCATCAATGGTGTAGGTCCTGATTTCCTGAGGCGTAAATTTCAATGGTACGTCCCTGGAAGAATGCTACGATCAACAGGAGCTAAGAAAGTTCTAGTCCCCACATTTAAAAAAGTCAACTGAGGAGGCAGGAGCTTTATCACCTGTGCTTCTAGGTCATGGAATGATCTTCCATTTCATCTCAGGAATGCCCCAGATCTCCTCTCCTTTAGAAAAGGGCTGAAGACATGGCTCTTTTCTCAGTAGCATCTATCCTCATGTTCCCCAGCAGACAGTGCTTAGCGCCAAGACACCCCAGGGTAACCGTGCGCTCTACAAGTGCGATTAACATAACATAACATAACATAACATAACAGGGACAGCACTTAGGGTCAGGACTTGCTCCATCAAAGGCCAACAGGAGGGTCCAGTCATGTTCCAGTTGCAACATGCTACTAGTCGCTTCAGAAAAAAGGCTTCTTTCAGCTTTTCATGTCCCTGTAGCCGTACAGGAGATTAGTCAACAGACTCTTGGAGTCCACTTCTTTGTCCTGGGTACAAGTGGAAGCAAGTCTACTCCTTCTGGGGCCGTATTACACAAAGTGCCCTGGGGGTGCAACGGACAATTTTGCCTGCTTTGCATGCCCCGTGGCACTATGGTATTACAGAAGGGGCGCAGATGCTTGTGTGGCCCCTTCTGTAATAATGAAAGCGCTGGCACACATACTGTGCCATCGCTTTCTCAAGAAGGCGTTCCCTCATTTGCATAGGGGCGTGTTCCATGCAAATGAGGGAATCCCTTTGCCTCTGCGCCCGTGCCGAATTACAGACGCAGGCGCAGAGGCAAAGAAGCAAAGAGGTAAAGAAGCTCTCAGGAGTGTGCCTCATGATGGCAGCACTCTGGAGGGGAGAAGGGAGTGCGCCTCATGATGGCAGCCCTCTGGAGGGGGGAAAGGGGGTCCTATGGACCCCACAGACATCCTTTTGCTGGTGAGTTCAGTCACTCACTGCACCCGCCTGCAAGGGGATCTCTTATCCCCTTTAAAACTACAGGCAGGTTGCCTCCTGCACAGTGAGACACGAAACGGCTGCTTCAAAGCCACTCTGTATTTCACTTGAATGCGCTGCCCCCAGCACAGGTTTGCGGATGCCCTGGGGGCAGCCCATGCAATAAAAATTGGGCACACTTTCCCTTGTCACGTGGCCCATAGGGACATTGTCGTTTTCACTAAGTGAGCATGAGGACGCTGCAGTTTGCCTGCTGCTTTGTACACGTTACTACATGTCTTTATTTTTTGCAATAATTTTTATGGCTGCTTTCACATGAGAACTCATCACTGTGTTCACTCTCTGCATGTTCCTGGGATTTTGACTGAACATTATGTGCAAGGTCGAACAACAATGCCCCTTGTTATTTTGTTCTGGCCAGACCTTAGCCCTTAGACAAAACATACCTATGTAGCTGTTGTTTGGACAAAGTACTTTGGTCTTATTGGAATACACGAATAGGTAGCACACACTTTTGAGAGGGACCTTTCCAGGGAGAAGAGCGAGACAGCACCTATGATGTAGATCTACCATCTATAGGCTAAGGTATGGGACTG
Organism: Calotriton arnoldi; assembly: GCA_963921515.1. Taxonomy (NCBI): domain Eukaryota; kingdom Metazoa; phylum Chordata; class Amphibia; order Caudata; family Salamandridae; genus Calotriton; species Calotriton arnoldi. Next base: position 92,766 of record CAWUFW010016503.1, read on the forward strand.
CGTACAAAGCCCATAGATCTTCTATTATATAATAATACTTCTTCTTAGCAAAAGGAGGGAGGTGAGGCACTATAGTCTTTTCTCCATTGTCTTTTTATGATGACATCTCCCTTCATGATATATGGACTAGTGCTATGTTGACTGTATTTGTACTATGCATCTTCCTTCTTGTTGTGGCATGTATACTGCATGCTAGGGCACGTTAGTTAAAATAAATATTTTAAACTGTTTTGTGTCTCTGTCAGATCTTATTGAGGACAAGTACAAGAGTGCGAGCGAAAGGGTGCATCTTGTTATCGCGATTCCAGAGAGATCTGGGAGTGTTGTGTTCTGGGGTGTCTAATCATTTGTTTCTCTGTGAGGGAGTAGGAGAGCAAGTGAGACACTATATCTAGTCGGTCCTGGGCTCGTGGGTACTAAGGTGGTAGGAATACTCAGTCCCTATACACCAAGGTCCCATATTCCTGCGCATAGTTCTGTATTTGTGCAGAATCCCTGCAACACCCTGTTTGCACCCAGCGCACCCAGCGCCAGGGTGCAAACAGGGAAAGTGCACCCTATACATAATAGGGCCCCAGGTATCCTAACAGGTTTTGGACAGCAAGTTCAGTCCTCTTTTATTCTTGAGCAGGTCAAGAAAATGTTCTGCTGAGCTGTGGGTGAGGTGCCACTTTTGTAGGATTTTCTAGCCTCTGTGTGAGGGTTACTCCTTGACACCCATAACCAATGAGAAATATGTCACTGGGGGCAACCCTTCCCACTTTTGAAACATAACCTATCTGCCATACTGCAAACTATCAAACATTGACCATCCTAAGGGATATCCAAGATGGCGCAGGCCTTCTGCCCTTGAAGGGTATCGTGGGATTTAGGGAAATGAGCAGTTCCCCCTCCTGTGCTATAACAGAATGTTTTTTTTATCAGCTCCCACTGGACTGGTGCCCAAGTGGCTTTAGAAGACCTTCCCCTCCTGTGAATAGGCAGAACTCAACCTTTCTTTTTGAAGTAAATTAAAGTCTGAACCATCCCAGCTGCTCTTTCTGGGCTGACAGGTGTCACATACCTTATACTCCATTCCTTATACCCAGTCCGTCCTGCCCGAAAGGCTTAAGCCAGTGTCCTACTCTGGAGATGTTTTCACACCTCAGTAAGGTCATGCACTGGCAGGGGCCCTTTTCAGCAGTTTAATGTAAATTATCCTCCAGGAGCTTCAAGCAGGGAAACAGTAACCTTCTAAAAGTTGATTTTCTTACATATTTATTAAAAGTCTATCTTCACCATTGAATTGTAGTGTTAATAAACATTAAAAATAGTGGTTGAACTTTCTCTAGCATGTCCCAAACCCAAGATAGCAAAGTTAATAGACTAAGCTATACTCTAGTTTCCCCATAGGATAGCCAGAGCCTTCCACACTGAAAATTGCTTTTGGGGACTTCTCGCTGTGAGGACATGCCAACATCAAATTTCTGCATGCCACACTTTTACATACTAGGCACCCTACCTTGTGCACTACAAGGCCTACTTAGGGGATGACATTAATATTTCAAAGGAAGGTTTTCCCCTGCTATGAGGTTCAAAGTAAGAAATTGGGCTACTGAGGGTGGTGGGGAGCATATAACCCTACTCAAGCAGGAGCCACAATCCTTGTCAGGATGAGGCACAAGCAAACCCCAAATTAACTTGTGCTCAACCCTCTGGTATCTTGGCACAGAGCAGTCAGGCTAAACTTAGAGGCAATGTGTAAAGTATTTATGCATCACTTCAAACAGTAATAAAGTGAAAACACAACACAAGAAAAATCCCAAAATGACAAATATTAAATTAGTACACCTGAGATATGCAAGTTTAATGAATAGCACCAAAAAGCACAAAGTGTTAACTGTGGCTATCTGGTACACTGAACCGGGACAAAGTCCCAAGTTCAGGCAGACGCAATGGAGCATGGGCTAGCTACAGGGTTCCAGATAGGCCCACTGAACAAGAATACCGTAAATCCTGGTTTGCAGAGCATTGCGAGGTCACGCGCCGCGGATGCGTCATGCAGCCAAGGCGATGTGCTGGTTCAAAGGAGCAGTGAAGTTGCGATGCAAGGTTCTGTCATCGTCAACAGGCTTGTGATGTGAAGTCTGATGTCGAAGATGCACGGCGCAGTCAAGGCAATGCGTTGGTTCCAAAGAGCTGGGAGGCTACAATGTCGATGAGGGCTTGCCATGTGAAGTCCGGCATCAAGGATGTGTAGGGCATACAAGGCGATGCGTAGGTTCTGAAGAGCTGAGATGCTGCAATGTGAGAACTTGCATCATCGTCAAGGCTGCGGTTGATGAGGGATTTGCGATGTGAGGGCTTGCGTTGGGAAAGCTTTGAACACGCGGTGGATTCAAAACAGGCTGCAGGGTTGATGCAGAGTCCTTGTGCATGTAGAATCCTCGCAAAAGAGGCGATGCGTGGGTTCTGCTCAGGATTGCGCCGTTCAGCAGAGGAGATGTGTTGGTTTGGCTGGGTCCACAGATGAGCTGGCAGAGCACCTATAGGCCCACTTCCAAGGGTCCAGGACTGGGGTGGCACCAGTTGGCAGGTAGGACTCACAGATGTTGGAGCATAGGTGCTGAGTTCAAGGTTGTTTGAGCCTTCTGTCCCTGAAGCTCTAGTCAGGAGGCCAGCCAACTAGCGCTTGGAGTCACGTTGGGGTGCTGGGTTCAACAGTCCAGTCCTTCTCAACCAGGCAAGAGGGTAGCACAGCTGGCCAGCAGTCCTTCAGAGCAGCAGTTCTTCAGAGCAGCAGTCCAGCAGAGTGGCAGTCCTTTGAGAAGCACAACATTCCTTACTCCTGGCAGAGAGTCCACAGGTCCAGAAGTTTACTGAAAGTTGATGTCTGGGGTCCAATATTATACCTGGGCCTTCCTTTGATGTGGGACAAGCTTCTAGAGGTTTCCCTTTGAAGTCCACAGACATTCTGCCTTCCCTGTCATGACTCCAGACTAATTGCAGGGGATATGCAGCCCAATGTGTGGAGGCAGGACACAGCCTAATCAAGTGTAGGTATGGCTGTACCCAGCTCCACCCTCCCATCCTGTCAGTGATGGCCCATCCAGGCACACCTAAGCTCTCTATTGTGTGTGGCTGTCTAGCAGGAATACACAAGGCCAGCTGTACTTAGAGACAGTCTAAAGGCACTACATAGCTAGGGTAGGAAAATGCCAACTTTCTAAAAGTGAGATTTTCCAAATTTGGGGAATGATTACTTATTATATTTAATAAGGTAACTCCAGTATCAGCCTGGGGGGGTTGTTTGTCTTGTAGTAGTGAAAAACCAGGACAGGACAAAACAAATAAGTACATGTCCCATTTTTAAATACACTGCACCCTATCCTCTGGGCTGTCCAGGGCCTACCCCTAGGGGCGACTTTCTTGCATTAAAAAGGAGCGTTTTGGGCCAGGCAAAAGGTTTATTTTGCCAGGCCGACATGGCAGTTTAAAAACTGCACACACAGACTGCAATGTCAGACCTGAGACATGTTTAAAGTGCTATTTCGGTGCGTGGCACAATCGGTGCTGGAGGCCTAACAATAGCAATTGATTTACAGGCCCTTGGCACAGGTAGTACCACTTTACTAGGGACCTACAAGTAAAGTAAATATGCCAATTAGATATAAGCTAAGTCTACCATGTTTTAAGGAGAGAGCACAAGCACTTTAGCACTGGTTAGCAGTAGTATATTGTCCTAAATACAAAATCAATTTCCTGAGCCACAATCATGTAGTGTCTAACAATAAGTAATTCACACAGTAATTTCTTTAGATGTTCATCTTTGGTCTTTATTCCATATCTTGTAATATTGGATTGCGCTTCAGTTCTTCATCAAAGCAACTGACAGTCACAGTTTTTGCCAACACGTGTTTCGCCTAATGGTAATAACCAAAGACTTCGTCAGGGCGTGGACTGAAAATCTACAAGCGGTGTAATCAATATCCACCGAGATCAAACGTCTTCGGATTCAACTATCCAGTTGATAAACTCCACTAGTGGCACTTTCTGCATGAAATAAGACGCCAAAACCAGATCGGAGTACTCTCCATCGCGCTGTTCGAGATTAAGGATATTGATTGCTTTTGTGAAGACTGGAGATAGATTGAAGTTGAACTTTTACTTATTTCATGCAGAAAGTGCCACTACTGGAGTTTATCAACTGGACAGTTGAATCCGAAGATGTTTGATCTCGGTGGATATTGATTACACCGCTTGTAGATTTTCAGTCCACACCCTGACGAAGTCTTTGGTTATTACCATTAGACGAAACACGTGTTGGCAAAAACTGCGACTGTCGGTTGCTTTGATGAAGAACTGAAGCGCAATCCAATATTACAAGATATGGAATAAAGACCAAAGATGAACATCTAAAGAAAATTACTGTGTGAATTAATTATTGTTAGACACTACATGATTGTGGCTCAGGAAATTGATTTTGTATTTAGTTATATAAATGTGGATGTATGTTCACATTGATTGACAATGCAGGGTAGTCGTTGTATTCATTTTCCTTTGAGCACTATCTGAAGAATTTATAGCCTTAATTACACTATCACATAACCGTGCGCAGTCTATAACCCACTGCCCAACTTTGACGAATTTGAGTATATAGTCCTAAAGCCAGCAAAAAAAAGCAAAAACAAAGTCAGCAAACAGGAGAGTTGAAGGCAAAATGATAGGGGGGAACCACACCAAGGATTCCAGGTCCAACAGTTACTGTTAGAAATGGGATTCCTGGCTGGCTTAGGTATGCACCCACGCAAGGCAGAAACCACCACTATAGTCAGGGTAAGCTAGATACCACTAGAAGATAGTCTGTGCTCACCCTCTCGTAGCTTGGCACAGAGCAGTCAGGCTTATTCAAATAGGCAATGTGTAAAGTATTTGTGCAACACACACACAGTAACACAATGAATACACCACAAAAAGACTCCACACAGGTTTAGAAAAATAGACTATTATATTCTGAACAAAACAAGACCTAAACAACAAATATCCAATGTATAGAAGATGAGAATATTGAACTTTAAAGGAATTACTCCAGTAAAGCAAGTAGCGCTAAAATGGTGAGTTTAGGTCACACTGGACCGGGGCAAAGTCAAAGTTTGGGCCAACCACGATGGCGCGCTGGCCGGCTACAGGACCCATGCAGGCCCCAGTGAACGAAGTACCTTTCCTGGTCGCAAACAGCGAGATGCATCAATCTTCTCCACGCAGTGAAGGCGATGCGTCAGTTCCGAAGACGGGTACCGGAGTCGAGAGGCAGGGAGTGATGCATCGGATTCTGCCACACAGTCGGGGGGATGCGTCGATCCCACCAAGCTGCGGCGGCGGCAGCGATATGCTGTCTGATGCATCGATATCTGGAATCAAAGCACAGTTTACGATGTGATGTGCGATTTTACTCCTGCACTGATGCACTAGTTCTGTTACACACAGACAGGAGATGAATTGAGATCCGTGTTGCAAGTATCTGAGCCACTTCCAGGGAGCAAGGCACAGGAGCAGGGGTAGAGCCTTTGATATCCCTGAGTCTCAAGCAAAAGAGGCAAGCCAGGAAGCCCTTAGAGATCACTTGGAGTGAAGGCAGCGTCTTACATCAGAGTCAGAGAGCAGCAGGCAGAAAGGCAACAAACAGAAAAGCAGGCCTTCCAGATCAGCAGGCGAGTTGAGTCCTTTAAGCAGCACAGCAGTTCTTCTGGCAGAGTTCAGTTACAAGCCCAGTAGTGTTTGATTTGATGGGGTCAGAGACCCAGTGCTTATACCCAAAGTGCCTTTGATGTGGGGGTGACTTCAAAGCAGCTGTCTGAAGTGCACAAGTATCCCTTTCAACCCAGTCCTGTCTGCCAGGCTATTTCTGAGGTGTAACCAGTCATTTGAGTGGGGACATGACACTGCCTATTCAAGAGAAGAATTAGCCCCTCCCTTCCACCCTACCCAGGCAAGGCCATCAGAATGCAGATGTATGGAGATGGGTACTCAGACACACCTATCCTTCCTGTGTTGTAGCTGTTTAGATGGAATGCACAAATTGTAGCTGTCATCTAGTCCGCACGTGCATTGGAGACAGGCTAGAAAGCACACAGAGTTATAAGCACAGAGAAATGTCCACTTTCTAAAAGTGGCATTTCTAAAATAGTAATGCTAAATCCCACTTCACCAGTAAGGAGGATTTGTCATTACCATTCCAAACACAAGAAGCATGAAAACGCTACTCTTCTCTGGTCAGGAATTACAGCTTAAAACTGTATTAAGGAAACCCAATGCTAACCTATGAGAGGAGTAGGCCTCACAGTAGTGAAAAACGAAATACGCTGTTTGTCACTACCAGAATATTCAAAACATAGAAGTACATGTCCTATCTTTCATTTACACAGCACCCTGCCCTTCGGGCAACCTAGGGCCTACCTTAGGGGTGGCTTATGTGTAATAGAAGGGGAGTTTCAAGCTTGCCATGTAGTTTTAAATGCCAAGTAGTAGTAACAGTTAACTGCATACACAGGCCCTGCAGTGGCAGGCTTGAGAAGGTTTGAAAGGCTACTTCTGTGGGTGGCACAATCAGTGCTGCAGGTCCACTAGTAGCATTTAATTTACAGGTCCTAGTTGTATGGTATACCACTTTACAAGGGACTTACAAGTAAATCAAATATGCCAAACAGGTGCAAACTGATTATACCATGTTTAGAGGACAGAGCACATGCACATTAGCACTGGGCAGCAGTGGCAAAGTGCCCAGAGTCCTAAAGCTAACGAAAAGAACGGCAGAAAAAGAGGCAGAGGAAGGCAGAAAGTTTGCGGTGACCTTTCAGAGAGGGTCATTTTCCAACAGTTAGGCTGACAGGTTTGACTGCAGGTTTAAACTACAGCAGTGAGGCTACATTGGAATGCCTGAAAACATGTTTTCCATGGTCAAATTAGTGAATAGAACATCAAGTCCTGCAGCCCATAGGTCATATTTAAATTTCCATGCCGTGGATGTAGTTTGAACACCATATATTATGGCCTTACTGGAAAGGTAAATATGCCTATCAGAGATTAGCCAGTTTCTACACATTTTAGTGGTCAGAGCACCAACACTGGGCACTGAACAGCAGCATCGCAGTGTTCAGAGTGAGTACCAGCAAGACAATTCATCAAAATAGGGGAGGGAACACTCAAAAAGGGGCACGTTCTCACATCCTGGCTTTAGTGAGGGTCAAATTAGTTTTGTGAGTTGCTTAGAAAAATACCACAAAACAGCCTACCACACGTTTTTAATAGCACCAAAAAGCCTTCATTTTATATCTAAGCTCATTCAAAATTCTGTTCAACTCTATATAAAGACGATTACCAGACTTTTTTCAAAATTGTTACCAAATAAAATCTGCACTTTACAAATACCTTTCACTGTGCATGTGTTACGCTCCGCGAAAGTACTACGACTTGCAGTGGATGTTCTAGTTGGGCCCACAGAGTGTCAGGAACAGAGATTGTATATCTAAAAATGTTGGATATATTTGAGGGAGATTACAGGATGGTGAGAAGGAAGGGATTAATGGAGATCTGCAGCATGGTAGAATCTGCAGTGTGCCAATGGTGGAAGTCCAGACCTGATGGCATCTAGAGAGAGAGAGAGAAAGAGAGAGAGAGAGAAAGAGAGAAAGAGAGAGAGAGGTAGAGGGAGAGAGAGAGAGAGAGAGAGAGAGACTAAGGCTTGTGAACTAGCTCCACCTGGAAGGAAAAATATACAAGCCAGCACTACAGCCTTGCTAGTAATAAAAATCCACAATTTTACTTTAATGCTCATACAATATGCTACCTTTCATTTTTTTACTAAAAGGAAATTCCCACACTTTTTTCATACAACAGTTACAGGTTACAAATATCGCACACTGAGATCGATGGAGTTACCGTGTAATTTACAGATGGTGCTTTGAGTCATGCTTGGATGTCTTTAGGGAGTTACGAGCAGGGATTGTCTCTCATCCACACCGTTTCGCTCAAATTGAATATGGCAGAAGTGTTTGAGACTGAGCCAAAGCTCGGGTTGTGAAGGCATTTGCCACGAATGCACCAACTGGAGAAATGATGGGCAACTGCGGTTTGTGAATTGACTGTATGTAAAAGGAAAAACAAACAGGGCTACCTTACACTATCACTAGCACCAACAAAAATGCCATTTTACATCAAAGCTTATATAAAATGCAATTTACTGCTCAATTATTATTTATAGGTTATTGCCAGACTTTCCCCACAGTTTTAGCTAATAACATCCATGCATTACAGTTATCTGCGTGTGCCGGCTACTGTGCGACTTGCAGTTGGTGCTTCAGGGTACGCTCAGGGGCCTTCAGAAAGTCAGGAACAGCTATTGTCTCTCATCCATGCCATATCCCTCACATTGAGGAAGGCAGGTGTGTTTGAGAGAGATTCAATGCTGGTGAGGAGAGAGCTTTCAATCGGGAAGACCAGCGTCACGTGACAGGCCACCAAGGGAGGAATGCTAAGCTCTGCAGTAGTTGGGCAGGAGCAAAGCAAGGCTTCTGAATCAGCTCCACCAGGGAGGAAAGACAAACAAAAGCCACCTCTTGCTAAGGTTGAAGTAGATACCATTATTTTAGATCACGTCTCATACAAAGTTCTACACAGTTTTTGCAAGTAAAATCCACATGTTACAAATGTCACCCAGTGAGCGTGGTGGCATGCAGTTTCAGTACAACTTTCAGTAGGTGCTTAAGGCCATTCTCTGTGGCCTCTAAGGAGTCAGGAGCAAGGATTGTCTCTCATCCATGATGCCTAAATGAAACTGAAGATGGCAGAAATGCCTGAGAGAAATAAATCTCTGGCTGGTGAGAAGGGAAGGTTAAATGGGGAAGGCCTGTGACATAGGTCAGTATGACTGCAGTGATGTGGGCCCTGCAGGAATGGGGGATCACAACACTGCAGTCGCAATATTAACCTACAACAGTATCCACTTCACAGTATTGACTACCACCACATCATCAAGATAAATTGAGGTGAAATTAAGAATAGTAAATGTGCACTCCCCTATATGTACTGACTGTTATGATATAATTGTAAAGCATATTTCGCAGATCAATATCATCGACCATCATATTGTGACCTGCAGCTTCTTCAGGCAACGCGAGATGGTGGACTAGGACCTGTGAAACAGCTTTAGCTGGATGGAAAAACAAAGAAACCTACCATACACAATCACTGGAACTGAATTAAATATATAGAATTATAGATGGGAAACAGTGAATTACGGGGATGTTTTTCACCAAAATCATCAAATAGACAAGAAAGAGCAAAGCTCAAGTTGTCTATGATGTCACTCAGAACTGCGAGGTGAAAAATATCCCCGTAATTCACCTTTTGCCCATTTATAATTTCGTTATGTATGGCCCCAAAATCATCTTCCCTTGCATTCAACTGCTACTCAGGATCAGAGGAGTGATGGGGAGGCAGTACATAACCCAGCCTCTCCTCCCTTTACCAAATATATTGTTAAAAAGAGGATACAGTGGAAGGATTCAACAGGTTCTTTATTCACTCCTCACACCACCACAGGTTCCAGTCAGCTGGAGTCAGCTGTAGAACCTTCAGGTCAACGGATGCCAGGACATTCTAAAGAAGATAGGACAAGGGGGAAAAGGGAATGTACCAAGAGGCAAGTTATAACACATCTCCTTTGCAAGGGAAGTAAAAGGAATAAGGCCATAAAGAGAAGGACCGGAAGAAACAAGGAAAGGAGAGGAAAAATAATACATGTTTATACAATCCTAAAAGGCATATGCTGAAATGAAGGACTAAAATGAAGGATACATGGAAAAAAGAGTAAAAATATGTGCCATAAATAACAGAACAAATTATCCAAAGTTAAAATCTCTATACCATACAGGAGGAGATTTGATCCTCTGAGATCTCCAGGGAACAAATGGACAATTGCCCCTTTGTGTTATTTTAGTGTCAGGATCAACAATGGTTTCATTAGCGGGACTATGTGGAACTATTTTTCCATTCCGAAGGTTTGGCCATTTTCCGGATGTACAACTTTACGACCCACGCTGGCTGCTCTGAGCGGTTCCGAGTACCTGGAGCCTTCTTTCCTACGTGGTTTAGGAAGGTCCACCCTGACTCATTGTTCCTCATAAAAATTAGGTGACTTAACATGTTTGGTGCAATCATACCTACTCTTGTACTTATTCTGGTGCTCAAGAATTCTCTTAGATACACCACTCCTGTTCACCGCACACCTACTCTCTCCCTTGAGCCAAGTAGCAGATAGTTTGGTTTTAGGAATTTTACCTTTCAGGGATGCAAAAGGAGTAGCACCTGTGATGCTGTTGGGTGTGGTGCGATATGTCCACAAGGTGTCTTGAAGAACCTTTTTAGCCGGAGTACCCATCACCTCTGCACGCTGCAAACATTCTTTAATCATGCGATTCATCCTTTCTACCAGTCCATTCGCACAAGGACAATATAGAGCGGTCCTGTGATGTTGAATTTGAAGATCACCCAGGAATTCTTTCATACGTTCAGATGTGAACTGCACGCCGTTGTCTTTTTTAAGAGTGAGTCCTGCTCTTTGTAACTCTGTAAGTACTCTCTTTAGCATCTACTTGTGCTCCCTCACATCCTTACTATGAATTAGCATATCGTCCTGGAAACATAACGTCCCAGGTATGTCCTTCATTACATGTTACATGATTCTTTGGAAAGCGGCCGCAGCAGATGCTAGACCGAAAGGCATGCATAGATATTGAACAGCCCCCAGGGGAGTTACAAAAGAGGTGAGGTGGCGGGAATCAGGATGTAACTCTACCTGGTGGTATGCAGAGGACAAATCCAACACACTAAAGCAGCCTGCACCCCTAATTAAGGTAAGAACTTCATGGATGTGCATCAGGGGATGTCTGTTCACCCATATGTTTGCGTTGAGGTCTCTTAGATCTATGCACAACCTAATTCCTTTGTTGGAAGATTTGGTCGCTAGTACCACTGGAGCCAACCATTGTGAGCTCTCTATTGGCTCAATCACTCCCAACTTTAATAACCTGTCTAGTTCTGTCCTCAAAGGGGCAAACATCATGTGCAGAATAGGTCTCATTTTATGCGCTACAGATTTGGCTTTAGCATTAAGTTTAATACAATGCTGATAACCTTTTAGTAGACCCAATTCCTCCATGAACACCTGAGGGAAATCGTTACACACATCATCCACACACAAAGAAGGATCAACAAACTGTACTTGGTCAGGACTGTTAGGGTCTAACTTGATACCTAGCTCATTCTGATGTCTCCAGCCCAGCAAACTGGACCCCTTTTCAGTTATGTAGATCTTCCTTACAGTGTTCCTTCCTTTAAAACCAATTTCAATAGTAGTCATACCCAGCAATGGTATGGGATCCCCATTGCATCCTTCTGGTTTGATATCAGGTACCTCTAGAGTCTTTTGCATATCGGGGAACATTTTAGAGAATAAATTCATCTCAATCAAGGTATAAGGTGAACATGAGTCCTCAAATACTGTGACTGGTTTGTTGTCAAGGGTGATTCTGCACGAAGGAAAACTAGTAACATCATTGCCATTCTGTAACTGTAAAACCAATTTAGTTTCACATGGTTTTTCCTGTTTCACAGCAAGCACTGGTTTGGAACGCTGTTCCTGACAAACTCTAGCCAAATGGCCCATTTTCCACAGTTATGGCATACCACTGTTCTGCCCTGACAAGAAATGTTGTTAGCAAGATGATTAGGACTCCCACTCCTATAACATTTGGGTTTGCTTACATGAAATAACTAGTTTAAGTTTTTACTTTTTACATCTTTACCGGCGTCCCGCTTATTTATAACATTCACTTCCTTATTAGCATCACCTCCTTCCTTAATTTCTTTAATGCAGTCCGCTGTGTGTTCCACACTCACAGCAATATCAATAGCTTCTTTCAGATCAGAATTCACCACTAATAATTTCTCCTGAATTTTGGGATTATTAGTACACCTGACTAATTGATCTCTGATCAGAGAATTGCTTAGCATTCCAAATTCACAAGTATTAGATAGTCCTTTCAGCACAGCGATGTACGATTTTACTTTCTCATTTTTCCCTGGTATTCTAGAAAAAAACTTGTACCTCTCTAATACCACATGATTTTTTTTTGCCAAAATGTTTCTCTAATTTGTTTACAGCAATTTGGTAAACATTTTCATCCCCATCACTTTCATCCTCGTCTTGGGAGGACACTGAGATGTTGTCATAGGCTTTCCCCTAAATTATGAAGTAAAGTGCGCAGTTTGCGCAGAGGGGAGAAGTTTTCTCCTCCTATAGCAATGAGATAAGATTCTAGTAACCCTATCCATTGCTTCCAAGGTAGATTAGGTTCACCAACTTCATTTAAAAAAGGGGGGTGACTGTGACATATTAGCTGCAGCCATGACTACGAATGCTAAAAATATTTATGTTGAATACCTACACTGCACTATACAAGTGTAATGCAATAGAACCAAAAAGTCAATAGCTACAATGATAGAATATAAAAAAATATAATTGCCTCAAAATGTACTTAAAATACATTTAAATGACACTTTAAATGACACCCAAAGTTTTAGTAAGTGATTCCCAAAAAGAGATAACGAAAGTAATATGCCTGGGAGGGGGCCGACCTTGTAGGACGATAGACGGTTCAATGGAGACTTGACCGTATATTTAAGGAAGTGATGTCCAAATGTAGATTATAAGGAGAATGGAAATCCCATGGAATATACCGGAAATGCTGTGCCCATCAGCGGAAGAAAACTGATAGGCAGGACACCAAGAATTAACCATTACAGTTAATGTGAGCAACTAAATTGGCAAAATGCTGGGTGACATAATAATATGGTAACTGCCTAGAAGCTGTGCCTATCAGCATGAGGCAGAATAAAAGGATACAGACTGAACGACAGAGGAGTAGATTTCCCATCCCCTGCAATGGACGTGAAACAACCTCAATGGAGCAGGAAGCCCCCACAGAGAAAAGTCAGCGGTGCAGCAGCAGGAACCAGTGGAGATGACTCCCATCTGCCAAGACCAGGCTGCAAATGGACGCAAGGACTTCAGCAGAGCAGGGAGCACCCATGGAGAACATTCAGCGGTCTAGCAGCAGGAACCAGCGGAGACGACGACGCCCATCCGTCGAGGCCACGCTCAGAGGCCGGCACCCACCAAGCAGCTCCGTGGCACAAACCGCCCACTGCAGGCGCAGTGCAAGCTCAAACACTTTCCTAACTTGTAGATCCGGCGCAGAGCCGTGAACACAGGCACACACTTCACAGGAGGGTACGGACCATACTCCACAGATGCCACTACGGCAAAGCTCAACCCCCGGGAAATATTGCAGCGGCGCCTAGCACAACGGCAAAGAGAACATCAGCAGGCAACCGTGTAAAATGGCAGGAGCAACCAGCAGGTGAAGGGGGCCCTCCGAAGCACATTCAAGGTAGGAACGAGAGAAATTTGTAATTATGCCACAATCTTTGATGCCAAGTTCACGGTCAGGTGGAAAAAATTGGAATACACCTAGGTGCGCATAGTGCTCATAGCTGCTGTAGCATTACAGTAGAAGGTAGAGAAGAAACGGTCTCACCATCATAGTACTAGCTGAAAGAATGAACCGCTGCCACTGGAGAATAAGTTGGGGGTGGTCGTGAAGCTGCCCACACACAGTAAGTTGTCGCCAGTGTTAAAAAAGATGATACACTAGAAGGATTTAACAGGTTCTTTATTCACTCCTCACACCACCACAGGTTCCAGTCAGCTGTAGTCAGTTGTAGAACCTTCAGGTCAATGGATGCCAGGACATTCCAAAGGAGATAGGACAAGGGGGAAAGGGAACGTACCAAGAGGCAAATTATAACGCATATATTAAAAAAAACGTACCTGCAATTCCTAACCAACCCGACCACCTTCCTTGCCTTCCTTCCCCCTTCTGAATCTGTGCTTTCTGTTTTAATTCAAAACAGACAAGCAGAGCTGTGCTGACAAGCTCTCAGAGAGGCCTGCCAGCCTAGCCTAGAAGGCCTTTATAGCGTAGATTCAGTGGGTACCGTGTTTTGGTATCAAATATTGCTGTGTCAAAGTAGTGAGTTATGACATTTAGAAATTTAAAACTTAAATAAAGAGAGTCTCTCTGTGAGAGCCATACATAACAAAGCTATTTTACATCAAAGTTCATGCAAATAGAATTTTTAGCTCTTGCTCTCTATATACAAGCTGTTACCAGACTTTCCATAGTGCTCAGCACATAAAATCTGAATTTTATATATAAAAATAACCCACTGAGTAATTAGTCAGCGTGGTTACTGTGTGACTTGTGGTTAATGCTTGAGGTCATGGTTGGGCGCTTTCACGAAGTCATGAGCAGCAACTGACTGTCTCACATCCATGCCATGAAGCTAGATTTCCAACTCGCCGACTTGAAAAGAGTAGTAAGCTGGAACGCCAGGGACATGACTTTAACCCACAAATAGACACCACTATCTGCTGTAAAATAAATAAAAGGTGATAGAATAATAACAATAAAGATGGTTAAGAGGCTTCCTATACATACCTCATAAAGAAGGCGTCCAGCCCGTTTAGGAGTTATTTTTGACTCTCAATGTTTTTGCTAACTCAAAGTACAAAAGAGAAATGTACTTCAATCCAGTCAACGATTCACTATGGACTCACAAACTGCTAAAACATGGAGGGTAATAAAGAAAAAACACGCAATAACATCCTACCTACATTTACATCGATCAGTATCCAGGAATTGCCATGGCCCATCTTTCATAAAAACATTGAAAGAGGATGTGTTCACAGCAGTAACTATTAAGATCAAACGATGTACTTAGGATCAAGGCTTTAGTCAACTTTGTGCATCAAGGATGTCTTCTCAACTCTCCTATTAGACATTAAGGACTACATGCCTGCATTTGTTTGGATGGGAATGTCCCCTGCGTGGTTTACAGATCTGATCCCCTATCCTGGGTTCCCGATTACATGTATATCTGGTATATTCACTTTTATTTTGATCCTGGCGTTATGCTAATCTAAGAGTGTGCGGAGATCCTAGGCCTGTCCCTTCCTTTGTGAGGTCTTAAACCTGTCCAACGATTTGGAGGGGCACATCAAGCATGCCCTCATTGTGGGCAGAGGACTACTGATCCTGTCTTGGGTATAATACATAATACATAAAGTGGTGGTGGCAGTATACCTTGTTTTGGAAGGAATAATAATGTGACCAGGACCTTTTGCCTGTGTCGCATCACAGGGAGCAAGGGTTACCGTAATTACATGTGTAAAGTTCTGATGTTGTGTGTATGCTCAGAACCTTGTGCTGACATTCATTGTGAATATCAAGTGGGCCAACTTGTGTAGTGCATGGAGCGCACGTCTTATAGTAGGGCTAGGTGTGTATGAATGAGCCTGAATACTGAGGCTAGTGGGATCCATTTTGAATGCCCTGCCTGGAATAGCTCAAGATGGAGGGTGAAGACTGGTTTCAATCAATTAGTCAATTTGTAGAGCGCAGCTCGTCACCCGTGAGGGTATCCAGGTGCTGGCAGGGTCCAGTGGTTCAGTCGAAGAGCCAGGTATTTAGTGACTTTCATAACTCCAGTGGAGACGGAGAGGTTCAGAGATGTAGGGGAAGTTTGTTTAACATCTTCGCTGCTTGGTAGGAGAAGGAGCAACCTCCACTCCTGCTACGTCAGATGCAGGGAGTGTGGGCTAGCGAGAGGGAAGCAGAGTGGAGGTGTCTGGTGGGCTGGTGAAAGTTCAGGCAGCGGTTCATGTAGGCAGGTCCGCAGTTGTGTACGGCGTTGTATGCGTGGGTGAGTAGTTTGAACTGGCATCTCTTCTGAACTGGGAGTCCGTGGAGATCTCTAAGGCAAGGGGTGATGTGGGTTAGTCGTGGGAGATTGAGGACGAGTCTGGCAGTGGCCTTCAGTATGGTCTGTAGCCTTCGGAGGAGGTGGGCTGCGATCCCTGCGATGAGAGCATTGCCATATTCTAGTTAGCTTGAGATGAGGGTTTGAGTGATGATGCATCTTGAGCTCTGAGGTGACAATTTGAAGATCTTGCACAGCATGAGTAGGATGAAGAAGCAGGATGAGGAGACGCATTTAACCTGAGACGTAATGGTTAGTTTGTTGTCCATGATGGTGCCTAGATTTCTAGCGCAGTTGGTCGGGGTTGGTGTTGGTCCAAGTTCTGTGGGCCACCAGGATGTGTTCTAGGGGAAGCTATTGTTGCCAAATATCAGAACCTTTGTCTTGTCCATGTTAAGCTTCAGGCAGCTGTCCCTCATCCATCTGGCTATGCCAGTCATGCAGTTGTGAAAGTTGGTTCTGGTGTTGGTGGAAGAGGATGAGTTGAATGTCGTAGGCATAGTATATGATGTTAAGTCCATGGGATCTGATGATGTTGACCAGAGGTGTAATGTACATGTTGAAGATAGTGGAACTGAGCAATGATCCTTGAGGTACTCCACAGGGGATTTCTTTGTGTTCTTCTGGTGAGGAAGGAGGTGATCCATTTAGAGAGGCTCCATGGATGTTGATATTGTGCAGTCTTGCGATGTAGTGAGACGCTGTGTCGAATGCCTCCAAGAGCTCCAGGAAGATCAGTGCTGTCATCTCTTACCAGTCGAAGAGGGGGTTTTGGATGTCATCGGTGGTCACAATTAAGGCTGTATTGGTGCAGTTGTTACTGCAGAATCCGGATTGGGAAGATTCGAGTAGATGGTTCCATTCCTGATGATTGATAAGCGGTGGGTTGATGGCTTTTTCTAAGACTTTGACCAGGAATGGGAGCAGGGAGATGGGTTGGTAGTTCTTGAGTTCTCTGGGGTCATCTGATGGTTTCTTTAGTAGGGTTTTGTCCTCTGCATGCTTCCAGTCCTCGGGGAAGGTGGCTGTGGCCATTGAGATGTTGAACAGGGTGTGAGTTTGTGGCTGATCCTGGCTCCACCTAGGCTGAAAATATAGTGTGGGCACTGCGTGGACTGAGTTCATGATGGAGGTGGTGTCCTGTGGGGGGGAAGGATCCATGCAGTCAGTCGATTGCCTGCCTTGGTTGCTGGGTAGTTGTGTTGGTTGAGGAAGTCGGTGGGCTTGGGCTGGAGTTTGAAGTTCCTGTGGATTTTGGAGATCCTGTTGTGGAAGACGTTTGCAAGGTTGTCACAGAGTTCCTGTAAGGGGGTGATGTTACTTTTTTGCAGCTGGGAAGTTTGAGAATTCCTTGATGATTTGAACGAGTTCTTTACTGTTGTTGGAGTTTGATTCGGTGCGTGAAGCTAGGGATTTTTCTTAGACTCTTGCAGCTGTCAGTGGTAGAGGTTGAGGGCTATCTTAAAGAAGGTCCTGTTGGTGGTGTCCTTGCTTGTACACCATCTCCTTTCAAGTTGTTTACAATGGTGTTTAGCAGTTCTGAGGCCTTTGGTGTACCAGCTTGTCTGTTTGGTGGGACTTTCATCTGTGCTGTTGCTTATGGGGGTGATGCTGTCACTTTCTTCTTCTCTCTCTTGCACTCCCATCCTTGTTCTCAGCACCTTTGTACCTGTTTTTTTCTCTTTTCTCTCTCTCACGCATTGCCCTTTTTTCTACCTCTCTCAATCTCTTCATGTGCTTGGCACCTTTTTGCCAAGTGTTTGTATGGGTGTGTGAGTGGGTACGTGAGTTTCTTTATGGGTGAGTGATTGGTTGTCATAGTACCTCTATGGGTGTCTGAGTGTCTGTGTGGGTGAGTGAGTGGGTGACTGATTGCCTTTGGGTGAATCGCTGGCTCTATGGGTTAGTGAATGTGTATGTGAAGGGCTATATGGGCGAGTGAGTGTATGGCTGTGTCAGTGAGTGACTGCATGTGCCAATGTTATATGGGTGAGTACCTGGGTATGTAGGTGAGCGATGGGATATGTGAGTGACTGTATAGGTGAGTGAATGAATATTTGAGTGGCTGTATGTGTGAGTGTGTGCTTGTGTCAGTAACTGTTAGTATCTGTATGAGTAACTGAGTTAGTGTGTGTGTAACTAACTCTATGCCTGGGTGACTGAATCAGTGTGTGAGTGGCTGTATATGTATGAAGGAAGTGACCCGCTTGGGGCCACCCAGGTCACTGATGAACACCTCTAAGCCTTCTGTCCCAAATGAAGAGTCGGTCAGACAGTGGAGAATATGAACCAATAACTGTTTATTCATATACACTCAGAGTGGAGCCCCTTCTGTACAGCCCATGAAAGTGCTACAGAGGGAACTAAAGAACAGCGAACATAGAGATGCATTATGTACATTTCATAGCTAGGCAAGACACGCCCACAGTGGAATTTTCCAGGCAGATGCAGCTGGACAGTGAAATATAAAAAAAAGGCTTTGGTTCTCATATCTTGCACAACCTAATACAATCCAAGGTCATTTCACCCTGGGCCCGCCACTAGACAAGTGGGAGAGGGCCACTATCTAG
Source organism: Calotriton arnoldi (assembly GCA_963921515.1). NCBI lineage: Eukaryota > Metazoa > Chordata > Amphibia > Caudata > Salamandridae > Calotriton > Calotriton arnoldi. The sequence goes on from CAWUFW010016503.1 coordinate 111,257, forward strand.
TGAGAAAGGTATGCGCTAACATGAACAGTCTATTCATTACCAAAAGAAAACCTAACATTTCAGAAACAAAACTTAGCAAAGACCACTTCTCAGATATAGACGAAATCAGTTTCGAACAGCCTAAAATGGCGCCTGCAAAGAAAATGGCGTAGCGAATGCTAACTAAGATACAACATTGCAAAAGCATTAGCAGGCCTAATCTAACAGGTATATGAGTGGATATGTCAGTGGCTGTATTAGTGAGTGAGTAGATGTGTGTGTTGATGCATGAATCAGTGAGTATCTGTGTAAGTACTGGTATGGGTGTGTGAATGGGTTTGAGAATGGTAGTGTGGAAGTTGGAGTGGGTGTAGGAAAGGTTATATGGGGGTGTAGGGGTGTGAGTGGGTTTGTCAGGGATTCTGTGGATGATGTCATCAGTGATGTCATTTGTGATATCATCAGTGATGTCATCAGTGATGTCACTGACCATGTCATGAGTGATGGAATATGTGAGGTCATAAGCAGTGCTTTGTGGGGGCGTAAGTTATAGCTTGCTCAGGTAACTATAACTGCTGAATTTTACTGGTTTTGTACGAGTGAAACCTGAGTCCAACTATAACATCTCTGTAAACTTCGTTTTTTTGTGAATTTCTAAGGTTTTGTGAATTTCTAATTCCTAACTATAATGTCTCTGTAACTGTTAGAAATGGGGGTCTCTAGTTGGAAGAGGTAGGGACCTTTGTCCAAATGGGGGCCCTTGCTTCTAGTCAGGGTAAGGGGATATAGTTTTAAAATAACCCCTGCTCACCCCCTTGGTAGCTTAGCATGAGCAGACAGACTTATCTCAGAGGCAGTGTGTAAACCATTTGTGAGCACATACAGTAATACAGTGAAAACACTACAAATGGACACCACACCAGTTTAGAAAAATAAGTAATCTTTATCTAAACCAAAACAAGACCAAACGGTAAAAATCCACAATACAGTTATCAAGATATCCTCAAAAATTGGTTATTCACTCAATTAAAGTTTGTAGCAACAAATAACTCCTTCTGGAGTTATTACGACGTCGTGACAGATGAAAATCCCAAAGAACGGTGCCGACCGCGAAGTGCGTGGCGTCAGGCACGGAGTCAAGCAGACCCCCAAAGAACAGTACCTTGGAATCGATGAAAGCAAGGACAGTGCACGGCATCGGGGACGTGATGCTTCGTTGGTGCTGGACGGCGTCGGTTCCTTACGACCCCAGGGGAGGTAAAGCCTCGGTTCCTTACTGCGGTGCAGGGGAGGTGAGACGTCAGTTCCTTACTGTGTTGGGGAGGTGATGTCACAGTGGCGGCGAGGCGTCGGTTCCTTACGACGGTGCGGGGTCGATGGATTGAGGAGTCACCCATGTCGAGTATCGGCTCTGCGTTGATGAAGCACCAGTGTCGGTGAAGACGGGGCTGCAGTGCGAGTCGGGACGGTGCATCGTGGATGTCATGAGCGGTGTCCTCGGCTCCGGTGCAGGCAGCGGCCTCGATGACGGTTTCGGAGTCGATGCGGCACGGCGTCAGCAGGCATCGGGCCTACGGTACAAGGCTGGTAGGTGCGTCGTGCTCTTCACGAGCGGTGCCCATGGCTTCGGTGCAGGTTATGGCATCGCTCGCCGGCGTCGGTGTTGCAATTTCCTTCTTTCGCAGCTGAAACAGCAGTTCCAGATGCAGCGAGACAGAAGAAATGAAGTATTTGTGTCCCTGAGACTTCAGAACAGGAGACAAGCTCAATTTCAAGCCCTTGGAGATCTTTTCCTCAAGCAGGTGACAAAGCAAACAGCAAAGTCCTTTTCTCCTTTCCTTGGCAGCAAGTAGCCACTGCAGGCCAACCTCAGACAGCAAACAGCACAGAGGCAGTATTCCTCCTCAGCTTCTCTGGCTCTTCTCCTCTGCAAAGGTTCCTCTTGATTCCCAGAAGTGATCTAAAAGTCTGGGGTCTGGGCCCCTCTTTTTATACACAAAAATCCTTTGTTCTCTGAAGGCAGAGAGTGTCTGTACCCAGCCCAAACCAGTTCTGTCCTCACTGGTGCAGCTCCATGGCAGGAGGTGGAGACAGCATTGTTGAAAGCAGACCAGGTCAATTCAGGTGAAAAGAAATCTCCTCCCCCTACTCTAAATGCAGCCCAGGTCTATTCAGCCCAGCCCTGTCTCATCAGGGTCTCTGGAGCAACTGCCCCCTCCAGCCCCTGTCATCCAAAAGCCAGACATGCAATACACAAACCTAGCAGAGGCACACTGGATGGTTAAGCAAGAAAATACCTACTTTTTAAAAGTGGTATTTTCAAACTCAGAATGTAAAAATCACCCTCACTAAAAGATGCATGTTAACATTCTGAGTTCAGGCATACTAAACTTTATTTTCCTACCTTGTTCCCAGGGGTAGTTATATTTATAAAATGTTACAAACAAACTCCCCATTCTGTCCTATGTGAACAGGTAGCCTGGCAATAGTGAAAAACGAAATTGGCAGTAATTCACTATCAGGACATGCCACACACACCAGGACATGTTGTACCTTTCACATACACTGCCTCATGCCCACAGGGAAACCTTGGACCTACCTTAGGGGTGACTGACATGTAAGAAAAGGGAAGGTTAGAGCCTGGCAAGTGGGTGCACTTGCCAAGTCGACATGGCAGTACTAGACTACCCACCGGCTCTGCAATGGCAGGCCAGAGTTACATTTTATAGGCTGCTTCTGTGGGTGGCACAATCAGTGCTACAGCCCACTAGCAGCATTTGATTTACAGGCCCTGGGCACACACAGTGCACTGTACTAGGGTCTGACTGGTAAATCAAATATGCCAATCATTGGATCACTAATACATAACAACAATTTACAAAGGGAGCGCTTTCACTTTGGCACTGAACAGCAGTGGCAAAGTGACCAAAGCATCTAGACCAGCAAAACGGAGTCCAACACACAGCAAAAACACAGGATGCAAAAGCAAAAATTGCAGGGGAGACCCACGACAAGGGTGCCAGGTCTAACAGTAACCTTTAGTTTTTGAAGTGAATTTCTATGGTTTTTTAAGTATTAGGATATTTTGCAGAGTGGTGTAGAAAGGGGGCAGGGCCTCTGGCCAGCTCTCAGCAATTGCACTGTATGGGACTTACTGGAGGTAACAGGAGGGGTTCTAGGTCACCAAAGACCCTCAGCATCCAAGGGGACTTCATCCCCCAACCAGAAGTGTGCCAGGCTGTGCGTTTGCAGAGTGGTGGAGAAAGGGAGCAGATCTTCTGACCAGCACACAGCAATCCCGCTATGTGGGACTTACTGGAGGTAACAGGAGGGTTTCTTGCTTCCTTTATTTAAAAAAAAAGAAAGAAAAAAAAAGGCCGGCGGGCAACGGGGATGGATTCACCGGGGTCCAAAATAAGCCTGGGGAGGGGGTTCCTCCCCATTCTTAACATGCCTGGCCCAGTGGATGGGGTCCCAGCCCCTCTTCCCTTTGAAAAAAAAAGCCCGGCAACTCGCCGGGGGCCCCGCCCCTTGTTCTACCACTCTGCAACTGCGCCTCCTGGCACGCTGTTGATTGGGGGATGAAGTGTTCTTGGCTTCTGAGGGTCCTTAGAAGCCAACAAGACCTCCTGTTACCTTCAGTTAGTACTTCATCCTCCTACTAGTAGTGTGCCAGGAGGCACATTTGCACAGTGGTGGAGAAAGGGGCCGTGGCCTCTGACAACCTCTCAGCAATCCTGCTGTGTGGAGCTTACTGAAGGTAACAGGAAGGGTAATTGGCCCCCAAGAACATCCTAGGGGGCCAACTACCCCTCCTGTTACCTCCAGTAAGTCCCATGCAGTGGGCTTGCTATGAGGTCTTTGGAGGCCATTCCCCCTTTCCCCACCACTCTGCAAATGCACCTATTGGCGCACTACTGATTGGGGAATGAAGTCCGCTTTACTCCTGAGGGACCTTGGGGGCCTCCTGGTTCCTCCTGTAAGTCCTACACAGCGGTATTCCTGAGAGCTGGTCAGAGCTCCATTCCCCTTTCTCCACCACTCTGCAAACATGACTACTGCTTAAAACACAATAGAAATGTACTTAAAAAACCCCAGTTACAGGGATGTTATAGTTAGGAATTAGCATTTAAAAAAACCTTAGAAATTCACAGAAAAAAAACAAAGGTTACAGGGATAGTTAGGCTCAGGTTTCACTTGTACAAAACCAGAGAAATTCAGCAGTTATAGTTAGCTGAGCTAACTATAACTCACCCCCCGCAATGCACTGCTTAGGAACTCACATTATTATATCTCTCATGACATGGTCAGTGACAAGACTTATGACATCACTGATGACATCTCAAATAACATTACTGATGTCATCACTGATGACATCATCCACTGACTATGAGTGTCTTTAAAGTTTATGAGTGTTAAATATATATACCAAGATGTGTTGGTGAATCAGTGGGTGTATGAGTGCCTGTATAGATGATTCAGTGGGTGCGTGACTGACTGTATAAGTGAGTGATTAGGTATCTCAGTGAATGTATGGGTGAGTGACTATTTGTGTGAATGTCTCTGATAGTCTGTCAGCTGGTGTCTAAGTGGCTGTATGGGTGTGTGAGTGTGTATGTGAGTGGCTTTATGGGTGAGAGATTGGTTGTCTGAGTACCTGTATGGGTGTCTGAGTGTCTGTGTGGGTGGGTGATGGTGTGTGTGACTTGTATGGATGAGTGAGTGAGTGAGTCAGTGGCTGTATGGGTTAGTGAGTGCATGTGTAAAGAGTTGTATGGGTGAGTGAGTGGATATGTCAGTGGCTGTATTAGTGAGTGAGTGGGTGGATGAGTGGCTGTATGGATGAGTGAGTAGATGTGTGTTTTGATCTATGAATCAGTAAGTGGGTGTATAAGTACTGGTATGGGTCTGTGAATGGGTTTGTGAATGGTTGTGTGGGAATGGGAGTGGGTGTATGAAAGGTTCCATGGGGTGTGAGTGGGTGCTTTAGTGATTTTGTGGATGATGTCATCAGTGATGTCATTTGAGATGTCATCAGTGATGTCACTGACCATGTCATGAGTGATATAATATGTGAGTTCATAAGCAGCGCAAGTTATAGTTAGCTCAGCTAACTATAACTGGTGATTTTATCTGAATTTGCACGAGTGAAATGTCAGCCTAACTATAACTTCCCTGTAACCTTTGTTTTTTTAGTGAATTTCTAAGGTTTTTTAAAATTATATTTCCTAACTCTAACGTCCCTGTAACCTTTGGTTTCTTCAGTGAATTTCTATGGTTTTTTTAAATGCTGATTCCTAACTATAACGTTACCGTAACCTTTGTTTTGTTCAGTGAATTTCTAATGTTTTTTAAATTCTATTTCATAACTATAATGTCCCTGTATTTTTTTCTATAATAAATATTGAACATTACATCTGCATGGTGCTCCACTTATTGTTGTATTTGTCATCGATATATATTCAAAAAGTACATTCCTCATTGAATTTCAAGATATTTTTGAATTTTACAATGATGTCGCGATTGTCGAGGACACACCGCAAATACTGCATGTTTTTGACAAAGTGTAAAACACATATATAGACCTATTTTACCTAAAGTTTCAGGGGGATATTCACAAGGAGTTATCGCCGCGTTAGCGACCCCAAAAGAAAAGAAGGTGGTTTGGGTCCTTACACAGGGGTCTTCTTCAGGACAGGGTGGGGGGCACCTCCAGAGAGACGGACGCTCTTTTCTCGTGAATCAAGATTGACAGTACCCGTGAGGACACATTAAGATTATGACCACGTGTTACCATTCCAGCATTTCGGAACCTTTGGGTCCATACCCAATTGCAGTATTTCTGTAATTTATGAGGTGTGCGATAGGAAGTTTCCTCCTTCACACCACCAAAGTGACATCGGTTCGCATCTCTGGTTATAAGGAGCCCATGGGCCCACCTCCATTATTACTACTATGCAGTCAAGGGTGCTTCATGGTGCCCCCACCCTGTCCTGAAGAAGACCCCGGTGTAAGGACCCAAACCACCTTCTTTTCTTTTGGGGTCTAAACGTCAACTGCACCATTGCCCTACGCCAGTTGGGTCAACAGTGCTTTCTCACTGTGACAATTTAGTTCCGACAAATGGCTTTTTTATTTGTTGTCATGTAAATGTTTGGCCGAGTCTAGCCGGCCTCAAGTGTATATAATGGTTTGATGCATTTAATGTCACTACCTTTTTCCCACTCTCCTAATCCTCACCAAGTGCACACCACTTTCTTTCCCCCTACTTTCTCCCCCACCACTTGGGGCACTTGTTTTGATACGTAACTCCTGTTTCAATACTGGGTGTGTACATCATTTCTGATGAACAATATGATTAAATAATATTGTACTGAATATTCTGATGTGTTATTGAATTAATGCCACATGGGGAGAAGAGTTGGCTAGGGCGGCCGACCTCGAATCTGGGGAACTGGGTTCGAGTCTCGGCAATGACGCTGAACATCCTGTGATTCTGGGCAAATCACTTAATCTCCCCGTGCCTAACCAAAATGAATGTGTGTCCTCATGTAATGTAACTGGTGCTATGTAAAGCGCTCTGATACCCGATTCGGGTCAAGTTCGCGCTATATAAAACTGTTAAAAAAAAAAAAAAATGCCTGTTGTTTTTCCCTGAAATATACAACTGGGACCGATCCTATTTTGTACTGTACCTTACCCAGGCCCCAGTGGCTTGTCTGGGTTTACCTTTTTTGTAACGTAATTAGGAACAGCATACCTTCTGTATCTTTACTACTTTTAGGGCTTGTATGCTGGACCCGTCTAAAAAGCCCTTAGTCCCTCCTTTGTAATTGAGTACATGTCCCATGCCATGCACTGTCATGTCAGTCTCCCCAGCATGTAGTCACTGATCCTTGAATCTACATTTCATTGTCCAGGTCACTCTCTGACTTCACATTGTTATGCTAGGGTGTAGGCTCCCATGTTTCAGTGACCTTGTGTGTCTGATTTGAATGGAGAACATTGACATATTTTTAAGGACTCACATTTTGTCATTTATCTTATTTTACAGACAACATGACGATAGAGGAGTCCCACGCCTTCCAGGTGAGGAAGGACCGGTACCTCCATGTAAAGAAGGTTGCTAAAGGGTACTGCAACATGGTACGGAGGTACCAGGACGACCGGGCAGCAGGGAGTTGGAAGTCGGTGCCCGAGGATGTAAGACGTGGGAGTAAGAGTGGCACACAGGCCATCTCAGGCCCCTCAGGCATCGGTCGTGGGTCGCAGCATGGACAGGCTATTACCCATCCCCCCAACACAACACACCCAAGGGACAATGCCACCTGCACATGCTGATCAGGTGGTGCCGTTCACTGCGCGGGACCAGAGGACATTGTTGGACAATAATGTCATACTGGCAGAACTACTGAGGGACATGGCAGAGCTTCAGAGCCACGTGATGGACATTAAGGCGGCCCTGGGTCTCCCCTGAAGACTGGACATGTTGAGCCCCATCCCCCTCTTCTCCCTTCCCCAGATGTTTTATCTTGTCTTTTAGATAGTGTTAGGTAAGTATTTTAAGTGTTAGGTAGTGTAGTTGTAGTGTAGGTATAGTTAGTGTTAGATTTTAAGGTAGTTTTAGATATTTATTATTGTATAGTATTTGGGGATAAGTTTCCTTTTCCTTTGGGTGGGGGGTTGATGTCTTTGTTGTTAATTTTTTTTTTTAAAATACAAAAAAATATATCTTTGTGTAGGTTAACTGTGTAGTTAGTTTTTGTATAGCTTAGATGTCTTTGTCCTGTCACATGATGTGCCTTAAGGGTAGGAGGGGAGTTGATGTCTTAGATATGTCGTTGTGTGTTTACGATTAGTTAGGGTAGATAGTTTAGGTAATTGACCAGTTTTTCCTAGTTAGTTTAGATAATATTAGTAGTAGTGATGATTAGTGTCAGTTTAGGGTAGTTAATTTGTGTACTTAAATAATAAATGGTTACTAGTTTTGATTTCTGCTTGCACTTATGTCAGGGGTGATGTTGTGGAGTGTGTCTTTTTACATTGTATGCAACTCATACCATCACTGGACAATCCATTGAATGTGTAAGTGTGGTCATGACATGTTACTTGTCAGGATGGATTGTGTCAGGATACCTTAGATGTGAGCACAGTAAACTTGCATGGATAACAGGGTGGCAAGTAGGATTTACGGCCTAGGCTAGGGACAGTCGTTTGTGAAGTTCAACATCTTAAGTGTGACTCAGGGAGTTGGACAGCACATTGTTGCCCATTTACAACACAACGTAGGGACATGGCCTTGAGTGGATATTGCATTTGCAACTGTTATCCATCATGGAGATGGATGTATACGCCGGGTACCACAGATTCCGTCAAGCCCCTGCATATCACATGCTCCTGGCGCAGAGTCCATGTGCAATGCACAGACCTTGGCACACTTGCTGCGTAGTGCAAGTGTGTCAGCTTCATTCGAATTATATGTTCATGTGCATGGAGGGTCAACCTCCGAAACATGCAGGAAGTAGTCTTTTTGTGGGTCCATTGTGAACGGCATATGGCAGAACAGTGGGCCTGAGTCACAAAAGTCATCTGAGAGTAAGTCATGTTTTTACGCTTTCCGGTATTCACAAATGGTATTTAGGAGTAGTACAGTTAGGTATACTGACTTCACTTCTCCTAAATGCCTTTTGTGAATCACTAAAGTTGGTAAGTCATGATTTCGTCCCAGATACCGTTTTTGTGCGGGAACACTGTTCTGCTGCACACATGAGGGGAAATGTAGCATTGCTCCCTGTAGTGCCAGTATCATAGCCACTTCTCCAAGCTGTAACTTTTGGCATTGGCTCATAGTGATGCCACCCTCAAAATGGTGGTACTGCATCTGACTATCTGCTAAGTGCAGAGCACCACACATCCCTAGACACATTGCCCTATCCGGTCACAGTGGTCACAGCATGAGAGGTTTCCTAATTTTGTAAGCATTGTTCGTCCCCAGGAAGGGGCTGACTGATGCCTTGCACTTTGGGGTGAATCCCTATTGCCAACTCTACTTCACTGAGGCAGACATTGTGGTTCCAATTGTGGCTGGTAGACATGTGCCCTTACGAATCTTCATCAATGTGAATATGGTGTGCACCATCTTGGGATGTGACATGCAATGCGCACCATCACAACAGGCTTTGTCCACCCCGTAGAGTGTGAGTAGATCTGCCAAGAGATAATTTGTAGCAATTGTAAAGGGGGACACTACTTGTGGACTGCAACAGACTTGGACATTTTTGCAAACATGCCTATTTCCTTAATGGACGTGGGGCTAAGTTGGGATGTTGCTAGATTGTTGTATTGGAGCAATGAGGGCACAGCTAGTTCACACATACCCGGTCATCTCACTGCCTATCTGGGTCACAGTTAAACATGTACATTTCCCTTATTTTCCTTGGTGTACCTTTTGGTGGATTAATTGGCCCTAGATTTTTAGAGACCCCTATACTTGATTGATCATGGACAACACACATCTGTGTGAGTTAAATTTTTTTATTTTCATGTCTGTTGACATTGGTGAAGACTGGACCAGTACTTGTCCAAACAATCCCCACATTCCATCGATGCCCAGTGGAGGGCCAGTCAGAGTCCTTTAGGGGTAAAATGTCCTGAGGAAGAGGCAGAGTTCAGTCTGCAGGCTGATTACAGTGTCATTGGGAACAAGACATAACATGGCAGTCCATGTCGAGGTCCAAGGTGAGTGTCACAGAGTGTATCGGGGACAGTGGAAGATGATGTTACGGCCCATGATGCTGAGCTCAGATCCAAGGAGAAACAGGCTATTTGGCATAGATGAATGCTGCCGTCCTCGGATGTGTCATGTGCCTCACATGGCTTGGTGGTAGATTGGCTGCAGCACTGTGAGGAACTGACACATCAGGGGGCGGAGATGTGGATGTAGAAGCTGCAGCAGCATTCATCTGTGCCAAACCTTGCTGCAGCAATGCAGTGATGATCAGCTGCAGGGCATGGAAGATTCCAGCTACATTGTGTTGATGTGCAGCCGTGGCAGCCATTTGTTCCGCTTGCATCCACTCCATGTTCTCCATTATTCGTCGCATGCGGCCCAACTCCTGGCTGCCATCGCTGGAGCCACTCTGACTGGACAGTTGTTCTTGTCTCTGAGTCATGACTCCAGCGATGTCAGCCATGGAATGTCGGAGGGCAAGGAGCGGACTGTGGGTGTCTGTGATGTTCTGTAGGTGGTCCCGAATGGGACTCAGACACCCACGTATGGCATCAAGTTTGGCTGCCAGGCTATCAAACCCCACCCGCACCTAATCAGCCATCTCCTGCTGGACCTCTACCGCATGGCGTTGAAATGCCAGTAGTGGGTCCTCAAGGTCCTGTGAGACAGCTGTGGTGGTAGGTGCTTGCTGCTGTGTGGTTTGTGCAGGGGGTGGAGTTTCCACAACGCTGCTGGATTGCCCTGCTCCTGGAGATGGGGTGCTGAGTGAGTCTAGCAGCTGTTGTAAGGTGTCAGTGTTGATGGTGGCGAATTGCTCTTCTTCATCAGTGAAGAGTGGGGCAGGCTGCTGTTCAGGAGGTGATGTTTCTCCCTCTGCAATGTAAAGGGGAGATGCAGTTTAACTGTGTGTTTCATGTATGGACATGCATTGGATGATTTTACAAGCAGACTGCATGACAATGTCCATTGTGACAGTTTGGGAGGAGATGCATATTTGTTGCCGGATAGTGAATATTAGTGCAACATCACAGATGTGACGTTGTAGTTGTACATTGTCATCTCACAGTTTACAGCTATAACACATGCGAATGGCTAATTTCTGCACACAAGCGGCACAAGTTGTGTCCTCTGTTAAGTTGTGAAAGTGATGCAGTTTGTCCCACATTGTAGTCAATGTTGAGTAGCTCAGATGTATGTGTGTGTGCGCACTGCATTGTGGTAGAGTCACCCCAGCAGCTTTGGTATTGCTGCCCCTTATCCCTTTCAGGCAGTGGGCCTTTCACTCATGTGCCTTTACAATGGTGAGATGTTGTAAGGTGGGGTAAATATGGGTCTTGGTCAGAGTTGGGACACTTGTGCATTGTTTGTCAGCTGATGTCTTATTTACATCAGGGGTTGTATGTACACGAGGAAGTGTCAGAGTGGGACCAGCTCCTTTAAGAATAAAGTCCACACTCAGGCACTTCAGTGACGTGGCCTTCTCCATGTTAATATGTTTGGGGGCAGGCATGCTATTCATCATGCACTGTCACTTGCTTTGTCAGTGTGGCTCACAGACATCCAGCTTTGCTGGCTACTGCACATGTGCATGTGTTTGGTGCGAGATTAGTCATGTGTGAGGAGGGCCCCCTTTATGCACATTTGCAACGAAGGCCTACTTGCTGTTTCTATGTGTGCTGCACAATGCGGTATACATGTGCATCCAGCTAGCTTGGGCTATTGTGTTTTATCATGTGTGCATGTCGTCAGTCATGTTTTTTCTTGCATGCATTGCTTACTGCCCTCCTGTTGGCTTACCCGTTGTGAGTATGGTGCAGGTTGAGTTTCCATTGTTTATGCGGGCTGTACAGACAGTGTCAACACCCACTACACTCAACATTGACCCCACGTGTGTTGTATGAGTGGGCCTGGATTTGATGGATGTGGATTTACTAAGGTGTATTAGTGGTGCTCAGGCCCTGTCTCTGTCCCCCTCCCAACAGATGCCAATGGCAGGGTGATGTGTGTTTGTGTTATTGCCACGCAGATGGTCACATGGATGATACATGCTGTCATGGTTCAGATTATTGGATGCCGGGCTTTGAGTGTGGATGATAAGGACCATGAGTGCATATTTTTTCACTGACACTGTTGACTTACCAAACTGATAGGTTTACAAGCACATAATGGTGTAATGGGCAAATCACAGCAGGACTGATGTGGAATGCAGCTTTCTGTATGGCAGATGTGTACACTTGATAGTGGAGGAGTGCTATTTGGCCTAAGGGGTGATGGTGCCATTTAGCTACTTGTCATTATTTGGTGCTACTTTGCTATCCTTGCTTGTTGCCATACTTACGTTGTCATACATCTATACAGGGACATTGTAGTTCTGTGAGTATGGCACACGGACAAGTAATGTGGTACATATTTGGGTGGTGAAAATATACTGTCCCTTAATATTTATAATAAAACAAGTGGTATAATACCACTGCACACCTGTTAGATCACACAATACTACCCATCTAATTATAACCACACTCAACTGTTTAAAAAAATGTTTTTGTTATACAACTCCGAATATTGTTAAAAGTTTTATTAAAACATTAGTATACAATTTTATTGTCTTGATTTGCAAAATCAGTATAGCACAAATTATCTTTTAAAAAACAGTGAAATAAAAATACAATGAAGCTAAAAACGTCACTCTATACGTGTTAACATAAAGAAGAAAGGGAAAGGAAAGAGAGAAGAGGAAATAAATTTAGACAGTACAATATGTCATTTGTGTAGCATATCCTTTGGGACAAATAAATCACTGAGCCTTGATGCACTTAATCTGACCACGGTGAACCAGTAATCGGATGGGAGTATAGATACAGCCCCACCAGTATACAATTGAAGATTACTTTTAACATAAGTGAAAGGAATCCTGCAATACGTGTTCCCTTAGGAACTGCAAAAGAGCGGTTTGGGAGTATATCTATCGAAATTTCTATATTGAATTGCGAGTTAAGATTTATCTGGGTGAATAAAAGCCATGAGACTTTCTACACAGGCGATTTTTAAATTCAAGTGATATACGAATGGAGGAGAATGTGAGAGCCAAATGTGAATTGTAACTCGAAATAAAGGTGTTTTTAAATTGTAAAAACATACAACAGTAGGAAGAAGGGCTCATGCACCGATTCCTTTAGAATTAAGTTTAAGAAGAGCAAGAGCTTAATACCTATATTCAACAGGACATATTCAGTGGCCATATAAAGAGGGGCATAGAGAGACTGGAATTAATTGTGGTCTTGAAAAAGATGGATCAATAATAGAAACCATCGAAACGCGTCAACGCTAATTCTTCGCATAATTCACGGGAACACTGGGCTGTGCAGATGTGGTCAGATTAAGTGCATCAAGGCTCAGTGATTTATTTGTCCCAAAGGATATGCTACACAAATGACATATTGTACTGTCTAAATTTATTTCCTCTTCTCTCTTTCCTTTCCCTTTCTTCTTTATGTTAACACGTATAGAGTGACGTTTTTAGCTTCATTGTATTTTTATTTCACTGTTTTTTAAAAGATAATTTGTGCTATACTGATTTTGCAAATCAAGACAATAAAATTGTATACTAATGTTTTAATAAAACTTTTAACAATATTCGGAGTTGTATAACAAAATTTTTTTTTTTTAAACAGTTGAGTGTGGTTATAATTAGATGGGTAGTATTGTGTGATCTAACAGGTGTGCAGTGGTATTATACCACTTGTTTTATTATAAATATTAAGGGACAGTATATTTTCACTGTATTAAATAGTACTCTAGTCCCTTAGTGTAATAAGGGGTCTCTCTCTATATATTTTATACTTTGTACATATTTGGGTGACACATTCCTGAAATGCATTGTCCATGCACTGTAGTGTTGTAGGCATATCCCCCCTGTCTCATTGTATTACATCACATTTTGAATCAAGTCTGCTGATTGTGTGCATTGTGGGATATGCACCTTTTAGCCAGTAGGCTACATGATCACTTTGTTGTGACAATGCATGTGTTTATGGAATGCAGAATCACTAGATGCTTTCTCACTTGGTGTACACAGGACTGCATCTCCTGTACGAGCAAGCGGGAACATTAACTGGAGATGTGCCAGGATGTCTACATGGCCCCCTTGCCTCAACACCATGCATATTCGACTGGTCTGCACCGGCCCGCATCTCTCTGATGCCAAAATGAGGATGCAGTGTATATGTGACTGATCATGTGCATAGGTGGGCATGCTGCCAGCAATGTCAGCACACATGCACCAGTGTGCCCGTGTGTCTGAGTTGTGTGCAAGATTGTATATGTGCAGTAGTGTCACCCTTGATGCACATGCACAATCTTGCACACGACTCAGACATACGGGAACATGCATATGCGTGGTGTTGAGGCAGGGGGCCATTTTGACACCCTGCTGCATCTCCAATCAATGTGGCCCTTTGCTCTTTCATGTAGCCCTTATTTTGTGGTCTGATATGATACTTGGACTATATTTGCTAGACTTTTATGTGCACATTTCCAGGTCTGTGAGCCCACCAATATGTGTCTTGTAGTGTATTGGGTGAGTAGGGTGATATGTGTCTATGCCACCAGGGCCAAGGGTATCCAGGACATGATCCACAGTCTTTGTGGGTGTGCACTGCAATATGTTTAATTGTGCATGGGTGCCATTAGGCCCATGTGCCCCTGTCTCCCCAGTCCATGGTTGTTACTCACCCTGTAGGTGTTGTGTCTGGTCATGTTGAGCAGTATCCTGTCCCGGAACTCCAACCACCGTCTCCTCGCTGATGACTTGGGACACCTGTTCCTCCAACGGATCCAGCTCCTCCTGTGGCGCTGGACTCCCACCTCCCGTCTGCATTGCTGCTTTGAGATTGGCTGCAAGTTTCAGCTTGGTCTTGCGCTTAGCATCATGCCAGCGCTTCTTGCAGTCATCCACTGTCCTCCTCACCTCTCCGACAGCATTCACCTTGGCTGCGATGGACTGCCATATTGCATTTTTTGTGCCCAATGACACTGTGGAGCTGACAAAAAGTTGTTGTTGGTTTTCTGTCACCTCCGCAATCAGGGCCTGGTTTTCCTGCGGACTGAACCGGGTCTTCCTCTTCCTCTTCTGCTTGCCCTTCCCCTGGGTCCCTGGCTGGTCCTCCTGGGTGTTTGGGGGGTTGTTGTTGGCTTCTGTACTGGGTCCAGCTTCCTCATGCTTCTTCTCAATTGTTTCTTTTTTTTTTGTGCTTGGGCTGCTTAGCGGGCGTTTTATAGTAGTTTTTCCCGCCTAACGCAAAAAAAGGTGTGCTGACGCTAATTAGTGTGCCATTCCTGGCCGCTAATTGGCACAACGCCACTTTTTTCACGTTAGCGCGACGATTTTTATCGCCTTGCCGCTAATCTTATCGCCGGACATTTCACCCGGGAGGGGAAACTATCGCCTGTTAGCGGCGTGTTGTGAATACGCTGCTAACACTGCGATAGTTGCCCACAGTACACGGCGATAAAAAAACGCACGCTAACTGAGGTTAGCGATAGTTTTCGCCATTTGTTGTGAATATCCCCCTAAGTGTAGCTGTTTATTAAGATACTAATTTAACTTTCCCCTTTGTATTCATTTGTAGAAACAGCTATATCAAAAATGCATTTTCCTTCTTCACAGTGACACCGGAGGACGCGATGATGTCAGAGTCACAAATACAAATGACAGAGGGGCCGATTCCGATCTCTGCCGGTAGGGAGCCCTATTTCCCGACCGAATCGTACGTGCGTCCGGGCGAGCGAGTACGATGCGTGCGCTCGCGAAATCTCCGACCGCTCCGACCGACTCGCACGGGGACGACTCGCACCGCGCAATGGAGACGTTCCCCGGCCGGGTAAGTACGATGCGCATCGCGACCGCTCCGACCGACTCGCGCAGTCCGGCTCCAAGGAGCTGTCGGAGCCACACTTTGGGAGTCCGTGTCGGACCCCCCTGGAAGCGTAGGCACGCGAGTCGCACACAAGGGGGACCCATGGGTCCCCCTTACACGTGCATGTACGGCGCGACCCGCACCGACGCGAACATGCTGTAGGGGGCGCCCTTGTTCGCGTCGTGCCCATTGAGTCAATGGGAGCCCGTGTACGCGTCGTACGACTGGCTCCCATTGACTTCAATGGGAGTCCGACCGAATCGAGTCCGATGGCATACGTGCGCATCGTACTCATTCGGTCGGACTGCTAGGGTCCGATTCGGTCGGAAATCTCTCCGGGTCCGGCTCGGTCGGAGAGATTTCCGGCCCGAATCGGAATCGGCCCCAAAGTGTAAAACAGATATATAGACATATTTTACACTAAAGTTGAGTCTAGCTGTTTAGTACCATATTGGTTTAACGTTATTCTCACAACACATTTGTCAAAAACATCAGTTTCAAAAAATAATTTTTTGCATCGCATTTATTAAAGGAAGTTCACACCCATTTCTCCCTTCTGGAACTTTCCAGGTACTGGTTAGTTTCTTATAGGAGCTGTCCCAAACTGATTTTGAAAATTGTTCTACTTTTTAACTTTTTTGGGCTATATCTACAAGAAAATAATGGCATCAGAAGAACAAGAGGAAGACCTCCAACTGGTTGAAGTTGTTGATGACCAGAAGGACTCAGCTGCACATGAACAGTCTTTTGATGAAGAGCCACCAATGAAGAAACAAAGCATAGCTTGGGATTTTTTCACTATTCCATCTGGTGAATCGAAGACCACAACTAAATTGGAGAGGTGCAGCATATGTGAGAAGAGATTATCTCAGGGCACAGCAAAAAAACATTTATGTGGTACAACACGCATGTTATACCACTTCAAAATATACCACAAGGAGCAACTTAAAATTGCACAGAGAAATAAAGGAGAGGGATCATCAGCCTCCAGACCTCCAACCCCTGCTCCTGAAGACAAAGCTCCAGCTGAAGTGTAGAGAAGATGTAGTGAAATGTCACCAGAACTAAAATGTTTTGCTACCTTCTGCATGGACTGTAACACCATTGTAATTGCCGGGGAGCAATCTGTGGATTTAATTTTGCAGAATGTGAAAAACCATATTTGTTAAATTATTTTTCCTTTTTTATTGCAGCAGTTCAAGCACTGTGAAAAAATATAAACAAAGAAAAACGTATTAGGATTTCATTTTGAACATTAGGCAACCAAAACAAGATACAATGGTGAAGTATTGATGAGACATCTTAGATGCAACTTAAGGCTTGTGGTATTATTGTACCTCCATTTAGTTTTTATCTGTAGTAACAGAATGTAGTCCTGTAATTTTTTATAAATTCCTTTCCTTCAGTTAGAAAAAGTCTTTCATTTCTAACAGCTTGCTGTCGATAATAACCCTAAAAGCCTGAATAATGTTTTAAACACATAATTCATATACATGTCAACACAATACCACATTTTGTTATCCTAAATTGTCCTTATAACTTTGGTTCTACAAATAGCAGATATGAGTTTGGTAACTTTTTAGGTACTCTTGATTTGATTGTCATTTCTATGTCATTTCACTCTGTCCATCCTCTTTGACATCTTAAATATATTGTGTAGTGTGTAGAGGTTATATTAACTCCTTCATGAAATATGATTGCTATAGATGTGAAAGTTCTTTTTGAAATGGAAATTTGTCCAGCTACAAAGTCTGTAATTTCACTTTCTAATTTAGTAGCATCCTCTCTACATCGTTGCAGCATGACTATGACATATTTTCCATACCTTTTTAGTAACAATGTGGACCTAAGTTCTGAAGTGCAGGTAGGACAGTCCATATCTTGGTGGTCGTTTTGCGTACATTTTCAAAGGCCACAGCTTTACAATTGTTCCGAATTGATTTCAGTACTAGAGGTGAATTCACAATGTTCACAGTTATGGTTCTATTTATAAGTTAAACCAAAACCAAATAGTTAATTGATATTCACATCCTCTTCCTCTAATATCCCTAGCATTACAATAAAAATCTTCTTGAGCATCCTGCTGAACATTTTGAGAAAACACTACTAATCCAGTACAGTACTCTACCTTTTAGACCTTTATGCAGCTCATTTGGTGTTAACTTGCCTGTCTTTGGCTCCATACGGACTATAGCCTGAAATGGATGTATACTTTAGATAAGAATTGACTTATAAATATTTAAACCTTCAAGTGGTTCTGGAATGGGAACCAGTACTAACTTGCTATGCACAGCTGTAGCTGGCATTTTATTATCCTCTAATTTATGGTAACAGTACTTATATATAACTTGCTCTGTGGACAAGTCAAAGCATTCCTCTACAAATAAGTACACAGCAAGCTTTTGCCAGTTATCATTATTTTCTTTTTCACTTTTTAAATACAAGTCAACAGTCCATATTTAAATCTTGTAGTGAGTGTGTCGACAACATATACAAACATACTCTGGTTTTTTAGAGCACACTGTGTTAAATTTTGTAATCTCTTCTTCATAACTATCAACTATAATACCTGTGTCCTATTCTGCAACTCCTCCTGTCATCAACTCTTCATTTTCCGTAGAGTCCTGTTCTGGGCAAAAGAAATGAAACTGTAAATCATCACAAACCTTTTCTACCTCTACCACAGTACCATGCAAAAGTGCTTTACTCATTTCTCTTAAACATAAATCAAGAGTGTGTACATAGTACAGCCTCCTAACTAAAGTTTGCATTGTTGAGAGGTGTACAGCTTACATCCTGAAATGATGAAAGACTCTTTGGCACACATTCTTTGATAAACAAGCTAGTGAGTGTCCCTCAAAGCTTGTATGCCTTCTAACCTTGCGAAGATCCAATCCTTGTAAAGTACTTATTTTGTGTTTTAAACTTTGCCTTGGAAAGATATGTAGAAATGTTGTTAGTATATCAATGGATTGCTGATGCATACTACAAACACTACTATAATTCCATTTGTATACAGGGCCTAACTGCGCCTTCCCTGTACCTCCTCTGCTATAACTTGTTCTACATTTCTAGATACCCTCACATTTTTCACTATAGGAGTGCCATTCTTCATTTCATAACATCGTCCTCTTTCATTAATAGCATGAACTAATGTGTTATCCTGGAGATAGCTTTCTTCATTAAAGATAGGCTCTGTAGTAGAAGTATTTATCCATTCTCCATTAAAAACCGTACAAAAGTTACTTCTATTCGCTAATCTTTTCTTCTGGTTTCGTCTCCTCATGTACAACATAATTTTGTCAGAAGTCTTCAGTCTATTTATAATCAAAATGAAAACTTCCTCTTTAAAGCAAAGGCCATATCAACTACTCCCTCAACTCATTCTTTCTGTTTCAGAATCTCTATCCTTCTTCTATACTTCTTCATATTTCTCAGTAGAATTACAACCACTCTACTATGAAACATCCTGGCTCTGACTTCCTTAAACTGCTTCTGTCTCCTGGTTAAAGTGTGTCCATCTTTGTTACATTTTTTCCTGTTCTTGTAATATAGATTTTGTCCACTTTTATTCTTTCTCATAGTTTGCTTTGTATTTTTATTATTTTGTAATCTTTGCAGGTGTCTACATATATTTTTAAGAAATGACTTAGGGCCCCATTACGATGGCGGGCGGACTTTGCCCGCCCGCCACCGTAACGGAAAACGGGACCGACCGCCAGAGGTGCGGCGGTCCCGCCAGGCCAATTAGGATGTGCCCGCCACAGTGACAGGCGCATTCTCGACTTTAACATTGCGGCGGGCGGTGCTGTGAGCAGCACCCGCCGCAATGTTAAAGAGGCACGTCATGCATCGCCATGCACAACGTGACAGGCACCGCGCGGTGCTTGCCACCTTGGGCATGGCAAAGTAGGGGGGTACCATAGGTACCCCCCAAGTGCAGCCCCCCCACCCACCCACCCCCCTGGGGGCCCGCACCGGGCCCTGTGGCAAAAGACCGTATGTCTTTCCATGGCGGCATCGCCGCCATGGAAAGGCCGGTCACTGCTGGCATCCTAATCTGGTGGACGGTGCCTGCTAGGCACTGCCACCATTTTGGCCTCCCTGGACCGTCCGCCAGGCAATCAGGACAATTGCTGGCGGCGGACGGTCTTTGCGTCCGCATTCCTGTTCCCACCGCCTTCCTAATCTGGTGGTGGGAAATATCCATTCGATGGCGGAAGGACCGCCGGCCCTGCAGTGGCGGTCCTTCCGCCATCATAATCGGGCCCCAAGTTCTCTTACCGTCGCTCTTTTTTCTTTCACTACTTTTTCTGAATTTTGCCCCTTTTGTGTCTCAGTTCTGCATAGATACTGTAGTTGCTTCTGTTGCTTTTTCCTCTAAGCTTTTGCAGGCATTCTAACTGTCTTTATTTATGTAGATTTTGTTCTTTAAAAACAAATGAGCATAATTAAATTTTTACTCTAGCCAACGTACGAACTACTTTACTACTGACTTACATATAATAAAAAAACAGTTTTTATGGCATGTTGCAGTTTTAAATCTACAGTTGACTTAGCTATATAAAGCACACAACGTTTTTTATTAGTTACATTTTAACATTATAGCACCATCTCCTACAACACAGCTGCACATATATCAGTTCTCACTTATACATGGTAAAAAAACAGTTTATCCCTTCTGTAGTAAATTTAAAAATGAACATCAACCAAAGTGTAGAAGTACATAGTGTCTCAATCCTGTAAATCCAAAAACACAACATAAGAGCTATTTGTGTGACTTTCTACCACTGTGTCACTGGTGGATTTAGTATCTCAGTACTTTTCTACTTAGATGCATCAGATTTAAATTTTGGGAAACGGTGCATATAAAAATCTGCACATTAATCTCTATCAGAGCATAGAGCTCACTAATTCTTCAGAGTACATGCAATGAGTGTGTGGCAGGCTGCATATATAATTCATGGTTCACTGACAAAATATCGATTACCAAAATATCTACCTACTAAAATATAGAGTCAAAAATATTTATGTTAAAAATATCGACTTCTTATACTTATAATTGAAACTCCAAAAATATCAGAAAAAAATATCGTTGTCACTAATATAGTTGTCTAAAATATTGATTTTTAAATATATATAAATTTAAATAGTAAACATTAATTACATAATAATTCTAATATAATAAAAATAAAATGTATTTAATAATTTTTTTGAAGAATATAACAATGATTATTTTCAAAAATTCAAAACAAATATATCTTAATATATATATTTATTTACATATATCTAATTTAATAACATTATTAAATTAATATGTTTAATTTATATTATGATTTAAAA
The DNA here is from genome assembly GCA_963921515.1 of Calotriton arnoldi. Taxonomy (NCBI): domain Eukaryota; kingdom Metazoa; phylum Chordata; class Amphibia; order Caudata; family Salamandridae; genus Calotriton; species Calotriton arnoldi. The sequence goes on from CAWUFW010016503.1 coordinate 132,224, forward strand.
CTTTTTAAAATGTAATTATAGAAAAAATAAATACATATACATATATCAAATAAGATATATTTTTTCCAAACAAACAATTTTAAATACATAATGAAACAAAATAAAAAAATGAATGTATTAAAAATACATAAAATATTAAATACATTATTAATTAAAAATATTATAATTTTCAATAACCCAAAACATATTAATATAAACAATATAAAGTAAACTATAACATTTTAAATGAATACATATACTATTCACGCTACAATTTATACAAGAGTTGACAAAGGCCCTCATTACGATGTCGGTTGGAGTTGTCGCCGACCAACATCGTTGCAGATTGGGAACCGACCGACTTCAGGTTGGCGGTTCCGATTGTATTATTTGGTTGCGACTGTACATGGTGTGGTAGGAAACATCAATTTTTCAATGGGAGCATGTGCGGTGGGCTGAAACTGCTCGCAGCTCAAGCTCCCATTGAAAAATGTAAGTTTTCAAACATCCCTGCACTGGCACCTCACGGCCAAATGCGAAGGGCCAGGGGTTAAGGGGCCTGCAAGGGGCCCACAAAGTCAGTTTCCGACAGCCAATCCATGTTGGAAAGGCCGACATGAATTAGCTGTTGTAAACCAACATCATAATCCCGATGGCGGAAATGCCATCCTTAAGGGATTATGAGGGCTTTCCGACTGGCCGACAGGCTCCTTGAGCCTATTGGAACAGCGTCGGATTCCCCGGCCAGTTTAAACTCTGACCAAGGTCATCATAATACAGCAGTCAGACTTTAAACCTACAATGTCGGTCGGAAAGCCTTCGAAGGCTTTCTGGCCGACATTGTTATTAGGCCCAAAAGTGCCATACTCAGGAGGTGTAAAATTTACAATTCTCACTACACTCAATACAACAGTAGGGAAAGTGTTGAATTGCGGAGAGATGCATTTACCTAGTCCCACTCCACTTAGAAAGTTTTGGATTGTGTTGGGGTAAAATTTACTATTCCAACTCTAGTCAGCGCAGCAGTATGTAAAGTGTTGAATTGCAAAGAGGTAACATTCATTATTCCCACTCCAATAAGTGCAACAGTAGGGAAAGTGTAGGATTACAGAGTGGCATAATTTACTATTTCCACTCAGTGCAACATTAAAAACAAATAAAATATCTGGAACAAAATGAAAATATAAAAAAATTATTTAAAATATAAATATGGTGAATAAAAAATACAAATATATGTAATATTAAAAATGTAAAAAAATAAAAACGTACAACAATGTTAAATACATATCACAAATACCTACAAATTTTATTATAAATAAAATACAAAAATAATTTTCATACAAATAAAGATTTTTATTTAGAAAGTATTTATTAACAAAAATATATTTATTATATAAATTTAATTTAGTTACTTCACACTCTATAACCACACAAAACTCACAACCTGCAGTTAAAACTTAACTAAAACAAAAAATATATACACTATTAATATAAATATTTATTAACATACCAATTATTATTAATTTATTATTAATTAATTTTAATTAATGTATTTTCGACATTATGCGCCCACAAAACACACAACACACTCACAAAATTTAACAGAAAATTATTTTTTAACATAATAAATTCTCAAATTAATCATTAATATTACTTAAAAAAGAATTATTATTTACTTAAAATTAATTTACTTCCCACCCCATACCCCTACAAAACCCACAACCCACATCTAAAATAAAAACAATTTAATCGTACAATTAAAATAATTAATTATCAATTAAACAAATGTTATTTATCAAAAACTAAATATAAATTTATTAAAATGAATCAACTTCCCACTCTTTACCCCTATAAACCCCACAACCCCCACCTAAAATAAAAAAAAAGTAATAACACAATTAAAATAATTAATTTACAATTAAATAATTTATAGTATTTGACAAGTTATTATTAATTAATTAAAATTAATTTACCCCCCACGCTTTACCCCTATAAACTCCACAACCCGTGCCTAAAAACAATTAAATTAAACAATAAACATAGCTAATTATCAATTAATTGACTAATATTAATTAATAAATAATTCTTAATTAATTAAAAATAAATTACTTCCCACACTTTACCCCTATAAACCCCACAACCCATGCAAAACATTTACATAAACAAATTAATAGCACAATTAACAAAATTAAATATCAATTAAATAAATAATATTAAATAAAAAAAATTCATTCATTAAATCACTTCCCACCCTATACCGCTATAAACCCACAACCCGCTACGGAAGTAAAAAACACAAAATGTAATTAAATTAACGTTCATAACTACTAAAAATGTAACTAATTCAGTAAGACGCATAAACAATAATTAAACAAAAAAATTACATCATAAACATTTACAATTTATACTAAAATACATAACAATAATTAAAATACAATATTTTAAACAACTATATTTTTGCAAACTATATTAATGACTTCTTTATTTTAAAAATCAATATTACTTATCCCAAAAAATCGATATTCTTGACATCGATTCACTTGATGTCGATATTTCCATGTCACAATATTTCTGACTCAATATTCTTGTCTGTCGATATTTTCGACTTGATATTCTGTCTGAATACCATAATTCACCAGATGGCTCTAAAAGACTACATATTCCTCACTAAAACTAGTAAAAACATGGGTTTGTGGTTGAGTACCTCCATACTCCCTGGATGATTGAATGAGTGCATAGGTAGTGCCTAGGTAATTCCCTGAGGATACAGGTATTGTCTGGATGATTCCCTGAGTACATGGGAACTTTGTAGGTCGTTCCATAGCTGCATAGTTGGTGCCTGCGTGTTTGCATGAGTATATCACTACTATCTGGGTGTTTGGATGTTGCATGAGTCGTGCCTGAATGATTAGATAAGTGCATGACTAATGCCTCTATAATTCAATACATTCATACTCGCGGAGTAATTTTCAAAACAAAATGGGAGTCCAAACCTATGATTAGCTTCAGTTTTTTAAAATGTAAATACTGCACAACAGTTTATTACATAGTCCTGAATTGGAAATTAAAGTTTATCATTACCTAAATTGTGTCATAACTCCTCAACTTTTTAAAAAATGTTCTGTCTCTTTATCATCCTTCCCTCTCATACACTCTTAGATCAGCGTATCTAGCAACCCAGTAGGCCACAAGATCACAGCACATTCTAGAAGGAACATGCTACTTCCAAAGTAGATACATCAGGTGTGTAATAATAGGTCTTCTTGTTAATGCATCCAACACACTACCTAATTTTATTCGTTTACATGCTGACAGCATCCAATAAAATGTATATTTAAAAAAAAAAAGAAAACAACTCCATTTTAACTGCTTTTCATTTGGAAAACTGCCATATTCAGCTCCAGTCTTCTCTGCTATTGCTCCTTCACTTCAACATGTTTAGAGGGTGGATTGTTGGCCACAGCTATGTCTATTGCGCTAAAGAGGCTGCAAAAAAGAGAGGTTTTGACAGGGACTTGGGTTTGCCAAATGTGGAGATTGCTTGGTTTGGCCAGAGAGGGTTAAAGTTTCATCGGGTGCTGGCTTTGGTTAAAACCATTGTTGAGCTCCTCACCTCATGACTGTGCACTGTGGTGGAAATTACCTTGGCACACTTACTGGGGTAGGGTGGGAAATCCTAATGAAGGATACCTTCACAGAACTGATGTCACTTTTCCCTCGCACTGTCTTGGTGTACTCTAATATATGCCAAAGACAGAAATGGAAGTGGTCAAATCAATTCTGTCCACAGATTAACAAAGCCAGGAAACATGTTAATAAAACTGTTTCTGTATTCCTCAGAGACCTTAGGCTGTATCTATCGCAACAATCTGCGTTTTGACATGCATGGAATTTATAGAAATGCACTGGGTGTTTCTAATTAGCCTGAAACTCTGCATCCGGTCTTATGTGTAGCTGTCATATACACACAATCAACACAAAGGCTCTTGTCAGAGCCACGCTACTACCCAAAATATTGTTCATTTTCTTTATAAAGATACTTTCTTTTTTGGGTTTTGAGAATCTTTGTGACGACGACGCGATGATCGTGAATAAGTTGTGAAATCGCAAAACGAAAGCAGTCATTCAATGGCCACCAGCACATGCAAAATTAATAAGTAAAAAAAATCCATTCTAAACATTGCACTACACAACCATGTTTACAACCTACAACCCTTTTTTCCATATTCACGGTTACTCAGGGCAGCACAAAAATGTTATTAACCGCGATGATCGCGCCTATTTTCATAAAGTGTAAAACACATATATGCACACATATTACAGTATTTTACACACTAGGGGTTTATTACTGTATTGTCTAAAGTCATGTTTTTCTAGTAAGTTTGTATAACAACTATCTCTAAAACCGATTTTCCATGTTCGCGGTGACACCGGGAGTCGCGACCATGTCGGTAACCGCGATGATCGCGCCTTTGTTACAGACTGAAAAACACATTTAAGCACACATATTATAGTATTTTTGGCACTAGGGGTTTATTACTGTACAGTCCAAACTCATGTTTTTCAAGTGAGTTTCTATAAAAACCATCTCTAAAACGTATTTTCTGTTTTCGCGGAAAGGCCGGGACTTGTGATGACATCAGTGCCTGCGATCACCGTAATATGCGTTGTGAAATCGCAAAGCAAAAGCAGGAATTCAATAGCCACCACCACATTCAAAAATACCAAATACATAATTCGTTCTAACCATCACACTAGATAAATCACTATTTAAATAAATCTCTAAATATATTTATCAGTCTCTCAATATCTCTTTAACACTGTGTATTAATAATTCAGTGGGTTATATGATTGGGTGCATACGTTTCCAAGTGGGTTTGTGACTGGCTGCATGAGTCCTTCAGTAGGTCTATAAGTGGGTGCATAAGTCTCTGAGTGGGTATATGAATGGGCGCATGAGTCTTTAAGTGTGTTTGTGAGTGGGTGTATAAGTCTCCGACTGGGTATGTGAGTGGGTGTGTGAGTGTCTGAGTGGGTATGTAAATGGGTATATGAGTGTCTGAGTGAGTATGTGAATGGGTGCATGAGTCAGTGACTGGATCTATGATTGGGGGCATAACTGTCTGAGTGGGTCTGTCTATCAGTGGGTGTGTGAGTGGAAGCATAAGTATCTCAGTGGGTCTGTGAGTAGGTGCGTAAATGTCTGAGTGGATCTGTGACTGGGTGAATAAATATGAGAGGGTCTTTGAGTGGGAATATATGTCTCTGACTATGGGGCCGATTCCGATTCGGGCCGGAAAACGTACCGACCGACTCGGAGCCGGAATAAATACCGACCGACACGTACCGGTGCAGCCCGACCCGCAAAGTACGATGAGAAGCGTGCAAAATACGACCGACGCATACGGAACACAAGCCGAATGACCGAACCGCACGGAAAACAGCCATCCGGCCGGAAAACCACGTGAAACAAACCGACCGACACGCACCAGGAATAATCCCGAACGAAACGTACCCGCAAACTCCTACCCGCCAAGTACGATGCAACACGTGGAAAACACGACCGAGTCGCACGGGGCCCAAGCCGCACGACCGACACGCATACAAAACTGCGAGCCGAAGCAACGCAAAACCCCGCGACTGACGCGTACGCAGCACAGAAAACAGCACAAACACAGCGTTAACGAATCTGAGAGGCTCGCACGAGACAACTGGAGGGTCCGACTCGGTCAGAAGAACGTCTCCTACATGCACAAAAAGAACCAAGAAAAAAAAAACACAAAAAAAGGCCAAACAAGCAATCACAAAGCAAATAAATACTGGGTGGGGAAACAGGGAACAAAGACACACCCACAACTCCACCCATATAAAGGACACAAATCCCTACCATGATCCTTTGCAAATTCAAATTACCTGCCAGCACTCAACACCAACAGACAGCAACCACACACACACTCACAGCTCATCCATCACACAAGCCACACACCAGCAGCACCACAACAAATAGCACCCTCACATACACCCAGCAAAACACACACTCACACACCCTCACTTGCACACCAACACACACATCACACACCAGCACCACCCAACACCAGGCCCCCAAAGAAGAATCACAAGTTCCTAGATAGTGAATTGGAAGTCCTGGTAGATGAGATCCTCAGGGTAGAGCCACAGCTGTTTGGTACATTGGTCCAACAGACACCCATGTCGCAGAAAACCAAGATGTGGGAGAGGATCGTCGACAGGGTGAACGCACAATCACCATGTTTGCGCACAAAGGTAGACATCCAGAACAGGTGGTCTGACATGCGCAGGAGGGTCAAGGAGCTGTTGAAGAAGGACTACATCGTGAGCCAACACCCAGGCAGTGGCCCTCCTGCCAAACCAGTATACCTCAGGCCCTGGGAGGAGAAGGTGCGGGCCATCCTACCACCAGTGAGCGTCTATGGACTAGAAAACATCCCAGAGCCTGGTGAGTACACAACAAATGTACACAATATTGTGCCACAATACACACACATCACTGTCAAGGGGAGAGTCAAACCATGCACCCTTAGCAAATACACACCAACCAAAACAGATCATCCCAAAATGTGTATGTCAGCCAGATAAACACAATACATGCCAGCTCATAGTGAAATGTAACTGTGTCATGACATGTACAAACCTAACAACAAATAGAGCTAGGCAGTGGCACAAATATAACCAACAAACACAGTCAGACATGTAGCCACCACCACAACACCACCTCACAGGGAAGCTCACTGAAAGGAAGGAATACTGTGTATGCTGGGCAAGTCAGTGTAGCCAATAGCATCATGGGAGTCATAGTCACAGAAATTGCCCACCCTCACAATGCGTACATCAACACCACCATGAACCATGCCCACATCACAGGGAGTGGAAAACAACTGACAAGATGGCTGACACTGGCTACTGCTGTGGGGACTGGAGCACAAGGCCCTGCTGGCAACTGTGCACCAACCAACAGCAGGACACCACTGACTGACATCCTGAAAGACAACTTGCACTCCCTGCAATGGAAGCACCTTCCATGGTGGGATATCTGGCTGGGTGGGAAGGAGGACTCACAGCACTGACCATAGTCACCAGCAGCTCCACCCACACACCCCCTAACACAAACTACACACAACTCACCTGGGAGAAAGCATTGCCTCACACACCAATCAAATATCCCACAAAGAACCACAACCCTGGGTCATGCAGTGTGAAGCACAGGGACACACATGGGACTTGTAGCAAAACAAACCCCAGGATAACACTGTCAGCCATCTTGTCAGCACAGGCACACAACCCCACAGGGAAGCAGAGTCAAAAGGAAGGAGGCATGGGCATGCTGGGAAGGGGGGTGGAGGCAAAAGCATGATGGGAGTGGTAGTCACAGCCCAACATCCCCCACCCACATGGCCCAGCAAGAACACACCCAAGCATGCACACCTCACAGGGAGTCAAAAGAAACTTCAAAGATGTCTGACACTGGTGCTCTGTTGTGGGGAGCACAAGGCCATGCTGGGAACTGGCCAACAACCAACAGCAGGACACCACTGTCAGCCATCTTGCCATTGCTGTCAACCCACACACAGTGAAGTACACTCAAAAGGAAGGAAGTATGGGCATGCTGGGAAGGGGGGTGGAGGCAATAGCATGATGGGAGTGGGAGTCACAGCTCAACATCCCCCCCTCACATGGCCCAGCAAGCTCACACTGAAGCATGCACACCTCACAGAGAGTGGAAAGCCCCATCAAAGATGTCTGACACTGGTGCTCTGTTGTGGGGAGCACAAGGCCATGCTGGGAACTGGCCAACAACCAACAGCAGGACACCACTGTCAGCCATCTTGCCATTGCTGTCACACCCACACACAGTGAAGTACACTCAAAAGGAAGGAAGTATGGGCATGCTGGGAAGGGGGTGGAGGCAATAGCATGATGGGAGTGGGAGTCACAGCTCAACATCCCCCCACATGGACCAGCAAGCTCACACTGAAGCATGCACACCTCACAGAGAGTGGAAAGCCCCATCAAAGATGTCTGACACTGGTGCTCTGTTGTGGGGAGCATAAGGCCATGCTGGGAACTGACCAACAACCAACAGCAGGACACCACTGTCAGCCATCTTGCCATTGCTGTCACACCCACACACAGTGAAGTACACTCAAAAGGAAGGAAGTATGGGCATGCTGGGAAGGGGGGTGGAGGCAATAGCATGATGGGAGTGGTAGTCACAGATATTGCTCACCCTCACAATTGGCCCATCAACACCACTCTGAACCATGCCCACATCACAGGGAGTGGAAAACAACTGACAAGATGGCTGACACTGGCTACTGCTGTGGGGAGCACAAGGCCCTGCTGGGAACTGTGCACCAACCAACAGTAGGACAGCACTGACTGACATCTTGCCATTGCTGTCACACTCACACACAGTGAAGTCCACCCCAAAGCAAGTAAGTATGGGCATGCTGGGAAGTGGGGTGGAGGCAATAGCATGATGGGAGTGGTAGTCACAGATATTGGTCACCCCCACAACTGTCCCATCAACACCACCCTGAACCATGCGCACATCACAGGGAGTGGAAAACAACTCACAAGATGGCTGACACTGGCTACTGCTGTGGGGAGCACAAGGCCCTGCTGGCAACTGTGCACCAACCAACAGCAGGACACCACTGACTGACATCCTGAAAGACAACTTGCACTCCCTGCAATGGAAGCACGTTCCATGGTGGGATATCTGGCTGGGTGGGAAGGAGGACTCACAGCCCTGACCATAGTTACCAGCAGCGTTTCTCACACACACCCCTAACACAAACTCCAGAAAACTCACCTGGGAGAATGCATTGCCTCACACTCCAATCAAATATCCCACAAAGAACCACAACCCTGGGTCATGCTGAGTGAAGCACAGGGACACACATGGGACTTGTAGCAAAACTAACCCCAGGATAACACTGTCAGCCATCTTGTCAGCACAGGCACACAACCCCACAGGGAAGCAGAGTCAAAGGGAAGGAAGCATGGGCATGCTGGGAAGGGGGGTGGAGGCAATAGCATGATGGGAGTGGTAGTCACAGATATTGGTCACCCCCACAACTGTCCCATCGATACCACCCTGAACCATGCACACATCACAGGGAGTGGAAAACAACTCACAAGATGGCTGACACTGGCTACTGCTGTGGGGAGCACAAGGCCCTGCTGGCAACTGTGCACCAACCAACAGCAGGACACCACTGACTGACATCCTGAAAGACAACTTGCACTCCCTGCAATGGAAGCACGTTCCATGGTGGAATATCTGGCTGGGTGGGAAGGAGGGCCGGATGTCAACCAAATAAAACCAATGCAGACCATGTACACATCCCAACATTCACATAGAAATGCGCAAATAATGCAGGACAATGTGCTACACCAATATCAACCCCTGACTGTGACAACTTAGGACAATGCAATGTACAGGCCCGCATCCAGAGGCACAGTCACAACTGTCAGGTGTGTCAACCATTGATGCCTGCAGAAACATAACATACATTGTGTGTGTCTCCCAAAAACAGGTGATGATGGGGACAGAGCAGCAGATGCTGAGGAGTCCCCGTCCCAGGCTCAAGAGGATACGGAGCTCACTGGTGTGGAACAGCCTCTGGCCTCCTCGGATGAAGAAGACCCACCTGGCACCTCCGGAGCAAGTCATCATGCAGCACCAGCAGGACCACCAGCTGCACCCCCTGCACCCACCCCTCCAACGACTGTCAACACACATACCACCCCTGCCGACATGGACAGACCAAGGAGCACCACCACCACCAGCACAGGGACCCTGGACCAACGTGGGGCCATGGACACCAACAACCCCCAAGGGGGCCCAGGGTCACCTGTGCGTGCCACCTCAGGTACTGCACGTGTCGCCAGGGGTGGTGGGAGGGGTGGGAGACATAGGTCGCTGATCGCAGAGGGGTCTGGACTGCATGATGACCCACAACTGGCACGCGTAGCCGATGCGTACCAGTCCAGCACCGGAGAGCTCAGCCAGGTAGTGGGGCTCCTCAGGGACATTAAACAGCAGCAGGCTGCCCATCATGCCCGCTTGGACTCACACATGTCCCGCGTGGAGTCCAAGTGGGACACACTGCAAGAGATGACGGCGGTGCATAGGGACATATTACAATGCCTCCGCCAGATGAGCAGCAACCAGTCAACACCTCCCTGTGTGCCCACAACATCTGCTGCTGAAACAACTGCAACTGCCACAGGGAGGCAGGATGACTCTGGCAGAGAGTCCCCTGCACCGCAGCAGCCTGCACTTGAGGGTCCCCCCCAAAGAAGAGGGGTCGTCCGAGGAGGGGCAACTGAGAGGCCGATGGCCATGTGCAACCCCCAGGAAGCCAACACCTGTTCTGGATAATCACCTTTGTGCGCAAACTGTTCACCCTGTTGATTGCAACACAACCCCCCACATGACATGGGGAGTACAAGTTGGACCAATGTCTCAGATGACTGTGGACTTGATACAGGATTTTCTGCTACCAGGACTTCTAATTCATCTAGGAACTTAGGATTGCAATCAAAATGTACAGCACTCACCATCCTGTGCACTATTCGCACACATGTATGACAATAAACACACTAATACACCATACCTGCCTCTGTCGTGATTCCAACGTGGTTACTGTCATGGAGATGATGACCAGCGAAATTACACTGTGCATGCTAACTGCTACAGCAAGTACAACACAGGCATGTGAGTCATGGCAACGTGACACATATGAGGGAGACTCACCACCACGGCTACACAACAAATACACACCTAGGCCATCTGACTCATTGCCTACACTGATGTTGCCAGGAAATACGGTGCAATGCACAGACACAACACCTATTCCCAGTCTTAGTCAACTAGCCCACTGGTGCAGTAAGCAAATGTCAGTCAAATGTGTGACCACAGACAACGCACATCACAAAGTGAAGCACAGGTTAATTACACATTTGCAACATGTTGTAACCACTACAGATGCAAGGTAATCCCACCTGGCAGCGGGCACACAGTCAACAAGTGTAGAAGGAAGGAAGTCCATGGGTGTGGCGCACATCACCTGTAGGGACACAACAGCTACCACCCTGGAAGTCGAATCACGGTGTCGGGGATCACAGTTGACCAAACCACTCTGAAAGTACCCTGTGAAGGACAGAAATGACACACAGTCAAAAGCACTGAAGAACATGACAGAACTGCAATACTCATGCCCACTACATGTCACAAGATACCCACCCAGAACCAAGTAAGCATGTCAACACTGTTGGGGAGTACAGACTACCTGTAAGGACACATCGCTACACGCATACAGTCATGTAGCACATGGACACACTCAAACAGCACCAGAGCACCACCAACACATATCATGCAAACTCACATCAGTTACATGACATCTCTGGATACTTACATTCAGCTGAAGAAGTTGGTGAGGAGCTGTGTGCGGACATCACCATCATCATCATCATCATCATCACTGGCATCGTGGTCCAGGCCAGGATCCTCCACAGGTGGCGGACGTTGGTCATCGTCATCCAGGATGAGAGGCAACTCCTTCCGCACTGCCAGGTTGTGTAGCATGCAGCAGACGATGACAATCTTGCACACCTTTGCCGGGGCATATGGGAGGGACCCTCCTGTCTTGTCCAGGCAGCGGAAGCGGCTCTTCAGGAGACCAAAGGTCCGCTCAATCACCCTCCTCGTCTGACCATGTGCCTCATTGTAGCGCATCTGGGCTGGTGTCACAGGGTTCCTGAGGGGCGTCAGCAACCACGGCATGTTGGGATATCCGGAGTCACCTACATACAGACAATTGCACATTAGCTGAGTTGGAAAAGAGGGTGGAACACTACATTGCAGAACACACACAATGATACAAAGTCAGTACACACCAATAAGCCAGGCACGCTGGTTCCGCATCTGTGACATCATCTTCGGGATGCGACTACTCCTCATCACGTAGGCATCGTGTGCAGAACCGGGGAAATGGGCACACACGTGTGAGATGGTCATATCTGCAAGACAGACCACCAGTGCATTGACCGAGTGGTAGTGCTTGCGGTTCGTGTATGCCTGCTCCTGGGCCTGTGGTGGTACCAAAGCCACATGTGTCCCACCAATGGAGCCAATGACATGCGGCATCCTCCCCAGGGCATAGAAGTCACTCTTCACGTCAGTGAGTTGTTGGAGTCTAGGGAAATAGATGTACTGGTTCAGGTATATCAACATAGCCTCCAAACCATCGCGGAGCACACGGCTGAACATGGTCTGTGACATCCCACCAGCAGTCGCCACAGTGTGTTAAAAGGTACCGGTGGCAAAGAAGTGTAGGGCTGCCATCACCTTCACCTTGGGGGTCAGCGCTGTAGGGTACGGCCGGCCAGGTTGCAGGTGTGGTGCCAAGCGCACTGCCAAATCATCAATCAGCTGCCTGGTGAAGCGGTACCGTCGGATGCTGTCACGTTCCACCGTCGTTGCCAGGTCAGGGAATGGTCTATGGACAGCTGGTGCCCTGCAGTGCATAGGTGAAGAAAGAAAGCTTGTCACTCACCCCACATATGTGGCATTGTACACACTCAATATCACACGATACATCATTATGAGGCACAAGTACATGATGTGTGCAGTTCCGTAAGGACATGTATGACACATACATGGCCAACATCCAACATCACAGTTCAACAAGTGGCATCAATAAGTCCCAGGTTGTGCCATTGGGTATCATGAGGACGTGTCACATTTCCCATCTCCTGCTGCCACGTTACAAACACACCCCACAGTGACATGTGAGGACAGATGTGCCCCAGGCATCACAGCTCAATGACAGGTAGATTCCCAGGGACCCTGTATTGCCACATGGACACTGGCATGACATGGCGTATCATGTATACACCACAGCAAAACAACCATGACCCCCACAGGTAGTGGTCCCTGTTGCCTCGGCAGGACAGACATGGACGTCTGTGACACACACACGCACAACATCAAAGTCCATGCACAAACAACGTGGATGTGGAGACTGTCTCCCATTGTGCACATGAAATCCGAGACATTGTAAACACAACATGCACACAGACTGTGGAGGACCATCACTATTGTGCCAATGGGTCACCCTGGGTTAAACATACCGTCCCACATGGGACTCAGGGGGCATGTGACATGACATACACATACACCACCGTGAAATGTGACCATGCCACATGCTCAGATATGAACAGTTGCACATCACAGTGGTCATGTACACGAAACACCAAGGATACTGTCCCCATGAACACGTGCACAGCCTGGGGGTGGCTGCCCCAAGTGACACCCACAGAACAACATGTTCACCCCCATACACGGAATAGATAATGCAGCCTTACATGCCTTAGGATACAGTTTGGACAGGCTGTGGTGTTGTAGGTGTGCCCCTCACTCCCTGGGAAGTATATGTGGCTGGAATATGTTCACCTGTGACAGGCATGGTGACATATGCCAGTGACATGTACAGGGACGCGTTGGACAGCAATGGACCGATCGGTGCGCACACATTGGCCATTGCATTCAATGTGTGCTGGTACGCGTTGTATTCGCAATACGCGTTGGACAGCAATGGACCGATCGTTGCGCACACATTGGCCATTGCATTCAATGTGTGCTGGTACGTGTTGTATTCACAATACGCGTTGGACAGCAATGGACCGATCGGTGCGCACACATTGGCCATTGCATTCAATGTGTGCTGGTACGCGTTGTATTTGCAATACGCTTTGGACAGCAATGGACCGATCGGTGCGCACACATTGGCCATTGCATTCAATGTGTGCTGGTACGCGTTGTATTCGCAATACGCGTTGGACAGCAATGGACCGATCGGTGCGCACACATTGGCCATTGCATTCAATGTGTGCTGGTACGTGTTGTATTCGCAATACGCGTTGGACAGCAATGGACCGATCGGTGCGCACACATTGGCCATTGCATTCAATGTGTGCTGGTACGCGTTGTATTCGCAATACGCGTTGGACAGCAATGGACCGATCGGTGCGCACACATTGGCCATTGCATTCAATGTGTGCTGGTACGCGTTGTATTCGCAATACGCGTTGAACAGCAATGGACCGATTGGTGTGCCCGGCCGGCCCATTACATTCAATGTGTGCGGGTACGCGTTGTATCCTAGGTACGCGTTGAACAGCAATGGACCGATCGGTGTGCCCGGCCGGCCCATTGCATTCAATGTGTGCGGGTACGCGTTGTATCCTAGGTACGCGTTGAACAGCAGTGGACCGATCGGTGTGCCCGGCCGACCCATTGCATTCAATGTGTGCGGGTACGCGTTGTATCCTAGGTACGCGTTGAACAGCAGTGGACCGATCGGTGTGCCCGGCCGGCCCATTGCATTCAATGTGTGCGGGTACGCGTTGTATCCTAGGTACACGTTGAACAGCAATGGACCGATCGTTGCGCACCCATTGGCTATGGCCTGGCCTGGCAACGGACGCGTTTTCAAATCTTGAACGAGTCTGATGCTGGAAATTCAGTTGGTCACCCACAACAATGTTGCAAATTTATGGGTGTCATGAAGTTGAACTTTTGAAGGATGCTGTGGGCATGTGTAAGTGGTGCAATTCCATGGATTGGCCAGATTCAGAAGATGCTAACGACTTGGACCTATCACTTTAGACACATGGGACAGTAACTGCCTCTGCAGCACACATATAATGCTGGCTTTTCCCCTGAGAGCTCACTTGCCTGCACTACATGCTCCAGGACGACATCTGCCACCACCACTGCTGCTGTATCTGCACCCTCTGGACCCTGCAATGGCACGTACTGTGGAGAGAGCCCCAGCCTTCAGCACTGAGGTGAACCAGGCCCTGCTGGACAGCCTCCTTCCACAGTACAGCAAGCTGTATGGGAAAGCAGGGGAGCAGGTGAGTGTTCTGTCCACTGCCTTCCTAAATGTGCATGTTGTCTGACTAGCAAGGCTAACAGTCTGCACGCCACTGGCTAGCAGGCTCACTGAGTAGTTGTCACCCCCATAGTGTGTAGTTACATGCACTGGACAGGTATAGTGCAGTGACAGTGCATTTAAACAAGGTTTTACTTCCCAGGCAATGATACCATGTAGTAACTGCTGGCATACTGTCCATGGCCATCGTAGCACTGCCTGTGTACATCATGTGCCCCTGTGATTGAGACATGTATACACAACTGTGTAATGCACGGATATGTTGCATGTGTAGTAATAGCATTCTCACTTTGTCATCCTCACAGGTTGATGCCCACCAGAAGCAGAAGATATGGCTGACCATCGTCCGGGCAGTGAGATCCGTGCGGGACTACAAGCGCCGGATCCGCAACTGCCAGAAGAGGTGGCAGGACCTTCGGGGCTGGACCCAGAGGATTGCACGGGTCCAGCTGAAGCTGTCGCCTCCTCGCAGGAGGGGCGGACACCGGACCCTGACCCCCCACATGCTCAGGATCCTGGCGGTGGTCTTCCCTGATCTGAATGGGCAGCTGAAGGCCAGGGAGCAGCACGGAGGGGGTGAGTCCATGACTGCATTGTGAACTTTGTCTGCCATGCTATGTGCCCTCCTCTGGCCTGGTTAAACTTCCACAGCACATCAGTCATGTGGTCCAGGACCCATGTCCCTCGATTGTGCACTGCCCACTCCTCATCTGATACCCAGGTGTGGCCCTTGCAGTCAGGGAATTGTGTCACTTGGGTACTGTGTCCTTGCAGTTTGCTTGACTCAAGGTGGGGGACAGCATCTGTTCCCCTAACTATGGTGGGCATCATGGGTGGGTCCATTGCATACACAATGCCTGTGTTCTGACATGTAATCTGCGTGTTACTTTGATATGTGGTCCAATTGCTGAGCTGATCCACCACATGTGCCTGGGGTAACTGGCACACACTCAAGCTGCGGGTGGGAACAATGTTTGGGCCCCAGGAGTGTGTATATTACGTGTGTCACACATACTTAGCCAGCTGCCTACTGTCTAGGGTTCATCCCTCATTCATGTGGGGCAGGACAGTCATGCCTACTCCAGGCCATGCAATGCACTCTGTACTCCCACTCCCGTGTATCAGCTGACACGTTGTGCTCAGTGATATGTCCCCTCAGGTGTCAGCCTCTGTGTCAGTGTGCTGTGGCTTCGATGTCAGGACTGCTGGGGTGTTTATCGGTTGGGGCTCAGCATGCCACCGGAGATGTGACCATAGGAGACGATACTTGTGTGACACATAGGTGTTTGAACACCTGACCGTGCAGACTGGGGTATGCGAATGTGAAGTCCATGCAGCTGTTTCCCATTCACAGCAGATTGTGAGGTGCTCAGGTTCAGAGGCTTGTGTTACAGGTCACCCATATGTCCAATCAGTATGACCTGGACAGATAAGGGTTCAGATGATGTGGTGTGTGGGGGATGTACATGTGCACTTGTTCAGCTCCAGGACTTGCATTCCCCATGACCTACTATTGTGACACAGTGCAGACTGTTGTTGTGTGGCTGCCCTGCCCATGTGACTGGAGACAGTGATGTATGACTTAGCAGGCATGCCTGTGCCATGGCATGTGACTTCCTATGAGTGATCCTGCAGGGGAGTGACATGTGCTACATGCACACCATAGTGGCAATGGCTATCAGCACATGGGTGCATCATGGTGTCTGTCGCTGGTATGCATCACATGCATTTCATATATCTGACTCTGGGCATCACTTTCATCCGGACACCTTTACCTACTCAGTGGCAAGAGTTGTGATGTGTGCATGTTCACATGCTTCACCGTGTTCTCTGCACCGTCCAACTACTGTGTAGGTGGTGCATGTGTCCACACTGGGGTATTGCCAGCCAACGGATGCCAGACAGATGGGTGCAAGGCCAGGTGGGATGTGAGTGCCATGGTTGACGATCAGACTGACAATTGGCTTCTCCTATTCTGTTTGGGCACTTTTAGCAATGTTCAACTAAGGATGCCAGGCCTTGCTCTGTATTGTGCTGTACTTACTGTGGTGTGTGCGTTCGGTGCAGGTGACTGATGTCTGTCTGTTTCCCTATTGTTTGCAGATACATCCACGGCCACAGGAGGGGACAGCTCCACGGACCAGGAGGAGCCGCAGAGCCAGACTGGGTCAGCAGCCGAGGAGTGGTCGGAGGGACCCAGTGGCACAGAGGGCGAGGGGAGCCACACCGAGGAGTCCTCAGCACCATCCACCTCAGCTGAGGACCACAGCAGCTCGGAGGATGACTCCCTTATGGAGGCGGGTGTCAGCAGCCACCACACCCCACCTAGTGTTGCTGTCCCCGCCACCACCACCACCACCGCCCTCCCATCGGCTCCCATTCCCGAGGTCCGTGGAGGCTCCCATGTTCGGGAGCGTGTCTCCTTCGGGCCAGGCACCGCACCCCCTGCCCCTGTGTCCCCTGCTGCCCTGAGTGAGGAGTCTGTGTACCTCCTTCGCCAGCTCCATGTAGGGCAGACAGCGATGCTGAGTGTCCTCCATGCACACACCACTCTGTTGACTCAGCTGGTGTCGTTCATGGAGGGCATCTCATCGGGCATGTCTGCCCTACAGAGGGGCAATAGGTCCATGGACTCCTCCCTGATGGCAGCAGTGTCCCTCCTCCAACAGTCCCTCACCCCTCCTGTCTCTGCCCCATCCACACTCCCCAGCACCTTACCTGTCCCAAGCACACACACACCGGCACAGGCACACACCAGCACAGACACAAGCAGCACACACACACACACGCCACAGACAAGACGCACACGCACGCACAGTCAGGGGACTGAAACCACACTCACAGGGGATGGGGCCCAGTCACATACACACGCATCCACGAGCACTGCGCAGTCCACAGTTGCCTCTCCCTCCAAAGCCCCCTCCGTTGCCTCACCTGCAACCCCAAAGACCCAGCGGCTCTTCCTCAGTGACCTCGGCCTCTTCCCCTCTGATCCAGCTGATACAGCATTCAGGGGGAAGAGGAAGCCCACCCACACGGAGCGGAGTGCCCCTCGCCACCGGACACCCTCCCCCAGGCGCAGACCGACTGACGCCCCCATCCGCAAGTCCCCCCGGACCTGGAAGAGCAAGACCCCACCGCCACCCTGCAGCTCAGGCACCAAGTCTCCTTCCTCCATCCCTCAGGCCCCCACTCCACAGGTGCCCCACCACACCCTGCCCCAGGTTCCCCCACCCACAGATACACCATCCCCAAAAGGATCAGGACTTCTCCCCCTGCCACTTGCTCTTTCGGCCCCACACCCCCGCTGCGCTTGTCTGTGCCACTGGTGTGGAGACGGTGTCCTCCCCCTCTGTCCTGCCCACCTTACCTGATCCCCATTCTCCTCCCCTGGAGGTAGGCACTGCAGTGGAGTCCACTAGCACCCTGTTTGACTTGGGCACTGCAGTGGGGAACCTGTCCACTCCATCTGCACAGTCCCCTGCAGTCTTGCCGGCACCCACACCATCAGAGTCATGCCCCCCACTTGTGCCGGCACACACCATGTCAGACACCTCCACTGCAGTTGTCAGTGGCTCTCCAGCACCCACCACCCCTTCCCTGCCTCCTTCTGGTGAGCCATGATCCTGTCCCTGCGGTGCCTGGCCTGTCCCCCCGTATGCCCCTCCGAGGGGATTGTCCCTGGTTTTCATCAGTGCAGGCATGCATAGGGTGACATCTGCCACTGTCACCCTGTATTGACTTTCATGTTGGACTGGCAATTGGCCTTTGTTAATTTTATGCTGGACATCAACTGTTAGACCCACATATGCTGAATAAAGCACCTTTCTGTTCTCTAGTGCTTTTGCTTCTGATGTACATGTTGTTGATGATGCTAACCATGCCCTTGCTGCAGTGATGGTTATATTTGGTCTCATGATAATGAAGTGTTACTGTGCAGGAACACATGTGGTCCAGGGGGAATGTGTCCTATCCTGTGGTGTATCCATGTCATCCTTAGCAGCATCTGAGGGTGTCATGTGTTCAATATTTGGCAATGGGATTTCCTACTTACATTAGCAATTTCACATCTGTGGCTTCCACCCCTGCACATCTGTTGTGCCTGCCATTGTTCAATTAGTCTACTTCCCTGACCGTGTGGCCATCTCCACTGGACATGCAGGTTTGGGCATCAATGGGGAAGGACTCATCTGTGTTGTCAGTGCAACATTGCTATACAAGTGTGTTGGATCTGTGCTGATGATTTCGTTGGCACTCCCATGACCAGGCTGATGTGACGGGAGCCTTCATTTGGTGCTAATTGTTGACTGTGTGACCAAGTGCTCAGCTGACATGATGGAGCCCTACTGAGGCAACATATGGCACAGCTTTCCTCACACAGGAGTGGAGTGCCCTCATGGCAGTGTGTACTCCTGTGACATTGCCTGCGCCCAAGTTGTGTGTTGTATGAGCATGTCTGTATGTTCACTTCCGTTTTGCTGTGCATGCTGGGATCCCTAGTGTTGTTCCTGTTTGTGATGCTTGCTGAGTTGACCTATGTTCCCCCCAAGTCTTCTCCCTGGATTCTTTGTGATGTGGGTGCATGGCACATTACTGGTCATCAGGGTGTCACCCATAGGTGTGTTTGCTGTCAGGGCTGAGTTTGTGTGCAGACGCAGATGGGTCACAGTCAGGATTCCCCTTGGCACTTGTTGTTTACACCTGTCATGTGATTTCCAGTTTGTGTTATCTTTCAGTGATTGTGACACGTTGTGTGTGTGACTGCTGGCACTCCTCAGGGTCCGGGCTGCAATGTTGGTAGTTGTCTATGTGTGTTCTTTGTGGGTGAGCTTGGCTTCTTCATTGGTGTGGGACTGTGGCTGGGATCCCATTGGTTGGTGTGGTATTGCCGTCATGTCCATGTACAGCGTAGTGTGCAGTGTGTCAGACATTCAGGAGTCTTGTTGACTGGCCATGTGTGATGTGTTTCTGCACCTTGGTTCCCACCCACCACCCTGGGATTGTCATGGGTGCATGTGCAATGTCACCAGTGCATGTGTGCTTCACTGCTGCACATTGTTGGAGGTCGAGGTGTGTGGTGTTGAGTGTGTGCAGATGAGAGTTGTTGCCCGGCTAGACCCCTGCCTCCATGTTGGCCTTGGCTTACTGGCCGTGCTGATTGATTTGTGCTTGTGTAGGTGTGATGGTAGTTTGTTGCTCAGGACACATGACTGTGGTTCACAGTGTGAACTACATTTAGCTTTGTCATCACAGTGGGATTGTAATGCAGCCCAGGGTCACCACATTGTGGGGGCCTTGGGGGTAGTGCTGTGGTGTGTCTGTGTCTTGCTGTGTCAGTTGCTGTTCCTACATGCTTGTGTGACATGTGTGATTTGTGCTCCCTCTCATCTGACAATGCCTGATTGCCCACATAGGGGATTTGGATCCATGAGTTACCTTTGTGTGGCACTGTATGCACATCTGTGTAATTGGTATTCAGGCCTCCTCATGTGTTGTGTGGTTGCCTGGGGACACTGGCACCCCCCTCACCTGTTGTGTTTGATGTGCAGTGTGGGTCTGCCTGTTTGTGTTTGTGCATCTGCACCACTGCATTGGCATATCTTTGGTGTGCCATTGGCTGTATGTTGTTTGGTGGGTTTCCCCTGCTGTCCCTGGGACTCCTAGGTCATCGGTCAGCACAATGATCATGGTTTGTGTGTCCCATTGCTGCCATGGTATGGTATCTGTTCACCTCACATCTACAGTCTCCACAGGGTATCTGCATTTGTGTGCCCATTGGTGCAAATATGTGGGTCTGCATTCTGATGGTCACTTCTGTCATTGTGTCATTGATGAATGTTGACAGCGTTAGCCCCCATGGGTGATGTTTGTCTGCACATGGCCAAAGGTATGTCTTATTTGCACTGCAGTATTTGCCTCCCCCGATCTATGTTGCAATGGGACACATGCACTACTTTCCCACTGATGTGTTTTATGTTCTGTGACCAGGAATCATCCATGCAGTTTGGCAGTTGCAGCTTTTTCTTTGTCAACACTTGCATTTTGGTCACTGTGATGATGGGGGTTTGGACCCCATTGCCACAATGTTCAAAATGTGCTTCAGCTATGGACCCCACACTTACCTTTTGGTCACTGTGATGATGGGGGTTTGGACCCCATTGCCACAATGTTCAAAATGTGCTTCAGCTATGGACCCCACACTTACCTTTTGGTCACTGTGATGATGGGGGTTTAGACCCCATTGCCACAATGTTCAAACTGTGCTTCAGCTATGGACCCCACACTTACCTTTTGGTCACTGTGATGATGGGGGTTTAGACCCCATTGCCACAATGTTCAAACTGTGCTTCAGCTATGGACCCCACACTTACATTTTGGTCACTATGATGATGGGGGTTTGGACCCCATTGCCACAATGTTCAAAATGTGCTTCAGCTATGGACCCCACACTTACCTTTTGGTCACTGTGATGATGGGGGTTTGGACCCCATTGCCACAATGTTCAAAATGTGCTTCAGCTATGGACCCCACACTTACCTTTTGGTCACTGTGATGATGGGGGTTTAGACCCCATTGCCACAATGTTCAAACTGTGCTTCAGCTATGGACCCCACACTTACCTTTTGGTCACTGTGATGATGGGGGTTTAGACCCCATTGCTACAATGTTCAAACTGTGCTTCAGCTATGGACCCCCCACTTACATTTTGGTCACTGTGATGATGGGGGTTTAGACCCCATTGCCACAATGTTCAAAATGTGCTTCAGCTATGGACCCCACACTTACCTTTTGGTCACTGTGATGATGAGGGTTTAGACCCCATTGCCACAATGTTCATACTGTGCTTCAGCTATGGACCCCACACTTACATTTTGGTCACTGTGATGATGGGGGTTTACACCCCATTGCCACAAAGTTCGAAATGTGCTTCAGCTATGGGCCACCACACTTACATTTTGCTCACTGTAATGATGGGGTTTTGATCCCCATTGCCACAATGGTCATGGCCTGCTTGCATTGTGGGGGCCACACACATATATGTGTGGCACATGTGATAGGGGGTCACATTGTATGTTCAAAGTCATGTTAAGTGTTGTAGGCATTTGACACAGTCTACACACGCTTGTCATGGTGTTGGGGGATGTCTTTTTCTTGCATTCCCTAGGTTGTAGTGTGCTGGTTGTGTCATGCATTGTCCATCCTATGAGTGGGGGTGGTGTTGGTGGTAGGCATCCAGCCCCCCATGGGTAGAGGTGGTAGAAGTGACAGGCATCCAGCCCCCCATGGGTAGAGGTGGTAGTAGTGACAGGCATCCAGCCCCCCATGGGTAGAGGTGGTAGTAGTGGTAGGCATCTGGCACCCCCTGGGTAAGGGTGGTAGTGGTGGTTGGCAACCAGCCCCCATGGGTAGAGGTGGTAGTAGTGACAGGCATCCAGCCCCCATGGGTAGAGGTGATAGTAGTGGTAGGCATCTGGCACCCCTGGGTAAGGGTGGTAGTAGTGGTAGGCATCTGGCACCCCTGGGTAAGGGTGGTAGTAGTGACAGGCATCAAGCCCCCATGGGTAGAGGTGGTAGTAGTGGTAGGCATCTGGCACCCCTGGGTAAGGGTGGTAGTAGTGGTAGGCATCTGGCACCCCTAGGTAGAGGTGGTAGTAGTGGTAGGCATCCAGCCCCCATGGGTAGAGGTGGTAGTACTGGTAGGCATCTGGCACCCCCTGGGTAGAGGTGGTAGTAGTGGTAGGCATCTGGCACCCCCTGGGTAAGGGTGGTAGTGGTGGTAGGCATCCAGCCCCCCATGGGTAGGGGTGGTAGTAGTGACAGGCATCCAGCCCCCCATGGGTAGAGGTGGTAGTAGTGGTAGGCATCCAGCCCCCCATGTGTA
This sequence comes from Calotriton arnoldi, assembly GCA_963921515.1. Lineage (NCBI taxonomy): Eukaryota > Metazoa > Chordata > Amphibia > Caudata > Salamandridae > Calotriton > Calotriton arnoldi. Next base: position 155,090 of record CAWUFW010016503.1, read on the forward strand.
GAGGTGGTAGTAGTGGTAGGCATCCAGCCCCCCATGGGTAGAGGTGGTAGTAGTGGTAGGCATCTGGCACCCCTGGGTAGAGGTGGTAGTAGTGGTAGGCATCCAGCTCCCCATGGGTAGAGGTGGTAGTAGTGGTAGGCATCTGGCACCCCTGGGTAGAGGTGGTAGTAGTGGTAGGCATCTGGCACCCCTGGGTAAGGGTGGTAGTAGTGGTAGGCATCTGGCACCCCCTAGGTAGAGGTGGTAGTAGTGGTAGGCATCTGGCACCCCCTGGGAAAGGGTGGTAGGCATCCAGCCCCCCATGGGTAGGGGTGGTAGTAGTGACAGGCATCCAGCCCCCCATGGGTAGAGGTGGTAGTAGTGGTAGGCATCCAGCCCCCATGGGTAGAGGTGGTAGTAGTGGTAGGCATCCAGCCCCCATGGGTAGAGGTGGTAGTAGTGACAGGCATCCAGCCCCCCATGGGTAGAGGTGGTAGTAGTGGTAGGCATCTGGCACCCCTGGGTAAGGGTGGTAGTGGTGGTTGGCATCCAGCCCCCATGGGTAGAGGTGGTAGTAGTAACAGGCATCCAGCCCCCCATGGGTAGAGGTGGTAGTAGTGGTAGGCATCTGGCACCCCCTGGGTAAGGGTGGTAGTAGTGGTAGGCATCTGGCACCCCCTGGGTAAGGGTGGTAGTAGTGACAGGCATCAAGCCTCCCATTGGTAGAGGTGGTAGTAGTGGTAGGCATCTGGCACCCCCTGGGTAAGGGTGGTAGTAGTGACAGGCATCAAGCCCCCCATGGGTAGAGGTGGTAGTAGTGGTAGGCATCCAGCCCCCCATGGGTAGAGGTGGTAGTAGTGACAGGCATCCAGCCCCCCATGGGTAGAGGTGGTAGTAGTGGTAGGCATCTGGCACCCCCTGGGTAAGGGTGGTAGTAGTGGTAGACATCCAGCCCCCCATGGGTAGAGGTGGTAGTAGTGGTAGGCATCTGGCACCCCCTGGGTAAGGGTGGTAGTAGTGACAGGCATCAAGCCCCCATGGGTAGAGGTGGTAGTAGTGGTAGGCATCTGGCACCCCCTGGGTAGAGGTGGTAGTAGTGGTAGGCATCTGGCACCCCTGGGTAAGGGTGGTAGTAGTGGTAGGCATCTGGCACCCCCTGGGTAGAGGTGGTAGTAGTGGTAGGCATCCAGCCCCCCATGGGTAGAGGTGGTAGTAGTGGTAGGCATCTGGCACCCCCTGGGTAGAGGTGGTAGTAGTGGTAGGCATCTGGCAACCCCTGGGTAAGGGTGGTAGGAGTGGTAGGCATCTGGCACCCCCTGGGTAGAGGTGGTAGTAGTGGTAGGCATCTGGCACCCCCTGGGTAAGGGTGGTAGTGGTGGTAGGCATCCAGCCCCCATGGGTAGAGGTGGTAGTAGTGACAGGCATCCAGCCCCCATGGGTAGAGGTGGTGGTAGTGGTAGGCATCTGGCACCCCTGGGCAAGGGTGGTAGTAGTGGTAGGCATCTGGCACCCCTGGGTAAGGGTGGTAGTAGTGACAGGCATCAAGCCCCCATGGGTAGAGGTGGTAGTAGTGGTAGGCATCTGGCACCCCTGGGTAGAGGTGGTAGTAGTGGTAGGCATCCAGCCCCCATGGGTAGAGGTGGTAGTAGTGGTAGGCATCCAGCCCCCCATGGGTAGAGGTGGTAGTAGTGACAGGCATCCAGCCCCCCATTGGTAGAGGTGGTAGTAGTGGTAGGCATCTGGCACCCCTGGGTAAGGGTGGTAGTGGTGGTTGGCATCCAGCCCCCATGGGTAGAGGTGGTAGTAGTGACAAGCATCCAGCCCCCCATGGGTAGAGGTGGTAGTAGTGGTAGGCATCTGGCACCCCTGGGTAAGGGTGGTAGTAGTGGTAGGCATCTGGCACCCCTGGGTAAGGGTGGTAGTAGTGACAGGCATCAAGCCCCCATGGGTAGAGGTGGTAGTAGTGGTAGGCATCTGGCACCCCCTGGGTAAGGGTGGTAGTAGTGACAGGCATCAAGCCCCCCATGGGTAGCGGTGGTAGTAGTGACAGGCATCCAGCCCCCCATGGGTAGAGGTGGTAGTAGTGGTAGGCATCTGGCACCCACTGGGTAAGGGTAGTAGTGGTGGTAGGCATCCAGCCCCCATGGGTAGAGGTGGTAGTAGTGGTAGGCATCTGGCACCCCCTGGGTAAGGGTGGTAGTAGTGGTAGGCATCTGGCACCCCTGGGTAAGGGTGGTAGTAGTGACAGGCATCAAGCCTCCCATGGGTAGAGGTGGTAGTAGTGGTAGGCATCTGGCACCCCTGGGTAGAGGTGGTAGTAGTGGTAGGCATCTGGCACCCCCTGGGTAAGGGTGGTAGTAGTGGTAGGCATCTGGCACCCCCTGGGTAGAGGTGGTAGTAGTGGTAGGCATCCAGCCCCCCATGGGTAGAGGTGGTAGTAGTGGTAGGCATCTGGCACCCCTGGGTAGAGGTGGTAGTAGTGGTAGGCATCTGGCACCCCTGGGTAAGGGTGGTAGTAGTGGTAGGCATCTGGCACCCCCTGGGTAGAGGTGGTAGTAGTGGTAGGCATCTGGCACCCCTGGGTAAGGGTAGTAGTGGTGGTAGGCATCCAGCCCCCCATGGGTAGAGGTGGTAGTATTGACAGGCATCCAGCCCCCATGGGTAGAGGTGGTAGTAGTGGTAGGCATCTGGCACCCCCTGGGTAAGGGTGGTAGTAGTGGTAGGCATCTGGCACCCCTGGGTAAGGGTGGTAGTAGTGACAGGCATCAAGCCCCCCATGGGTAGAGGTGGTAGTAGTGGTAGGCATCTGGCACCCCATGGGTAGAGGTGGTAGTAGTGGTAGGCATCTGGCACCCCTGGGTAAGGGTGGTAGTAGTGGTAGGCATCTGGCACCCCTGGGTAGAGGTGGTAGTAGTGGTAGGCATCTGGCACCCCCTGGGTAGAGGTGGTAGTAGTGGTAGGCATCTGGCACCCCTGGGTAAGGGTGGTAGTAGTGGTAGGCATCTGGCACCCCCTGGGTAAGGGTGGTAGTAGTGGTAGGCATCTGGCACCCCCTGGGTAGAGGTGGTAGTAGTGGTAGGCATCTGGCACCCCCTGGGTAAGGGTGGTAGTAGTGGTAGGCATCTGGCACCCCCTAGGTAGAGGTGGTAGTAGTGGTAGGCATCTGGCACCCCTGGGAAAGGGTGGTAGGCATCCAGCCCCCATGGGTAGGGGTGGTAGTAGTGACAGGCATCCAGCCCCCATGGGTAGAGGTGGTAGTAGTGGTAGGCATCCAGCCCCCCATGGGTAGAGGTGGTAGTAGTGGTAGGCATCCAGCCCCCCATGGGTAGAGGTGGTAGTAGTGACAGGCATCCAGCCCCCATGGGTAGAGGTGGTAGTAGTGGTAGGCATCTGGCACCCCTGGGTAAGGGTGGTAGTGGTGGTTGGCATCCAGCCCCCCATGGGTAGAGGTGGTAGTAGTGACAGGCATCCAGCCCCCCATGGGTAGAGGTGGTAGTAGTGGTAGGCATCTGGCACCCCTGGGTAAGGGTGGTAGTAGTGGTAGGCATCTGGCACCCCTGGGTAAGGGTGGTAGTAGTGACAGGCATCAAGCCTCCCATTGGTAGAGGTGGTAGTAGTGGTAGGCATCTGGCACCCCTGGGTAAGGGTGGTAGTAGTGACAGGCATCAAGCCCCCCATGGGTAGAGGTGGTAGTAGTGGTAGGCATCCAGCCCCCCATGGGTAGAGGTGGTAGTAGTGACAGGCATCCAGCCCCCCATGGGTAGAGGTGGTAGTAGTGGTAGGCATCTGGCACCCCTGGGTAAGGGTGGTAGTAGTGGTAGGCATCTGGCACCCCTGGGTAAGGGTGGTAGTAGTGACAGGCATCAAGCCCCCCATGGGTAGAGGTGGTAGTAGTGGTAGGCATCTGGCACCCCATGGGTAGAGGTGGTAGTAGTGGTAGGCATCTGGCACCCCTGGGTAAGGGTGGTAGTAGTGGTAGGCATCTGGCACCCCCTGGGTAGAGGTGGTAGTAGTGGTAGGCATCTGGCACCCCCTGGGTAGAGGTGGTAGTAGTGGTAGGCATCCAGCCCCCTTGGGTAGAGGTGGTGGTAGTGGTAGGCATCTGGCACCCCCTGGGTAAGGGTGGTAGTAGTGGTAGGCATCTGGCACCCCCTGGGTAAGGGTGGTAGTAGTGACAGGCATCAAGCCCCCCATGGGTAGAGGTGGTAGTAGTGGTAGGCATCTGGCACCCCCTGGGTAGAGGTGGTAGTAGTGGTAGGCATCCAGCCCCCCATGGGTAGAGGTGGTAGTAGTGGTAGGCATCCAGCCCCCCATGGGTAGAGGTGGTAGTAGTGACAGGCATCCAGCCCCCATTGGTAGAGGTGGTAGTAGTGGTAGGCATCTGGCACCCCTGGGTAAGGGTGGTAGTGGTGGTTGGCATCCAGCCCCCCATGGGTAGAGGTGGTAGTAGTGACAAGCATCCAGCCCCCCATGGGTAGAGGTGGTAGTAGTGGTAGGCATCTGGCACCCCTGGGTAAGGGTGGTAGTAGTGGTAGGCATCTGGCACCCCTGGGTAAGGGTGGTAGTAGTGACAGGCATCAAGCCCCCCATGGGTAGAGGTGGTAGTAGTGGTAGGCATCTGGCACCCCCTGGGTAAGGGTGGTAGTAGTGACAGGCATCAAGCCCCCCATGGGTAGCGGTGGTAGTAGTGACAGGCATCCAGCCCCCATGGGTAGAGGTGGTAGTAGTGGTAGGCATCTGGCACCCACTGGGTAAGGGTAGTAGTGGTGGTAGGCATCCAGCCCCCCATGGGTAGAGGTGGTAGTAGTGGTAGGCATCTGGCACCCCCTGGGTAAGGGTGGTAGTAGTGGTAGGCATCTGGCACCCCCTGGGTAAGGGTGGTAGTAGTGACAGGCATCAAGCCCCCCATGGGTAGAGGTGGTAGTAGTGGTAGGCATCTGGCACCCCCTGGGTAGAGGTGGTAGTAGTGGTAGGCATCTGGCACCCCCTGGGTAAGGGTGGTAGTAGTGGTAGGCATCTGGCACCCCCTGGGTAGAGGTGGTAGTAGTGGTAGGCATCCAGCCCCCCATGGGTAGAGGTGGTAGTAGTGGTAGGCATCTGGCACCCCCTGGGTAGAGGTGGTAGTAGTGGTAGGCATCTGGCACCCCCTGGGTAGTGGTGGTAGTAGTGGTAGGCATTTGGCACCCCTGGGTAGAGGTGGTAGTAGTGGTAGGCATCTGGCACCCCCTGGGTAAGGGTAGTAGTGGTGGTAGGCATCCAGCCCCCCATGGGTAGAGGTGGTAGTATTGACAGGCATCCAGCCCCCCATGGGTAGAGGTGGTAGTAGTGGTAGGCATCTGGCACCCCTGGGTAAGGGTGGTAGTAGTGGTAGGCATCTGGCACCCCTGGGTAAGGGTGGTAGTAGTGACAGGCATCAAGCCCCCATGGGTAGAGGTGGTAGTAGTGGTAGGCATCTGGCACCCCATGGGTAGAGGTGGTAGTAGTGGTAGGCATCTGGCACCCCCTGGGTAAGGGTGGTAGTAGTGGTAGGCATCTGGCACCCCCTGGGTAGAGGTGGTAGTAGTGGTAGGCATCTGGCACCCCCTGGGTAAAGGTGGTAGTAGTGGTAGGCATCTGGCACCCCCTGGGTAAGGGTGGTAGTAGTGGTAGGCATCTGGCACCCCCTGGGTAGAGGTGGTAGTAGTGGTAGGCATCTGGCACCCCCTGGGTAAGGGTGGTAGTGGTGGTAGCATCCAGCCCCCCATGGGTAGGGGTGGTAGTAGTGACAGGCATCCAGACCCCCATGGGTAGAGGTGGTAGTAGTGGTAGGCATCCAGCCCCCCATGGGTAGAGGTGGTAGTAGTGGTAGGCATCCAGCCCCCCATGGGTAGAGGTGGTAGTAGTGGTAGGCATCTGGCACCCCCTGGGTAAGGGTGGTAGTGGTGGTTGGCATCCAGCCCCCCATGGGTAGAGGTGGTAGTAGTGACAGGCATCCAGCCCCCCATGGGTAGAGGTGGTAGTAGTGGTAGGCATCTGGCACCCCTGGGTAAGGGTGGTAGTAGTGGTAGGCATCTGGCACCCCCTGGGTAAGGGTGGTAGTAGTGACAGGCATCCAGCCCCCATGGGTAGAGGTGGTAGTAGTGGTAGGCATCTGGCACCCCTGGGTAGAGGTGGTAGTAGTGGTAGGCATCTGGCACCCCTGGGTAAGGGTGGTAGTGGTGGTTGGCATCCAGCCCCCATGGGTAGAGGTGGTAGTAGTGACAGGCATCCAGCCCCACATGGGTAGAGGTGGTAGTAGTGGTAGGCATCTGGAACCCCCTAGGGGAAGGGTGGTAGGCATCTGGCACCCCCTGGGTAAGGATGGTAGTAGTGACAGGTATCCAGCCCCCATGGGTAGAGGTGGTAGTAGTGGTAGGCATCTGGCACCCCTGGGTAGAGGTGGTAGTAGTGGTAGGCATCTGGCACCCCCTGGGTAGAGGTGGTAGTAGTGGTAGGCATCTGGCACCCCATGGGTAAGGGTGGTAGTAGTGGTAGGCATCTGGCACCCCTGGGTAGAGGTGGTAGTAGTGGTAGGCATCTGGCACCCCCTGGGTAAGGGTGGTAGTAGTGGTAGGCATCTGGCACCCCTTGGGTAGAGGTGGTAATAGTGGTAGGCATCTGGCACCCCCTGGGTAAGGGTGGTAGTGGTGGTAGGCATCCAGCCCCCATGGGTAGGGGTGGTAGTAGTGACAGGCATCCAGCCCCCCATGGGTAGAGGTGGTAGTTGTGGTAGGCATCCAGCCCCCCATGGGTAGAGGTGGTGGTAGTGGTAGGCATCCAGCCCCCCATGGGTATAGGTGGTAGTAGTGACAGGCATCCAGCCCCCCATGGGTAGAGGTGGTAGTAGTGGTAGGCATCTGGCACCCCTGGGTAAGGGTGGTAGTGGTGGTTGGCATCCAGCCCCCATGGGTAGAGGTGGTAGTAGTGACAGGCATCCAGCCCCCCATGGGTAGAGGTGGTAGTAGTGGTAGGCATCTGGCACCCCCTGGGTAAGGGTGGTAGTAGTGGTAGGCATCTGGCACCCCCTGGGTAAGGGTGGTAGTAGTGACAGGCATCAAGCCCCCCATGGGTAGAGGTGGTAGTAGTGGTAGGCATCTGGCACCCCCTGGGTAAGGGTGGTAGTAGTGGTAGGCATCTGGCACCCCCTTGGTAGAGGTGGTAGTAGTGGTAGGCATCCACGCCCCCATGGGTACAGGTGGTAGTAGTGGTAGGCATCTGGAACCCCCATGGGTAGAGGTGGTAGTAGTGTTAGGCATCTGGCACCCCCTGGGTAAGGGTGGTAGTAGTGGTAGGCATCTGGCACCCCCTGGGTAGAGGTGGTAGTAGTGGTAGGCATCTGGCACCCCCTGGGTAAGGGTGGTAGTGGTGGTAGGCATCCAGCCCCCCATGGGGAGGGGTGGTAGTAGTGACAGGCATCCAGGCCCCCATGGGTAGAGGTGGTAGTAGTGGTAGGCATCCAGCCCCCATGGGTAGAGGTGGTAGTAGTGGTAGGCATCCAGCCCCCCATGGGTAGAGGTGGTAGTAGTGACAGGCATCCAGCCCCCCATGGGTAGAGGTGGTAGTAGTGGTAGGCATCTGGCACCCCCTGGGTAAGGGTGGCAGTGGTGGTTGGCATCCAGCCCCCCATGGGTAGAGGTGGTAGTAGTGACAGGCATCCAGCCCCCCATGGGTAGAGGTGGTAGTAGTGGTAGGCATCTGGCACCCCCTGGGTAAGGGTGGTAGTAGGGGTAGGCATCTGGCACCCCCTGGGTAAGGGTGGTAGTAGTGACAGGCATCAAGCCCCCCATGGGTAGAGGTGGTAGTAGTGGTAGGCATCTGGCACCCCCTGGGTAAGGGTGGTAGTAGTGACAGGCATCAAGCCCCCCATGGGTAGAGGTGGTAGTAGTGGTAGGCATCCAGCCCCCCATGGGTAGAGGTGGTAGTAGTGACAGGCATCCAGCCCCCCATGGGTAGAGATGGTAGTAGTGGTAGGCATCTGGCACCCCCTGGGTAAGGGTGGTAGTGGTGGTAGGCATCCAGCCCCCCATGGGTAGAGGTGGTAGTAGTGGTAGGCATCTGGTACCCCCTGGGTAAGGGTGGTAGTAGTGGTAGGCATCTGGCACCCCCTGGGTAAGGGTGGTAGTAGTGACAGGCATCAAGCCCCCCATGGGTAGAGGTGGTAGTAGTGGTAGGCATCTGGCACCCCCTGGGTAGAGGTGGTAGTAGTGGTAGGCATCTGGCACCCCCTGGGTAAGGGTGGTAGTAGTGCTAGGCATCTGGCACCCCCTGGGTAGAGGTGGTAGTAGTGGTAGGCATCCAGCCCCCCATGGGTAGAGGTGGTAGTAGTGGTAGGCATCTGGCACCCTCTGGGTAGAGGTGGTAGTAGTGGTAGGCATCTGGCACCCCCTGGGCAAGGGTGGTAGTAGTGGTAGGCATCTGGCACCCCCTGGGTAGAGGTGGTAGTAGTGGTAGGCATCTGGCACCCCCTGGGTAAGGGTGGTAGTAGTGGTAGGCATCTGGCACCCCCTGGGTAAGGGTGGTAGTGGTGGTAGGCCTCCAGCCCCCCATGGGTAGAGGTGGTAGTAGTGACAGGCATCCAGCCCCCCATGGGTAGAGGTGGTAGTAGTGGTAGGCATCTGGCACCCCTGGGTAAGGGTGGTAGTAGTGGTAGGCATCTGGCACCCCTGGGTAAGGGTGGTAGTAGTGACAGGCATCAAGCCCCCATGGGTAGAGGTGGTAGTAGTGGTAGGCATCTGGCACCCCCTGGGTAGAGGTGGTAGTAGTGGTAGGCATCTGGCACCCCCTGGGTAAGGGTGGTAGTAGTGGTAGGCATCTGGCACCCCCTGGGTAGAGGTTGTTGTAGTGGTAGGCATCCAGCCCCCCATGGGTAGAGGTGGTAGTAGTGGTAGGCATCTGGCACCCCCTGGGTAGAGGTGGTAGTAGTGGTAGGCATCTGGCACCCCCTGGGTAAGGGTGGTAGTAGTGGTAGGCATCTGGCACCCCCTGGGTAGAGGTGGTTGTAGTGGTAGGCATCTGGCACCCCCTGGGTAAGGGTGGTAGTGGTGGTAGGCATCCAGCCCCCCATGGGTAGGGGTGGTAGTAGTGACAGGCATCCAGACCCCCATGGGTAGCGGTGGTAGTAGTGGTAGGCATCCAGCCCCCCATGGGTAGAAGTGGTAGTAGTGGTAGGCATCCAGACCCCCATGGGTAGAGGTGGTAGTAGTGGTAGGCATCTGGCACCCCTTGGGTAAGGGTGGCAGTGGTGGTTGGCATCAAGCCCCCATGGGTAGAGGTGGTAGTAGTGACAGGCATCCAGCCCCCCTGGGTAGAGGTGGTAGTAGTGGTAGGCATCTGGCACCCCTGGGTAAGGGTGGTAGTAGTGGTAGGCATCTGGCACCCCCTGGGTAAGGGTGGTAGTAGTGGTAGGCATCTGGCACCCCTGGGTAGAGGTGGTAGTAGTGGTAGGCATATGGCACCCCTGGGTAAGGGTGGTAGTGGTGGTTGGCATCCAGCCCCCCATGGGAAGAGGTGGTAGTAGTGACTGGCATCCAGCCCCCATGGGTAGAGGTGGTAGTAGTGGTAGGCATCTGGCACCCCCTGGGTAAGGGTGGTAGTAGTGGTAGGCATCTGGCACCCCCTGGGTAAGGGTGGTAGTAGTGACAGGCATCCAGCCCCCCATGGGTACAGGTGGTAGTAGTGGTAGGCATCTGGCACCCCCTGGGTAGAGGTGGTAGTAGTGGTAGGCATCTGGCACCCTGAGGTGGTAGTAGTGGTAGGCATCTGGCACCCCATGGGTAAGGGTGGTAGTAGTGGTAGGCATCTGGCACCCCCTGGGTAGAGATGGTAGTAGTGGTAGGCATCTGGCACCCCCTGGGTAAGGGTGGTAGTGGTGGTAGGCATCCAGCCCCCCATGGGTTGAGGTGGTAGTAGTGGTAGGCATCTGGCACCCCCTGGGTAAGGGTGGTAGTAGTGGTAGGCATCTGGCACCCCCTGGGTAAGGGTGGTAGTAGTGACAGGCATCCAGCCCCCCATGGGTAGAGGTGGTAGTAGTGGTAGGCATCTGGCACCCCCTGGGTAGAGGTGGTAGTAGTGGTAGGCATACAGGCCCCTATGTGTATGTGTGGCATTGGTGAGGGCCATCCCGCCCCTATGGTGCTGCTGTTGCTGGTGTAGGTATTTCTGCATCCCTCTGTGTGTGATGTGTCGGGTACGTGTAGTTTGTTTTTGTTGTTGGTGTCTGACTTACCTTCTGCGCCGTACGCGTCCGTGCCTGTTCCGGTAATAGAGGTAGAATATTGGTAGGATCGGCACGAAGGGATTCATGGTTGGTTCGTCTCGTTCGTCTTTCTCTTTGCTTCGCCTCGTCCTCGTCGCTGGCGTGTTCGTCTCGTAGCCGTGGATCGTGTTGTGGCGCGAATCGGAGCTTATGTGCGCCTCGACCGGATGCTTTGACGTGCCCTGCGTAGCGACGGGTTCGGCGCGTACGGGAAGCGCATCGTACTTGTCCGGCCGGACGGGGCTGCATTTTTGCTTCCGTGCGGCTCGATTCTGCGATTCCGGATCCGCCTCGGTCTGAGTTCAGGTCCTGTATTGGGTGAGTACGACTGGGTCGGGATTTGGGCAGTTGTGCGCATCGTACTTGCTCGTTCGGACGTATGTGCGGATCGGTCGGGAAACAGGCATTCGCCTGGATTTTTCCCGACCGAATGGTATTAGGTGTGCCTCCGACCGGGATCGGAATCGACCCCTATGTATGTAAATAGGTACATGAGTCTCTGAGTGCATCTGTAAGTGGGTTCATGAGCCTCTAAATGCTTATTTGAGTGCACACATGGGTCTCTAAGTGAGTCTGTGAGTCTGTGCATTAGTGTCTGAGTGGGTATGTGATTGGGTGTATGAGTGTTTGAGTGGATATGTGAATAAGTACATGAGTCTGTGACTGTGACCAGCAAGGGTATGTATATAGATATAGATACTTTGGGCACGATTACGATGCGGTTGGGACCACAACCAGCGTCTTGTCCGTTACGGTCCAAATCGCATCTATTGCTGCGGTCCGACCGACACAATAGGATGCGTGCGGTCGGAGGCAGCAGTCGGAGGGACCGACCAACGCTTTCCTCATAATCCCTTAAGGACGGCGTTTCCGCCGTCGGTATTATGATGTTGGTTTCTAACAGCCTTTCCATGTCGGCCTTTACGACATGGAAAGGCTGTCAGAAAGTAACATGGGGGGCCCCTAGCAGGGCCCTCTTCCCCACTGGCCCTTTGCATCTGGGCCTAGTGTCCCCCTCAACATCCCTGCATTTTGTGTCAGGCATATTGATGTTCACAAGCTCTCATTTCTCAATGGGAGCTTGTGCCCTGGGTGGTTTCCGCCCACCGCACAAGCTCCCATTGAGAAATGAAAGTGCGGTCAGACCTATGGTTGAGTGGGTCGAGTGGGTCCTCCACCAAAACTGTGTCGGTCGGTGGGAACTCCAACCGACATCGTAATGCCGCCCATAGTGTTTTATATTTCCACCAGTTTTCGGGTTATCGCCGCGATACTCGCAAAATTACCCGTGATGGTACAGCGGGGAGGCCCGCACTGGTGGTCACGTCGTCATCGCGAATATCGTACGCGATTAAAAAAATAGATTTTTGAAACATAACATGTGTCACTAAGACCCTCATTTCTCAAACATGGGGTCAGAGTACCTCCACCCTTACCCCTTATGTTAGCTTTTACAGAAATATTCAGCCCCGGGAAACATTCCCGATCGATAAAATGGGGGCGGCAACTTCCTGCTAAGGTTGCCTCCAGCCAATCACAGCATTCCCACTGGCGTGCACATGCACACTTACTTGCTAAACCATTGCAAAATATTCCTGGCCAGAGATATCACTATCATTTTAAACTTAAATTTCTCAAAAACAACTGAACAGATTTGCACCAAAAAACAAAAAGCATAATCTGCTTGACAACATCTACCTTTTACCTTTGGTGTAATTCTGTCCAGCAGTTCGGGTTCTAGGTTCGACAGCGCATTTTCAAAAACTCCCGCCAAACAGAAGCAAACACAAAGTCTGCTCCCAGTCGGCAGGAGCTTTAAAAATGCTTCTGCCGGCTGGGAGCAGCCATTTCATCTGTTTCCCTGCCTGAACTGATGCAGGCATGGAAACAGATCAAAATATTGCTCCTGCTTCAGGAGGGAGTAGCATTAGTAGCTTCCACTGCATATGGGTAGCTGGCTGGGGCCGTGAGGGCAATGTGACTCCCCCGTGGCACCCTACAAGTGTATGGTGGGTGCCCTGAGTGGGCACCAGGGCACCAATGTTTTATAGTGCGTGACCCTGTAGATGGGCTCCCTGGGGCCAATAACTGTTTGGGGAGGGGAGCCTGTGACCCCCCTCCACTTTATTTTTACTATTGACCCTAAGGGATGGGGTACCCAGGGCCTAATGGGGCTCTAGAAGGGGTGCGTACAGCCCCCTCCCCTTTATTTTTACTAGTGACCCTGGAGATGGGGTCCCCAGGGCCTAACAAGGCTCAGGGAAGTGGGCAAAGCCGCCCCCTCCCCTGTAATTAAAAAAGACTCTGGGAGATGGAGTCCCCAGGGCTTAACAAGGATCAGGGAGGTGGGCCACGCAGGCCCCCTCCCCTTCAATTAATAAAAAAACGCCCTGGGGGAATGGGTGCCCCAGGGCCTAATAAGGCTTAGGGAGAGGGACCATGTGGCCCCTCTCCTCTTTAATAAAAAAAAGGCCATGGGGGTTGGGGTCCCCAGGGCCTAACAAAGCTCGGGAAGGGAGGCTGCGTGGACCCCGTTCCCTTCAATTAAAAATAAACAGCCCTGGAGAATGGTGGCCCCAGGGCCTAATGAGGATTGGGGAGGTGGGCTATGCGGCCCCCTCCCCTTTAGTAAAAAAAACAGCTCTGGGGAATGGGGTCCCCAGTGCCTAGTGAGGCCTGGGGAGGGGAGCCACATGGCCCCTCAGTCTTTTTTATTAAAAAAAGGCCTTGGGGAATATGGTCCCCAGGGCCTAATAAGGTTCGGGGGCCATGCAGCCTACCTCCCCTTTAATTAAAAAAGGCACTGAGGGATGCAGTCCTCTTTGCCCCCTCTCCCCTTGTAAATACATAGGGCCTTGAAGCATGAGGTCCCCAGGGTCTAATGAGGCTTGGGAGGGGGCCACACTGCCACCTCCCCTTTAAAAAAGATATATGGCCCTGGTGGATGGGGTCCCCAGGACCTTTTAAAGGCTTGGAAGGGGGACCGTGTAGCCCCCCTATCCTTTCATTAAAAAAATGGCCCTGCGGGATGGGGTCCTGAGGGCCTAATAAGGCTAAGGGAGGAGTGCCTCTTGGTATCCAACCCTGTTAAAAAACATAAGGCGCTAGGAGATGAGGTCACCAAGCCTAATAATGCTCAGGCAGGGGGCATGTGCCCCCCTTATAAAAAAAGGCCTTGGTGGATGGGGTCCCCAGGGCCTAAAAAGGCTCGGGAGAGGAAGTCACTTGGTCCCCCTCCCCTTTAACAAAAAATTAAAGGCTCGGTAAGGGGGCCCACGTGGCTGCCCTCCCCTTTGGCCATGCACCGCAGGGGATTGGCTTTACATATGGTAATAAAATATTACTTTACATTAAAAAACCCTAGACATTCACGGAAAAAAACCAAAGTTTAAAGTAATGTTATAGTTAGCTGTTATAAAAAGACCGGCTTTATTTTAAAAGAACTAAAAACCTCACAAATTCACTGAAACAAAACAAAGGATAAACTAATGTTATAGTTAGATGAATATGTCAGTGACAACATTAAGGTTTTTAACTAAAATAAAATCAGAAATTCACCAGTTATAGTCAGCACAGCTAACTATAACTTGAACACGTGCCATGCACTGCTAATGACCTCACATATTACATCACTCATGACATGTTCTATGACATCATTTATGACATCGCTCATGACATCTTAAATAACATCACTGATGTCATCACTGATGACATCCTCCAAACTTCTTTTGTTATCATTGCTGTATAAACTGGTATAGCATTAGAGCTATGAAAGTAATTGCAAAATATCTCAGAATAATATGAAGCATCATTACTGCTATCATACATACAACCCCCATAGGTAAACAAGCTTGTGTTATGTGCAACATTGACCCTATACTATACACTTCATGGGTAGCTGAGTTTATGTTGACGATGAACCACAGATGAAAGGGTAACCTATCATGCACACGGTGTTCAAACAAATATATATTTGTTCAGGGAAAATCAAGTTCCTCAAGCCAGATACGAGTGCCCTGTTACAGAACTAATGCCCTACTATGGACAGTCTTTACCTGTATCAAAAGCCTGACAGTCACAGAACCTACATTGAGAAATGAAGGGATCATAAGTAGAAAAGTGGGTACTGTTAATACTGTTTACTTCATTGAGAGAGTGTACTCTGTAGCACATCGTTTGCAGATAGTGAAACACTCATGAAAAATACAGGAAAGAGTATTAAAAAGTATCTACTAAGAACAGTGTACACTCTATGCAAAACTTGTCCAGAGCGACTATTCACTTAAAATAACCAAGGTCTGAAGGTGCTAAAGATCGAACTACCTTCGGCCTTTATACTGTAGTGAAAACTTTACAGATATATATATAGAGCCTTAGATCTATCTGTCGCCAGTAGGTATTTATAGTTAGGACCTAGGGGCTCATTACGATGGCGGACGGACTTCCGTCGTTCCGCCATCGTGTCGGATTTGGGAATGGCCGCCCATGAGGCGGCCTCCCCACAATCCAAATTACGATGCGACTGCCACCATGGCGGTAGCATCACCTATATTTTGCATTGTGGCGGGACTGCGTTCAGCAGCCCCCGCCGCAATGCAAAATTAAAGGCACTTGCATATCCCTGCACTATGTGGCAGGCACCGTGCGGTGCCTGCCACATGGTGCAGGGATATGTAGAGGGGCACCACAGGTGCCCCCCAGTGCCTTTGCCCCAGTCCTAGGGATCAAAGGGGGCCCGCTACGTGCCCCCAAATCCATTTCCGCCATTCGTTTTGCGGCGGTTTGGCCGCTGCAAATGAATGGATGAAAGGGATATCCTAATCAATGTGAGCCTATGGTGTAGTTCCGCAAGGCGGTCAGAAAGGGACCGCCTTGCGGAACCGTGGCGGGCGGTCTTTACGACCGCCGCGCTGCACCAACGATTCCCCTCGCCATCATAATTTGGCGGGGGGAAAACAGCAGCACGATGGCGGAAGGCCCGCCACCGACAGCCTGTCGGTGGCGGGCCTTCCGCCATCGTAATGAGCCCCCTAGTTTCCATAGGAAAAATGTTTTTTGATCTGCTCATATCTTTAATGCCGGTTGTAAAAGCATGGGTCCCAAAACACGTTTCCCCCATGTTAATTCCAATAGGACCCTTGAACTGCTGGATGGAATTACACTGAATTTGGAAGAAAGGTAGATTTGGTTATGCAGATCACGCTTTCACTAATTTGGTGTAAATCTGTTCAGTACTTTTAGAGATATTAACTGGAAAACAAATTGGTATATATAGGGACATGGACCCTCCACAAATCCACCCGCTGGGATCCGTAGATTCGCACGCCACAGCAAAGTCCTGATTGGGTGATCGCACCTTCACAGAAAAGTTGCGGCTGCCATTTTGTTGAGAAAAAAAATGTTTTGGGCCACTCTCGAAATCTGCGGATTCCTCGCTGAGCTCAGCGTGCCCCCGTGTAAGTTTGCAGGGGATCAGCGGATTTAGTGCAGCTGAAACATTAGAAAAAAACAATAATAAATAAATATATACCGCAGCATATGTGCAAATCTATTTTTTATTTTCAGTCAGCCATTACCCGTTTCAGCCCTTGTGGGCATTGATCACATGACAAATGCTGCATCGCTGTTTTACCCTATTTAAAGTGACAGGTGCTTATTCAAACAGTCATAAATATAGACAACAGACTATACAGTTTGCCTCGAATTCACAGTGCTACTACGGCAGAGTTGGTTTTAACAATAATTAATTTGCTGTCATAAAATCTGATTACTGTTTTCATAAATTGCTTAAATGCATGTTGAATAAAACTTTAAACAACAAGAATACAGTACAGATTGTTAATAAATGCTTAAAATGCCCTCGCAATAAAGTGCAAATTACTTCAGATTCATTTCGGGCGCAACTGATCACGTCGATGTTATTAATCATATTACATGCCAACATATTATTGAATTCACTGTTTAAAGTGCTTTTCATGCAAAATGCTGTGTTATGAAAGTGCTTTACTTGCAAACCTCACCCGCTAGTATCAATCTAAAGTGCTCTAGTGCTGGTAAAAATAGTCTTATATGTATGTAAATTGAAGGTCTAGCAGCTTGTATTGTTTTTAACTCTGTGTATAATAAATGTCTTAATACATCTTTTGTGTAGTTGCTATGTATTCTAACAACATCAAATGATTCCCTCACATGGCAAGTAACAGATTTGGCAAACACAAGGAGATGATGGACGGAGGCTGAAACTTTTCAGACACTCACCCCCAGTCACAGATCTGGGTTGAATCCATCATCGTTCTTTAGCTCACTTCGCCACCCCAGTTCAGACACAGCTATATGCAAATCAGTCTTGACCCTGTGCCTCATGGGAACAGTCCAGCCCGAACTGCCAAGCCATGTCTTCCCTGGACCGGAAACAAGCATCCTGGGACCAGTTTTGGGCTAACAGCCCTCATCAACCAGGCTAAATTAAATCCAGTGGCAAAGTGAGCAAGGGACCCAAGTCTGGGCATACCCTGCCAACTTAGGGCGAACAAAGCAACCACAAGGAGATGATGGACGGAGTGCTGAAACTTTTCAGACACGCACCCCCAGTCACACATCTGGGTTGAATCCATCATCGTTCTTTATCTCACTTCGCCACCCCAGTTCAGACACAGCTATACGCACATCAGTCTTGACCCTGTGCCTCATGGGAACAGTCCAGCCCGAACTGCCAAGCCATGTCTTCCCTGGACTGGAAACAAGCATCCCGGGACTGGTTTCGGGCTAACAGCCCTCATCAGCTGAGGCTAGCTTAAATCCAGTGGCTAAGTGAACAAGGGACCCACGTCTGGGCATACCCTGCCAACTTAGGGCGAACAAAGCAAACACAAGGAGATGATGGACGGAGCGCTGAAACATTTCAGACACTCACCCCCAGTCACAGATCTGGGTTGAATCCATCATCGTTCTTTAGCTCACTTCGCTACCCCAGTTCAGACACAGCTATATGCAAATCAGTCTTGCCCCTGGGCCTCATGGGAACAGTCCAGCCCGAACTGCCAAGCCATGTCTTCCCTGGACCAGAAACAAGCATCCTGGCACCGGTTTCGGGCTAACAGCCCTCATCAGCCAGGCTAGCTTAAATCCAGTGGCAAAGTGAGTAAGGGACCCACGTCTGGGCATACCCTGCCAACTTAGGGCGAACAAAGCAAACACAAGGAGATGATGGACGGAGCGCTGAAACTTTTCAGACACTCACCCCCAGTCACCGATCTGGGTTGAATCCATCATCGTTTTTTTTATTATTATTTTTTTTTTTTTGATTTTCAGTAATACAGTTAACAACATAACTGAGTCATGCAGCATTACATAGTTCGTTGACTAGCGGTACCATACAAGAATCACAGTAGGTCAGATCACATACAGCCAAATACATAACTTATACAGAGTTAGCAGAGTCTGTAGCAGGCGTCGAGGATAAAATATCTTTGTGCTCCAGCAGGTATGTAGTAAAGGGTGTCCAAAAGTCTTTCGGGCGAGACCTGGCGGGCAGTTCCTCCTCATAAGTCTTTAGAGTGTCTCTACAGTACACCAGGTCTGACACCCATTTCTGAACCGTTGGGCGGAGTTTACTGTCCCAGTGCATGAACACTCTACGTTTCGCCATTAGCAGTGCTATCGCCAGCAGCTTCCTCTTGGCTGACGGTGTCGTGTGAAGGAGGCCCAGTATGCACACCTGCACTAAACAATCTAGAGCACACTGTGTGACCTAACGCAAAAATGTTACCACTTGCTCCCAGTAACTCCTAACTTTCACACAGTTCCACGCTAGGTGTACAAAATACGCATCCTGTGTCCCTCATCTACGGCAGGCAGAGTCCGCCCTTAGGCCCTGTCGCCACAGTTTCAGGGGTGTGTGGTAAGCTTGGTGAAGATATTTATAGTGGATAATTCTCAAATTACCATTTGGAATCAGTATTTCAGTGAGTTTGCAACAGACCGTCCAGTCTTCCTGGGCTAGGGGTAGATCTAGTGCCTGGTTCCACCTTTCAAGTGCTCTGGTGGTGGGTTGTGCCAGTTCTGTTTACATTGTTTGATATAGTTTGGCCACTAAATGTTTCCTGGTAGAGTCTGCGATTATCATTTGGAGCGGGGCTAGGACCGGGGGTTCTGCAGGGAAGCCAGGGTACAGGGCTTTGATGGCCGCCCTCAGTCTGAGATAGGTGAACCTAAAAAACAGCATTTGATTGCTGATGTAGTTTAAGGTGGATGCTTCCACAAACAGCCCCTCTGCATATAGGTCGCCCAAAGTGCTTTTGCCCACGTCCCGTAGTATTGCAATGCTGCCGGTATCTTGTGTCACTGACAGCGCGGGGTGGTTGGCAAGCGGCATGACAGGAGCATATAGCGGAAGTTTACAGGCCATGCTGCCCAACTGCCGCCACGACTCGGTGGTAGCCTGCACAGGATTAATTTATGTACGGGGGACTTCCTTGCGCTTGTGAGGTAGAATGTGGTGTAGTGGTACGGGGTGAGCATCCCCCTCTTCTACAGCCAGATGTGGCAGATATCGCACCGGGTGGTACCAGTAATGGGCATAGTGTGCTTGAGCGCATAGATAGTAGAGTTTAAAATTCGGGGCGGCAAAACCTCCCTGTTCATAGGGGAGTGATAGTGTGTCCCAACTTATTCTCGCCTGCTTCCCCGCCCACACCATTTTGTTTACATGCGTTTGTATTGTTTTAAAAAGGCGGTTGGGTAGGGTGATCGGGATATTGTTGAATAGGTATAAGAATTTAGGTAGCGTGACCATTTTTATGATGGCTATCCTGTCTGCTAGTGTTAAAGGAAGTTTGACCCATTTGTCCACCTGCTCTTCAAGCTTGTCTATTGCCCTCCCATAGTTAATTCTAATGACTTCCGCTGGGTCCCTGTGAATCCAAATACCCATGTATTTAACGGGTTCGGTTTGCCACTTTTGGGGGAAGTCCAGTGAACATGACTGGGTGCACTCAGTTAGAGGGATGATCGTGGATTTGTTCCAGTTGATTTGAAGCCCAGAAAATCTACCAAAGCGAATATACTCTCTCAGGAACCTCGACAAGTTGTGCTGGGGTTCTCTAACGTAGAGCACCATGTCGTCTGCGTAGAGGGATATGCCTATTTGGTGTTGGTGGAATTGAAGTGCCGTGTCTGCGTATTTCTGTCGTATTTTGCAGGCTAGAGGTTCTAACGCAATGGTGAAAAGAAGTGGGGAAAGGGGGCAGCCCTGCCTCGTTCCACGCCTTATCTGCACCTGCTCTGACACCCTCCCGTTTACTTTAATTCTGGCCACTGGATCGGTATAGAGGAGCTTTATCCAATTGAGGAACATTCCGGGCATGCCCATTGTTTGCATGATGGCGAAGAGTTAGCCCCATTCCACCGAGTCGAAGGCTTTGGCCGCATCTAATAAGACGGCTGCCGCCTCCAGCTCCGGGTTCAGGACGTGTAGGAGCACAAATATGGTGCGTATATTGTGGGAGGTCGATCGGTCTGGGATGAATCCCGATTGGTCCGGGAGCACAATATTAGGCATTAATGGCGTCAGTTTGGTGGCTATCACCTTAGCCAGTATTTTGGCGTCTGTGTTGATGAGGGACAGCGGGCGGTAGGAGTCCCATCTATCTTGCGCTTTGTCGGGCTTGAGGAACGTTATTATAAGCGCTTCTCGAAGTGTGGGGGGCAGAATTTGATTCTCATAGGCATCAGCATACATGGCCAAGGGGTGTGGGCTGATCAGATCACTATACGTTTTGTAGAACTCATTAGTGAGTCTGTCTGGGCCTGGTGCTTTGCCATTCGGCAGCGATCTGATTGCCTCCTGGACCTCTGAAACTGTCAGCGGCTGAGTCAGGTATTCTCGTTGGCCGTCGGATTGACACGCCAGGGCTATATCCTCTAGATATTCCGTTAGTTCTGCCGCGTCTGTGTCCCCTGCCGGTGTGTACATGTTATTGTAGGCAGCCACGAATGCGGAGGAGATACCAGCGTTGTCAAAGTGTGTCACTCCGTTGTCGTCAGTAAGCTGCGTTACTGTGTGTTGTGTGCTTCTAGTTTGAATTTTCTGGGCTAAGGTATGCCTTGACCGGCCACCCTCACCATATGCCCTAGCAGTCTGTCTCTTTGTCAAATATTTGAGTTCGTCTTCTGCAAATTCGTTATAAAGTGTGAGTTGTTCCTTGATGTGCCCTAGGACGTCCGTGTGATGCGTGTTCTCATATTCTGTCTCTAGCTTTTTGATGGTTACCTCTATACATCGCAGTTTGGATCGTATGTCTTTCAGTATTCCTGCGCTAGTGCTAATGCATTTCCCATGGATAGTGGCCTTGAAGGCCTCCCACACCATGCCCGGGACGTCAACCGACCCTACATTAACCTGGGCGTATTCCTCCACCATCCCCCGTGTAGTGTCACTGTACACAGGGTCCAACAGGGACCTGGCATTAAAGCGCCATATGTATTGAGGTGGTGTGTAGGTGGGTATGTCTACAACTAATAGTACTGGTTTGTGGTCGGAGAGTGTTCTTGGGAGGTGTCTGGCGTCTGTCACCCAGCCGTTAGCGTGTGTAGTGGCTAGCCAGTAGTCCTGCCTGGACCAACTGGCGTGCACTGTTGACGCATATGTGCCCTCTCTGGTACTTGGGTGGCAGAGACGCCATGTGTCCACCAAATCGAATTCATCCATACATGCCAGCATCTCCTTGGTGGCCTGTTTGTGGAGTTCCGTCGCATTCGGCGACCTATCTTCCACCTTAAGTGTAATGTTTAGGTCACCATCCCAGAGAATGTCTGTGTATGACAGGTCTCTCAGCTGGTTACGAATGGTAGTGTAGAACTCGGGGTCGTCTGTGTTAGGCCCGTAGGTGTTGATCAGACCAACGCGTGTGCCCCGTAATGTGCCCGTGAGAATTACATATCTACCTTGGTCATCCCTTATCACCCGGTCCAGTTGAAATTGTACTCCTTTTTTGACCATGATGATGACACCCTGTGTGTATGTGGAATAAGAGGACGCCGCTGTCAGCTCCGCCCAGCCCCGACCCATGGCCTTGTCAGTATGTGTGGTGAGGTGTGTCTCCTGAAGCATTGCTACCTCTATGTGATGTCTGTTGAGGAATGCCAGCACGTGGCGGACCTTCCTAGGATTGTTCAATCCTCTAACGTTCCATGTTAAGCATCTTAGTAATCTACATCTGGTTGGCTCGGACATCCCACCATGTAACATGGGTATTCAAACAGCGTTAAAACAACCGCTCTCACAGTACCTATGCTGCATGACTCATGAACAAAAAACGTTGACATTCAAAATAAACAGTGCCCCCCACCCACTCCCGCATCCCAATCATGTTGGAGGACTTCCCTTTTACGTGATAAACCAGTGCTTCCCGATCAACGTCTAATACGTTCACGGTAATTTTAGTAAACAAGTATACAACAGTGAACAAAGCACACAGAGAGGGTTGAGGCAAAAGCCCGCACCTGTTACTTCAAATGGCTAGCTAGTATGGCGATGGTGCTTGGAAACCAGAAAGTGCACCCCTCTACACTTTCTATTGGGGTAATTCCCCAAAAAAACAAGCACAGAGAAAGTGGAATCAGCACACATCAAATTTAAGTATTGTTTAAAGTTCAAATGATATCAATTGTCCATGATGACTTGAAGAAATTGCCAGGTCCAGATTTTTCTTTGTAATCAAAAATATTTTCTTTTTTGATAAATAGGTTCAGTCATTAAAATCCAATATTCAAACATTTCATTGAGCCATTTAGCCAACGCGTTTCGTCTCAAGAGAGACTATTTCAGGGCTAAAGGGAAACATATATAGACATAATTTAAAATCAATGCAAATGTACATATAAAAAAATGAAAAACATTATTTAATGCTTCAAATCACGTTGAAATGTTGTTAAGCTGGCCAGCTTAACAACAGTTCAGGGCTTACCCGTTGAGGGGGCACGCCAGAGTCCCATCTCACTCCCCAGTTGGTGAGGGGGTGGGCCGTGAGCGCTGCATTGCAAATACGGCCAGTAAGCTATTTAAGCAGGCAGCTAGTCAAGCCAGTGTTTTGTTGGTATGGGCTCATCTTGTCCTTTGATGAGCGATGCTCCCATGCCGCTGCGGCCAGATGCCATGTCACGACGGCAGGTAGGGTCAGTCTTCATCTCTGGATTGTTGGCTTTGCCTGTCGCCCTTCAGTACAGAGTCAGTGTAGGCCATGGCTGCCTTCGGTGTAGCAAAGATCTTGTCTTTGCCTTTATGCGTAATCTTGAGGCGGGCAGGGTATAACATAGCATATTTGATTTCTGCCTTCTGTAGACGGTTCTTTACCTGCTGGAATTCGCGTCTAGCCGACTGCACCGCCATGGTGAAGTCTGGAAAGAAAAGCAACGTGCTACCTTGATGGATGATGGCCCCTTTTTCCCTCGCCAGACGTAGAATTGTGTCACGGTCCCTGTAGTTTAAAAGTCTGGCCACGATCGGGTGTGGTTGCGCTCCCGGCGGCGGCCGAGGTGCGAGAGTGCGGTGAGCTCTTTCGACAATCAGCTTGGGGGACAATTCTTCCGCTCCAAAAATGTCTTTCAACAGGGTTTCAACAAATTGTTCCATGCGCCCTGTGTTTGTCGACTCTGGCACCCCTGTTATGCGGACGTTGTTGCGCCGGGATCGCGCTTCCAACTCCTTATTCTTGGCCTGTATTACAGCCATCACCTTTTCCATATTAGGGGGCAGATTTACAAGCCCTGTGCGCCACTTTTGCGCCACCGTTGCGTCACTTCTGTGACGCAGCGGCGGCGTAAAGCTAGCGCCATGCTGCGGGGGATTTACAACGTGACGCATCTAGGGAGATGCGTCACGTTGTAAGCCCTGCGCCACATGAAACCTGCGTCAGGTTTCATGTGGGCGTTCCGGCGCAGGGTGGGCGTTCCGGTGCAGGAACGCCTCGGAAAAGATGCCTGAGTGAAATCTACAAGATTTCACTCAGTCACTTCTCCGACCCCGCTGCGTCAAAACCTTGCGCCTGCTTGAAGCAGGCGTAAGGCGTGACGCACCATGTTGAGGATAGGCCAGGTTGGAACAGTGCTGGAGTTGCGTCGCGCCCGCAACACAACTCCAGCACTGCGCCAACCTTACGCCGGCAGATGCAACACGCATCTGTTTATCTTTGCGCCATGATGCGCCGCATTGTAAATGCGGCGCATCTGTGGTGGCGCAAGGGTAAACTTGCGTCACGCATCTTTCCTGGCGCATCCCTGCTGATTTGCAGGGATGCGCCAGGAAACGTAAATCTGCCCCTAAGGCTTTTGGTCTGTAGTTCTTGCATGACGTCCTCAGTTGTTGAAATGCGGGTTTCCATTTCAGTGATCCTGTTCGCGTGTTGGTCTAATTTGGTAGACATGTGGTCCATGCGGAGATTGAGGTGGTCTATTTTACCATCGATGGACAGCAGACTTTGTTGCATGACCGCCAACGTGGCTGCAAGTGTGTCCAGGCTCGTGCCCTGTTCTTCCATATTGGAAGCAGTGTCGCCAGTGGCGCGGGTGAGTTTTATTTATTCAAAAGTTAGTTTAGGTTGGGCTTTGTCCGTCTTCCCCATCTGGTCAGACCGCCGTCGACCGCTGTGCTGGTGACAGCACGCTTAGGACAGAAGCGCCTCTTCGTGTTTGCGCCAGATGGTGAGGTCGTGGTCACTTGCGGGTAGTTGGCCCAGTCTGCTCGCGACTTGCACTATAGTAGCCGAGGGGTGGCTCATCGGGGCTTGCTGTTAGGCTCTTGCAGAGTGGTCGTGCTGTGTGGCACCGTGAGGGTGCTGGCTTCTGTGACACGGCAACCCGTTAGGCTGGCCTCGGCGGTCTAAGTGGAGCCGGTGATGCAGCCCAAACAGTAGCGTGGTTCTGCAGTCCGCAATTGTGCAGTGTCCTAGCACCCCGGTGCTGTCGTTAACCTGGAGTTTCTTGGCAGGAGCTTGCCACAGAGTGTCCGTTGCGTTCTCTCTACACCGCTCTGGCAGTACGTGAGTCGCATTGCCGATGACGCGCTTAGTTGAGTCCCTGGCCCTCCCCCTCCGCTGCCCGCTATTGTAATGTGGAGTGCGCAGGGTTGAGCGCACCAAGTTGCGACTGCCGTCAGCTGGCGTGAATGGGCCGCTTCTGTGTACCTGTCGGACTGGGCCTGGTGAAGCTGCTGGGTCCGAACTGCGTGGGCCGATGTAGTCTTGTTGTGGACTCCGCTGCGTGCATGTGACTGGCGCCGGCAACTGAATCTTGTGAGGCAGGACGGGGGGTGTGCGACTGGCTAGTCACCGTTGGTCTCATGGGCCCCAGCTCTGCTGTGGGTGCGACGCAGTGCAAGATGGGTCGGGGGCAGCGTCCCGCGGCCCCTGGCCGCTGGCGGAGTGGCGCTACCCTGCTGTAATCGTCTGGGCCGTCCCCTGGCTGGGCCTCATCGCTGTTGCGCACCTCGCTCTCCCCTTGGCGCTCTCGCCTGCCAGAAGGCAGTTGCTGATGCACGTAGCCCCATTGGTGAGGGCAGAGCTGCCACGCCTGGATATGAGGGCTCGTTTGGGCCCGGCTCAATTTGTCGATGGGTGTCCTGTGGGGCCTCACCCGGTGTACTGGAGAATGGCTCATTGGGCCTTTCAGATGGTATCAGGGCCAATGAGACGTCTAGGCCGCACCGAAGGGGTCCCCTCCCCTGGCCTGAAGTTATATGCTGCGGGGTACTAAGGATCCGGCGTCACTGGTGCAGGAAGGCAGACGACGGCGCTCCCCGGGTCGCGTTGGTGAGTGTGGCACCCCGGACACTACGGGGAGGTCCAGGTCGGGGCCGGGCCGTGCTGATGGGTGTTTTTCACAGTATCGGGGCTGAGCCACGCACAACTTACTTGTGCCGGCGCCGCCGGCGTGATAGGGCCTCGGCTGCGGCCGTGGTGACGCCCCACAGATAAATCATCGTTCTTTAGCTCACTTCGCCACCCCAGTTCAAACACAGCTATATGCAAATCAGTCTTGACCCTGTGCCTCATGGGAACAGTCCAGCCTGAACTGCCAAGCCATGTCTTCCCTGGACCGGAACAAGCATCCTGGAACCGGTTTCGGGCTAACAGCCCTCATCAGCCAAGCTAGCTTAAATCCAGTGGCAAAGTGAGCAAGGGACCCATGTCTGGGCATACCCTGCCAGCTTAGGGCGAACAAAGCAAACATAAGGAGATGATGGACGGAGCGCTGAAACTTTTCAGACACTCAGGACTACAGGCCAGTTGTGCCTAATGATGCTACTCAGTGCTTTGTCCTGTTTGTTAAAAGCTAATATCATTCTTAGCTGATTGTCCGTTTTTTTAGGGGCTAAAGACAGGGGTTGGCCAGCCGTGTTGATCCCAGATTGGGTGTTGGATAACAGTTCTGATCTATCTAGATCATTTGTTTTGGTAATGGCAGATTCTACCGTTCTTAATGAGTACCCGCGTGCTAGAAATCTCAGTTTGCTTGCCTGTGGTGTCATCTCTAAGTCCCTGCTGTTGCTACACATTCTTTTCAGCCTAAGCATTTCTCCATAAGGTATGCTTTCTATCAAATGCCTGGGATGAAAGCTTGTAGCATGCAACACAGAGTTGCCTGCTGCTTCTTTGCGGTGTACTTTCGTTTCTATTCTTTCGTTCTTAATGTAGATCTGCACATCTAAAAAGTTTACCATTTTTTCACTAACTGTGGCTGTGAAATTCAAATTGATTTCAGTATTGTTGATGGATGACACAAAATCTAATGCACTTTCCCTGGTACCTTTCCAGATCACAAATAAATCATCTATAAAACGTAGCCAAAGCATTACATTTTCCTTCAATGTTGTGCCATGTGTGCCCCTCAGAACCAGCTCCTCCCACCAGCCCATGTGTAAACAGGCATAGCTGGGGAAGAAGCTGGCTCCCATGGCAACACTGCGCATTTGCTGGTAAATGAGGTTTTGGAACATAAACAGGTTGTTATTTAAACAAAAAGTCACCATGTTGGTAAGCATTTTGCTGTGCTGCAATAACCAAATTGGCCTATTCTCAAGATAAAATTCCAGTGCCCTTCTCCCATCCTTATAATTAATACTAGTATATAATGACATCACGTCTAGTGTCATACGGAGGTAGTCCTTTTACCAAACAAAATCCTTTAGTCTCCGAATGAAGTCACTAGTGTCTTTAACCCCTTCGCTGCTCATGATGAGCTGGACTCGTCATGGCACACAGTGCTCGTGTGCTCATGACGAGTCCAGCTCGTCATGACTCCCTGCACAGGAAATCCCTCTGGTGCGGGCACCAGAGGGATTCCCTTTTCTTCCCTAAAGCCTCGGGAGCTGGGGAAGAGCTTCCCAGCTCCTAAGGCCCCCCTGGTTTCCCTGAAATGACGATCGGCGCGCACGTTGCGCTGAGTGTCATTTCAGTGAAACTGAAACTGAAATGAGCCAAGAGGCTCATTTCAGTTTCAGTTTCTACGTGCTCAGGGGGCTATCTCAGCCCCCTGAGCACGTAGAAACTCAGGAGAGGTATCGTTGGAAGGGGAGAATCTCCCTTTCCAATGGTACCCCTCCCTAGTGGATCCCTGCTTGGGGATCGCCCCAGGAGGGCGATCCCCAAGCAGGGATCCACCCACTAGGCACCAGGGAGGGGGGAGCGGCCCCTTGGGCAAGGGTCTTTGTTTCCCCCATTATAAATTGGCATGATTAGTCTTTCTGCCCCCCCTGGGGGTAGATGGGGGCAGTAGCCCCCAATCTGCCCGCCCGGGGGGTAGAAAGCCCACTAGACACCAGGGATTTTTTTATGCGATATTTATTAGGGGTGGGGCTGCCCAAAACGGGCATGCCGATGCCCCCACCCCTGGCCACAAAATTAGTCTTTCTGCCCCCCGGGGGCAGAAAGCCCACTAGATACCAGGGATTTCTTTTTAAATTATAGTTAGGGGTGGGGCTGCCCAATATGGGCATGCCAATCCCCCACCACCCCGCCACAAAGGTACAGTCTTTATGCCCCTCCTGGGGGGCAGATGGGGGCAGTAGCCCCCAATCTGCCCCCCCGGGGGGGCAGAAAGCCCACTAGATACCAGGGATTTTTTTTATTATTATAATTTGGGGTAGGGGCTGCCCAATATGGGCATGCCAATGCCCCTACCCCCAACGCAAAGGTACAGTCTTTCTGCCCCTCCTGGGGGGCCGATGGGGGCAGTAGCCCCCAATCTGCCCCCCCGGGGGGCAGAAAGCCCACTAGACACCAGGGTTTTTTTTCCCCTCAATAAATTTAGGGGTGGGGTTGCCCAAGATGGGCATGCCAATGCCCCCACCCCGCCCCCCTCTAAATTCCTGTCTTTCTTCCCCCCCGGGGGGGCAGATGGTGGCAGTGGCCACCAATCTGCCCCCGGGGTTCAGAAACACCCTAGATGCCAGGGATTTTTTTTATAGGCCCGGGGTGGGGGCTGCCCAGAATGGGCATGCAAATGCCCCCACCCTACCCCCCAAAGAAAAAAAGACTTTCTGCCCCCCAGGAGGCAGATGGAGGCAATAGCCCCTGATCTGCCCCCCGGGAGGGGGCAGAAAGCCCACTAAGCCCCAGGGATTTTTTTTTATATAGGTAGGGGTGGGGGCTGCCCAGAATGGGCATGTTAATGCCCCCACCCCAAAAAAATGCTACAGTCTTTCTGCCCCCCCTGGGAGGCAGATGGGGCAATAGCACCTTATCTGCACCCCCCGGGGGGGGCAAAAAGCCCACTAGCCACCAGGGATTTTCTTTTTTACAAAGTTCGGGGTGGGGGCTGCCAAGAATGGACATGGCAATGCCCCCACCCACCCCAAAAGATGCCACTGTCTTTCTGCCCCTCCCAGGAGGCAGATGGGGGCAGTAGCCCCTGATCTGCCCCCCGGGGGGGCAGAAAGCCCACTATGTGCCAGCGATTATGCCGGCTTTTTTATACGCAGGGGTGGGGGCTGACCAGAATGGGCATCCCAATGCCCCCGACCCCCTAAAAGAATAGCCACCATCTTTCTGCCCCCCTCAGGGGCATATAGGAGCAATAGCCCCTAATTTCCCCCTCCCCAGGGCGGCAGAAAGCCCACTAGGCACTGACATTTTTCGGAATGTGCCTACCTGTTGAATTTGGTTCCTAGCTCTGCCGGCACCTAGGGAAACCTTGCAAACCTATACATTTTTAAAACTAGACACCCAGGGGAATCCAGGATGAGCTGACTTGACTGGCTCTCACCAGGTTCTGTTACCCAGAATCCCTTGCAAACCTAAAAATGTGTCCAAAAACACATTTTCCTCACATTTCTGTGGTGGAAAGTTCTGGAATCTGCGTGGATCCACAAATTTCCACCCATCCCGCGTTCCCCAAAGTCTTCTGAGAAAAATGGCACCTCACATGTGTGGGTAGGCCTAGTGCTCGCGACAGGAAACAGCCCAAACGCAAAGTGGACACACCACATTTTCACAGTGAAAACGGACCCTTTTTTTGCAAAGTGCCTAGCTGTAGATTTTGAACCCTAACACTGCCAGCACCTAGGGAAACCTAGCAAACCTATACATTTTTGAAAACTAGACACCCAGGGGAATCCAGGATGGGGTGACTTGACTGGCTCTCACCAGGATCTGTTACCCAGAATCCCTTGCAAACCTAAAAATATGTCCAAAAAACATATTTTCCTCACATTTCTGTGGTGGAAAGTTCTGGAATCTGCGTGGATGTACAAAATTCCACCCACCCCGCATCCCCCAAAGTCTTCCGTGAAAAATGGTACCTCACTTGTGTGGATGGGTCAAGTACCCGCGACAGGCAAGGGCCCAAAACCTATTGAGGCGACATCAAAATTACCTATCACAAACCAACCTGGTTTTGCAAGGGGGTCCCATGAGTTTTTGGCCACGGGCTCGACGGCCATCTAGGAAACCTACCTAACCCACACATTTCTGAAAACTAGACACCCGGGGATTCCAGGGAGGTATGGCTTGCGTGGATCCCCCAACGTTTTCTTACCCAGAATCCCCTGCAAACCTGAAATTTGGCTGAACAAATCACTTTTTTCACACATTTTTGTGTGGTAAAGTTGTGGCATCACGTGGCTGACACAAATTTCCTACCACCCAGCGTTCCCCAGGTCTCCCGATAAAAATGGTGCCTCACTCGGGTGGGAGGCCCAGTACCCGCGACAGGCAAGGGCCCACAACGTATTGAGGCGACCTCAAAATGGCCTATCACAAAACGACCTGGTTTTTCAAGGGGTCCCATGACGTTTTGGCCCAGGGCTCGGCAGCCACCTAGGAAAACCTACCAAACCCACACATTTCTGAAAAGTAGACACCTGGGGATTCCAGGGAGGTATGGCTTGCGTGGATCCCCAACGTTTTCTTACCCAGAATCCCCTGCAAACCTGAAATTTGGCTGAACAAATCACTTTTTCACACATTTTTGTGTGGTAAGTTGTAGCATCACGGGGCTGACACAAATTTCCTACCACCCAGCGTTCCCCCAGGTCTCCCGATAAAAATGGTGCCTCACTCGGGTGGGAGGCCCAAGTACCCGCGACAGGCAAGGGCCCACAACGTATTGAGGCGACCTCAAAATGGCCTATCACAAAACGACCTGGTTTTTCAAGGGGGTCCCATGACGTTTTGGCCGGGGCTCGGCAGCCACCTAGGGAAACCTACCAAACCCACACATTTCTGAAAAGTAGACACCCGGGGATTCCAGGGAGGTATGGCTTGCGTGGATCCCCCAGCGTTTTCTTACCCAGAATCCCTGCAAACCTGAAATTTGGCTGAACAAATCACTTTTTCACACATTTTTGTGTGGTAAAGTTGTAGCATCACGGGGCTGACACAAATTTCCTACCACCCAGCGTTTCCCAGGTCTCCTGATAAAAATGGTGCCTCACTCGGGTGGGAGGCCCAAGTACCCGCGACAGGCAAAGGCCCAAAACATTTTGTGATAGGCAATTTTGATGTCGCCTCAATACGTTGTGGGCCCTTGCACCATTTTTATCGGGAGACCTGGGGGAACGCTGGGTGGTAGGAAATTTGTGTCAGCCCCATGATGCCACAACTTTACCACACAAAAATGTGTGAAAAAAGGATTTTTTCAGCAAAATGTCAGGTTTGCAGGGATTCTGGTAAGAAAACGTTGGGGAGCCACGCAAGCCATACCTCCTGGAATCCCGGGGTGTCTACTTTTCAGAAAGGTGTGGGTTTGGTAGGTTTCCTAGGTGGCCGCCGAGCCCCGGGCCAAAACGTCATGGGACCCCTTGCAAAACCAGGTCGTTTTGTGATAGGCCATTTTGAGGTCGCCTCAATACGTTGTGGGCCCTTGCCTGTCGCGGTACTTGGGCCTCCCACCCGAGTGAGGCACCATTTTTATCGGGAGACCTGGGGAACGCTGGTGGTAGGAAATTTGTGTCAGCCCCATGATGCCACAACTTACCACACAAAAATGTGTGAAAAAGGGATTTTTTTCAGCAAAATGTCAGGTTTGCAGGGGATTCTGGGTAAGAAAACGTTGGGGAGCCACGCAAGCCATACCTCCCTGGAATCCCCGTGGTGTCTACTTTTCAGAAAGGTGTGGGTTTGTAGGCTTCCTCGGTGGCCGCCGAGCCCCGGGCCAAAACGTCATGGGACCCCCTTGCAAAACCAGGTCGTTTTGTGATAGGCCATTTTGAGGTCGCCTCAATACGTTGTGGGCCCTTGCCTGTCGCGGGTACTTGGGCCTCCCACCCGAGTGAGGCACCATTTTTATCGGGAGACCTGGGGAACGCTGGGTGGTAGGAAATTTGTGTCAGCCCCGTGATGCCACAACTTTACCACACAAAAATGTGTGAGAAAAGGATTTTTTCAGCAAAATGTCAGGTTTGCAGGGGATTCTGGGTCAGAAAACATTGGGGGATCCACGCAAGCCATACCTCCCTGGAATCCCCGAGTGTCTACTTTTCAGAAATGTGTGGGTTTGGTAGGTTTCCTAGATGGCCGCCGAGCACGGGGCCAAAACCCAGGTGACCCCCTTGCAAAACCAGGTGATTTTGAGATAGGCAATTTTGATGTCGCCTCACTACGTTTTGGGCCCTTGCCTGTCGTGGGTACTTGGGCCTCCCACACAAGTGAGGCACCATTTTATCGGGAGACCTGGGGGAACGCTGGGTGGTAGGAAATTTGTGTGAGGCAAGTGATGCCACACTTTCCACAAACAAAATGTGTGAAAAAGTGATTTTTTCAGCTAAAATTGAGGTTTGCAGGGGATTCTGGGTAAGGAAACGTTGGGGGATCCACGCAAGCCATACCTCCCTGGAAGCCTCCGGGTGTCTACTTTTCAGAAATGTGTGTGTTTGGTAGGTTTCCTAGGTGCCGGCAGAGCTAGGGTTAAAAAACTACACCTAGGCACTTTGCCAAAAAAGGGTCATTTTTCACTGCGAAATTGAAGTGTGACCACGTTGCGTTTTGAGTCGTTTCCTGTCGCAGGCACTACGCCGACCCACACAAGTGAGGTACCATTTTTCTCATAAGACTTTGGGGAACACAGGGTGGGTGGAAATTTGTGGATCCACGCAGATTCCAGAACTTTCTACCACAGAAATGTGGGGAAAATGTGTTTTTTTTGGCAATTTTTTTGGTTTGCAAGCGATTCTGGGTAACAGAACCTGGTGGGAGACAGTCAAGTCACCCCATCCTGGATTCCCTGGATGTCTAGTTTTCAAAAATGTATAGGTTTGATAGGTTTCCTGGGTGCCCGCAGAGCTAGGGTTCAAAAACTACAGCTAGGCACTTTGCCAACAAAGGGTCATTTTTTACAGCGAAATTGAGGTGTGACCACGTTGCGTTTTGCGCCGTTTCCTGTCGCAGGCACTAGGCCGACCCACACAAGTGAGGTACCATTTTTCTCGTAAGACTTTGGGGAACGCAGGTTGAGTGGAAAATTGTGGATCCACGCAGATTCCAGAACTTTCCACCACAGAAATGTGGGAAAAATGTGTTTTTTGGACAATTTATTAGGTTTGCAAGGGATTCTGGATAACAGAATCTCGTGGGAGGCAGTCAAGTCACCCCATTCTGGATTTCCCTGGGTGTCTAGTTTTCAAAAATGTATAGGTTTGCTAGGTTTCCCTAGGTGACGGCAGAGCTAGGGTTCAAAAACTACAGCTAGGCACTTTGCCAAAAAAGGGTCATTTTTCACTGCGAAATTGAGGTGTGACCATGTTGCGTTTTGCGCTGTTTCCTGTCGCAGGCACTAGGCCGACCCACACAAGTGAGGTACCATTTTTCTCATAAGACTTTGGGGAACGCGGGGTGGGTGGAAAATTGTGGATCCACACAGATTCCAGAACTTTCCACCACAGAAATGTGGGGAAAATGTGTTTTTTTTTACAATTGTTTAGGTTTGTGAGGGATTCTGGGTAACAGAACCTGGTGGGAGGCAGTCAAGTCACCCCATCCTGGATTCCCCTGGGTGTCTAGTTTTCAAAAATGTATAGGTTTGCTAGGTTTCCCTAGGTGCCGGCAGAGCTAGGGTTCAAAAACTACAGCTAGGCACTTTGCCAAAAAAGGGTCATTTTTCACTGCGAAATTGAGGTGTGACCAAGTTGCGTTTTGCGCCGTTTCCTGTCGCAGGCACTAGGCCAACCCACACAAGTGAGGTACCATTTTTCTCGTAAGACTTTGGGGAACGCGGGGTGGGTGGAAATTTGTGGATCCACGCAGATTACAAAACTTTTCACCACAGAAATGTGGGGAAAATGTGTTTTTTTTTACAATATTTTAGGTTTGCAAGGAATTCTGGGTAACAGAACCTGGTGGGAGGCAGTCAAGTCACCCCATCCTGGATTCCCCTGGGTGTCTAGTTTCCAAAAATGTATAGGTTTGCTAGGTTTCCCTAGGTGCCGGCAGAGCTAGGGTTCAAAAACTACAGCTAGGCACTTTGCAAAAAAAGGGTAATTTTTCACTGTGAAAATGTGGTGCGTCCACGTTGCGTTTTGCGCTGCTTCCTGTCGCGGGCACTAGGCCTACCCACACAAGTGAGGTACCATTTTTTTGGAAGACCTTGGGGAACGCGGGGTGAGTGGAATTTTGTGGATTCTCGCAGATTCCAGAACTTTCCACCACAGAAAAGTGAGGAAAATTTGTTTTTTTTACCAATTTTTTAGGTTTGCAAGGGATTCTGGGTAACAGAACCTGGTGAGAGCCAGTTAAGTCACCCCATCCTAAATTCCCCTGGGTGTCTAGTTTTCAAAAATGTATAGGTTTGCTAGGTTTCCCTAAGTGCCCGCAGAGCTAGGGTTCAAAAACTACAGCTAGGCACTTTGCAAAAAAAGGGTAATTTTTCATTGTGAAAATGTGGTACGTCCACGTTGCATTTTGAGCCATTTCCTGTTATGGGCACAAGGCCTACCCACACAAGTGAGGTACCATTTTTATCGGGAGACTTAGGGTAACACAGAATTGTAGAGCAACTGTTATTACCTATTGACTTTCGATGCATTTCTGCCTTCCAAATGAAAGACAATGTGTAAAAAATAAGTCATTTTGAAAAAATGACCTATAACTCTCATGCTAGTATGGGTACTCCCAATTTCGGAAATGTGCAAATATCTACTGTTTCTAAAATCTACATTTTGTTCCCATTTCAAAAATACATAGGTGTCTTTCATAACAATTTTTCCATGTATACATTTTCCCAAAATAATTGCTATATACCCGGCACATAATAAAAAACCATTGCAAGATGCTGCTCAGTTATTGGCTCTGGGTTCGTCGGGTTCTTGGTGAACCTACAAGTCCTATATATCCCCACAACCAGAAAGGTCCAGCGGATATAACGGTATATTGCTTTCAAATAGCTGTCATAATTAGAAGAAGTTACAGGTGAAAACGTTGACACAAATGGCTGTTTTTTTCAACTAATTTTCAATTTGTCCTTCATTTAACTGTTAGTTTCTATAAGGAAAACTTTAAGGATCTACACAAATGACCCCTTGCTGAATTCATAATTTTATCTACTTGTCAGAAATGTATGGCTTTCCAGGATCCATTATTGGTTTCATACCCATTTCTACCATTAACTGGAAGGAGGTTGAAAGCACAAAAAATAGCAAAAATAGGCTATGTCCCAGAAAAATGCCAAAACTGTGTAAAAAATGTTGGTTTTCTGACAAAAGTCTGTCATTCCCTAAAAGCTGGGAAAATGGTTATTTCAGCCCCACAAACCCTTTTTTGATAACATTTGCAGGGAAAACCCCAGACGCTTTCATTTGCAACCCGTTTTTCCAATTTTAAAAAAAAAAAACAAAGTTTAGCTGTATTTTGGCTAATTTCTGGGACCCCTCCATGGGAATCCACAAACCCTGGGTACCTTTAGAATCCCCATGATGTTGGAAGAAAAGGACGCAAATTTGTCGTGGATAACTTATGTGGTCAAAAAGTTACAGGGGCCTAAGCGTGCACTACCCCAAATAGCCAAAAAAGGCTTAGCACAGGGGGAAAAGGCCTAGCAGCGAAGGGGTAATTAATGTATGATGGTAATTTTTGCATATGTTCTTGTAGGAAAAAGTCTAAATATTGCAATGTGTTCTCAAGTAGACTGTTTCGTACAGATATTATTGGCCTTCCGGCGGTTTCATTGGATCTTTATGGATTTTGGGTATAAAATATATCACTGGCACCGTTAGACTCTCTTTTTTGAGGAATTTGTATTCTTCCATGCTGATTAGGCCTGCACTCACTCTTCCATGCTAGTAGTTTTGCATAGAACTCGTTGTATGTTGCACGGAGTGTTTGGACATTGCTTTTTTGTAGCAATTCCTGTCACTCAGTTGTAATAAGGCCTCCTTCATATAGTCTTCCTTTGGCCAGATGACGATATTGCCACCTTTATCAGAATTCCGGATTACAATTTGGTTGTTTTTTTGTAGCTTACTCATCAGTTGTTGATACTGGTGATTTCGTTTGTTGACTCTTGGCTTTGTTTTATGCACTTGATGATTTAGATTCTTTATTTGTGTTATTATCTGTTCATTGAAAATATCAATAGAATCACACGGTGCAATGGGATTAAATGTGGATTTAGGCTTGAATGGTGTCATTATTTTACATTTGGTTATGGTTGTGAGATCAGTGCAAATGTTGGTAGTTGCTACAGAACCATAGTTGACTCCTTGGGAGCTCTGAATGTCATTTTCCTCCTGGAGTTCCTGTAGATCCCTGAGTAATGGCATATCAGAGATTGTCAAGTTCATTGTTGGAGAATATATGTTTGCCCGATTGTCATCATCCATAAGATTATCTTTTTTGCGTAATAGATGGTATTTCTTCAGCTTTAATTTGCGTACGAATTTGAATACATTCATTCTGGTTTGTGCATAATTAAAGTTGCTTTCT
This sequence comes from Calotriton arnoldi, assembly GCA_963921515.1. Taxonomy (NCBI): domain Eukaryota; kingdom Metazoa; phylum Chordata; class Amphibia; order Caudata; family Salamandridae; genus Calotriton; species Calotriton arnoldi. Next base: position 190,748 of record CAWUFW010016503.1, read on the forward strand.
GGGCAGTATGAAAGCCCTAGAGATATTAGTTGTCTTTCTGCCCAACTTAGATAGATATTGGCCAAATTAATGATGGTTTGATTATCTTTTAAATTTGGGGTTACTTGCATCTCCATCTGCCAGTAAGTTGGTTCTTGGTGTTGAATTCGTTGCCTGCGCGCTTTTCTCCTCTCCCTTCGTTTGGCATTTCTCCTTTTCCTACTTTGTTCCTCTGTGCTTGTGGGCGGAGTGTTTGCCGCCTGTCTTGGCATAAAAAATCCAATTCTTCAGCTAAGGAGAGCTTTTGTGACATTTGGCCTGATCTTAGTTGACATAGTTCAGATTCCGATTCACTCTCAACAGTGGAGCTCAAATCGGAGTTTGACGTGGTTATACACTGTTCTCTGTTGGTGGTTGAGGTTGATATTTTATCATTCCTTGGATTAAATTTGGAAATTTTAACCGAATCATATTTTTTAGAGAACTTGCAAATTTGCCCATTTTCATAGTCTTTTTTATCTCGCTGATTGTTGTAGGCTTTCCTTTCTTTGATTTTTACCTCATCTTTACGTAATCTGATAGCCATTTCATCACACATTTTTGTTATGTTTTCATTTGGCCCCATTGAATTTAATTATTCATTTTATTTATCAATTTGATTTTGTAGGTCCACCCGGTCCGATTCTGCATATTCTACTAGGATCTGTACTAGCCTCTTGGAGGATTCCAAATTGCATTCAGCCCATTCTTTCATCATGGTGGGGTTGGGGTTTTCAAAGCTTGGTGCTATTAAAATTCTTAGCCCCCTGGGGATTCTCCCCACATCCAGATACCGCTGTAGAGATCTGTATTCCCACCATTTCCCCTGGTCTTGCCTCATGAGTTTCTCCAACTTCTTCATTTTGTCTTTCAAATTGGTTGTACTCCCACTTTGTATTGCGTTGCTCGCCTGCATTGGTGAACTGGTTGGCAGCTGCTGCTGCCTCCCGGTCCCGCAGCGCGTTAGCAGACATATTGGTCAATTACCAGAAAATGATCTGAGAGGAAGGAACGTTCCCGATAAATTCGGCCTCCCTTCTCCTCTCATGCACACCTCTCTCCCCAGCTCTAGACACATTCCTAGATTCTCATTGTCGGCGTCTTCCGGGTCCTACGACTTGAGTTTTGCCACCTTCGATAGGAAGAAAATGTTGCTGCTGGGGGGCGTACGCGGTCAGTCCTCACAGACAGGGCTTGCTTCCGATACAGACCGCATCAGCTTTGGCTTCTTTTCTGCGTCTCCAGGCTCGAAGAAACACAAAGGACCAGCACTCACAGGGGGGAGTTCATCCAAATTTTATTGGATCCCGAGCATACACAGACGCGTTTCAGCAGAATGCCTTTGTCAATGTCAGCAGTCGCCATTTTGCCGCCTTCTTGTGTGTCAATTTCGGTTACATCACAGTCATTGGCATAGAGAGCGTTCTTTTCGTTTATCAGTATTTACACAGCTGCCATCTTTAAACATCTTTTCTATATAAGTTTGAGATGGTCTACATGATTGAATATCCTCCCCGGGGTTTTAAACAGTTGGGAGGGGGGGCGCTTGGCCCCCCTCCTGGAGCCCTCGATGGCCCTGGGGACCGCCACCCCCCAGGGCCGGCTCCAGCAATGTCCCGGGGTGCCCACCCCGGGACATTGCAGTTTGCTATGGCAGGGCGGGAGCACTGCTCCTGCCCTGCCAAAGCAAACACTGCTTTGCTTCTTGGAAGCGACAGCAGGAAACCTGCTCTCGCTTCCAAGAAGCAAAGCAGAATTGCTTTTGGACAAGGGGAGCTACATGTCAGCAGCTCCCCTTGCCCAAAAGCAATGCCGGCTCCTGCAGGAGGCGGGGAGCTGGCTGGGATCGCGGGGGCATTGTGGCTCCCCCCGCGGTCCCCAACGTAAGGGCTGGTCCCGGGGAATGGGCTCCCCGGGGCCAGAAGTGGCCCGGGAGGGGAGCCACGCAGCCCCCCTCCAAAAAAAAACAAAAAACCCAAGGCTGGCCAGACACCGGGGGATGGGGTCCCCGGGGCAATAATTGCCCTCTGGAGGGGAGCCACGTGGCCCCCCTCCCAACATTTTTTTTAAAGTAAAGGCTGGCTGGGCCCTGGGGGATGGGGTCCCCGGGGCCAGAAGTGGCCCAGGGAAGGGGGGCCGTGTAGCCCCCCTCCCGAATATTTAATTATTTTTATAAAAAAAGAAAAAGGAGGCAATGCCCCAGGGGATGGAGTCCCTGGGGCTAATAAATACCTCAGGAGGGGGGCCGCGCAGCCCCCCTCCAAAATAAAAAAAAAAGAAACGGCTGGCCTGGCCCTGGGGGATGGGGTCCCCAGGGCCCCAAAAATATTAAGGGAAGGGGGGCCACACAGCCCCATTCTAAAAAAGAAAAAAAAGAAAAGCCGGCATCTCGCCGGAGGCCCCGCCCCCTCCCTGCACCACTCTGGAAATGCGCCTCCTGGCGCGTTCTGGGTTGGGGGATTAAGTCCCATTGAAGGCTAAGGATCCTTAGGGGCCAACTAGCCCACCAGGTACCTCCAGTAAGCCAGTAGGATTGCTGAAAGGTGGTCCGAGGCCACGCCCCTTTTTACACCACTCGGCAAACTCGCCTCTTGGCGCATTGCTGGTGGGGCGATGAGGTCCTCTTGTGCCCTGAGGACCTCAGGACTAAAGTGGACTTCATCCCTCAAGCAGCAGTGCACCAGGAGGCACGTTTGCAGAGTGGTGTAAAAAGGGGGGGTGGCCGCGGACCACTCTCAGCAATCCAGCTGTGTGGGGCTTACTGGAGGTACCTGGTGGGCTAGTTGGCCCCCAGGGACCCTCAGGAGGCAAGGAGACTTCATCCCCCAACCAAGAGCATGCCAGGAGGCGCATTTGCAGAGTGGTGGACAAAGGGGGCATGGCCCGTGTCCACCTATCAGCAATCCCACTATCTGGAATGTCCTTGGGGGCCAACTACCCCTCCTGTTACCGCCACTAAGTCCCACACAGTGGGATTGCTATGAGGTCTTCGGAGGCCACACCACCCCTTTCTCCACCACTCTGCAAACGCGCCTCCTGGCACAGTACTGGTTGGGGGATGAACTCCAGTTTACTCCTGAGGGACTTTGGGGGCCAAGAAGCCCTCCTGGTACCTCCTGTAAGTCCTACGCAGCGGAATTCCTGAGCGCTGGTAGGAGGCCCAGCCCCCTTTCTCCACCAGTCTGCAAATGTCACTACCAGTTAAAGAAGCATTTGTTATTTAATAGGTCTCGCATTTGCAAGAGTTAGAGCTATTGGCGTTGTAAATGTAAACGTTTTTTACTAATGTTTTTTGGAGTGGAGTGGATGTACGTTGTGTGTAGTGGAATTATGTGGTATGTTGTGCAGTGAAATTATGTGGATAGAAAGTATGTGGTATTTAGTGTATAGGAATTATGTAGAGTGGGATTATGTGTTATGGAGAGTAATTATGTTGTATGGTAGTCTGTGTTGTGGAGTGGTAACCTCAGGTTTAGTCTTCCTCGTTTCCATAGAAGCTAAACTATGAACTCAATGAGACAAAAAAAAGAAGGAATCACTGAGGAGCACTTCTGGACCTAGTCAGAGGTATGAGCAGGGCCACTGGAATTATGAAACTGTTTGGCTGCACCAACTTCGCACAAATATACATTTTCCGCATTAGCCACATAACCCATCATCTGCTGCCTAATCTGCAGATTTTAACAAAAAAAGCCTTGTTTCTTGCTCACATGGCTCAAACATTACCAAAAATGCAGCGACAAGTGTTACAGCGTGGTGGAAGGTCCTTTGTAAACCTAGAATGGTCACCTGTTACTTATTGCTAAATGTGGATGTTAAATTGGTACTAATGGTGTGCAAGCCACTCTTGCTTCTTTCTGCGCCTCTCTTGCCTCTTTCTGCATTTCTGTTGCTTCTTTTTGCATCTTTCTTTCTTTTTCTGCACTTCTCTTGCCTCTTTCTGCACATCTCTTCTACTTTCTGCACCACTTTTGCCTCTTTCTGCACCTCCGTTGCCTCTTTCTGCACCTCACTTGCTTCTTTGTGCATCCCTCTTGCCTCTTTCTACACCTCTCTTGCCTCTTTCTGCACCCCTCTTCCCTCTTTCTGCACCTCTGTTCCTTCTTTCTGCACTTCTTTTGTTTCTTTCTGCACCTCTCTTGCTTCTTTTTGCACCCCTCTTGCCTCGTTCTCCACCCCTCTTCCCCCTTTCTGCATGTCTGTTGCTTCTTTCTGCACTTCTCTTGCCTCTTTCTCCACCCCTCTTCCCTCTTTCTGCATCTTTGTTGCTTCTTTCTGCACTTATCTTGCATCTTTCTGTACCTCTCTTGCTTCTTTCTGCAACACTTGTGCGTCTTTCTGCACCCTTTTTCTTTTTCTGCACTCCTCTTGCCTCTTTCTGCACCTCTGTTCCTTCTTTCTGCACTTCTTTTGTGACTTTCTGCACCTCTCTTGCTTCTTTCTGCACCCCTCTTTCCTCTTTCTCCATCCCTCTTCTCTCTTTCTGCACCTCTATTGCTTCTTTCTGCACCTCTCTTGTCTCTTTCTCCACCCCTCTTCCCTCTTTCTGCACCTCTGTTGCTTCTTTCTGCACATCTCTTGCTTTTTTCTGCACCCCACGTGCCTCTTTCTGCACCCCTCTTCCCTCTTTTTCCACCTCTGTTCCTTCTTTCTGCACTTCTTTTGTTTCTTTCTGCAACTCTCTTGCTTCTTTCTGCACGCCTCTTGCTTCTTTCTGCACCCCACGTGCCTCTTTCTGTACCCCTCTTCCCTCTTTTTGTACCCCTCTTGCCTCTTTCTGCACTTCTGTTGCTTCTTCCTGCACTCCTCTTGCTTCTTACTGCACTCCTCATGCCTCTTTCACACCCCTCTTCCTTCTTCGTGCATCCCTCTTTCCTCTTTCTGCACCTCTATTCCTTCTTTCTGCACTTCTTTTCTTTCATTCTGCACCTCTCGCTTCTTTCTGCACCCCTTTTGCCTCTTTCTATACCCCTCTTACCTCTTTCTGCACCTTTGTTCCTTGCTTCTGCACTTCTTTTGTTTCTTTCTGCAGCTCTCTTGCTTCTTTCTGTACCCCTTGCCTCTTCCTCCACCCCTCTTCCCTCTTTCTTCACCCCTGTTGCCTCTTTCTGCACCTCTGTTCCTTCTTTCTGCACTTCTTTTGTTTCTTGCTGCACATCTCGTGTTTCTTTCTGCACCCCTTGTGCTTCTTTCTACACCCCTCTTCCATCTTTCTGCACCCATCTTTCCTCTTTCTGCACCTCAGTTGCTTCTTTCTGCACTACTCTTGCTTCTTTATGCACCTCTCTTGCTTCTTTCTGCACCACTCATGCTTCTTTCTCACCCCTGTTGCCTCTTTCTGCACCTCTGTTCCTTCTCTCTGCACTTCTTTTGTTTCTTGCTGCACATCTATTGCTTCTTTCTGCATCCCTCTTGCCTCTTCTGCACCTCTGTTGCTTCTTTCTGTACCACTCGTGCTTCTTTCTGCACCCCTCTTTCTGCACCCCTCTTCCCTCTTTCTGCACCCCTCTTGCTTCTTTCTGTACCCCTTTTGGCTATTTCTGCACCCCTCTTCCCTCTTTCTGCTCCCTCTTGCCTCTTTCTGCACTTCTGTTCCCTCTCTCTGCACTTCTTCTGTTTCTTTCTGCAGCTCTCTTGCTTCTTTCTGCACCCCCTTGCCTCTTTCTCCATCCATTCACCCTCTTTCTACACCCCTGTTGCCTCTTTCTGCACCTCTGTTCTTTCTTTCTGCACTTCTTTTGTTTCTTTCTGCACATCTCTTGCTTCTTTCTCCACCCCACGTGTCTCTTTCTGCACCCCACTTCCCTCTTTTTGTACCCCTCTTGCCTCTTCCTGCACCTCTGTTCCTTCTTTCTGCACTTCTTTTGTCTCCTACTGCACATCTCGTGTTTCTTTCTGCACCCCTCGTGCTTCTTTCTACACCCCTCTTCCATCTTTTTGCATCCATCTTTCCTCCTTCTGCACCTCTGTTGCTTCTTTCTGCACTACTCTTGCTTCTTTCTGCACCTCTCTTGCTTCTTTCTGCACCACTCAGGCTTCTTTTTCACCCCTGTTGCCTCTTTCTGCACCTCTGTTCCTTCTCTCTGCACTTCTTTTCTGCATCCCTCTTGCATCCCTCTTGCCTCTTCTGCACCTCTGTTGCTTCTTACTGCACCACTCGTGCTTCTTTCTGCACCCCTCTTCCCTCTTTCTGCACCCCTCTTCCCTCTTTCTGCACCCTCTTGCCTCTTTCTGCACCTCTGTTCCTTCTTTCTGCACTTCTTCTGTTTCTTTCTGCAGCTCTGTTGCTTCTTTCTGCACCCCCTTGCCTCTTTCTCCACCATCCACCCTCTTTCTGCACCCCTGTTGCCTCTTTCTGCACCTCTGTTCTTTCTTTCTGCACTTCTTTTGTTTCTTTCTGCACATCTCTTGCTTCTTTCTCCACCCCACGTGTCTCTTTCTGCACCCCTCTTCCCTCTTTTTGTACCCCTCTTGCCTCTTTCTGCACCTCTGTTGCTTCTTTCTGCACTCCTCTTGCTTCTTTATGCACTCCCCGTGACTCATTCACACCCCTCTTCCCTCTTCTTGCACCCCTCTTGCCTCTTTCTGCTCCTCTGTTCCTTATTTCTGCACTTCTTTTGTTTCTTTCTGCACATCTCTTGCTTCTTTCTCCACCCCACGTGTCTCTTTCTGCACCCCTCTTCCCTCTTTTTGTACCCCTCTTACCTCTTCCTGCACCTCTGTTGCTTCTTTCTGCACTCCTCTTGCTTCTTTCTGCACTCCTCATGCCTCTTTCACACCCCTCTTCCCTCTTCGTGCACTCCTCTTGCCTCTTTCTGCACCTCTGGTCCTTCTTTCTGCACTTCTTTTCTTTCTTTCTGAACCTCTCGCTTCTTTCTGCACCTCCTTGCCTCTTTCTCTACCCCTCTTCCCTCTTTCTTCACCCCTGTTGCCTCTTTCTGCACACCTCTTGCCTCATTCTGCACCTCTGTTCCTTCTTTCTGCACTTCTTTTGTTTCTTTATGCAGCTCTCTTGCTTCTTTCTCCACCTCTTAGCCTCTTTCTCTACCCCTCTTCCCTCTTTCTTCACCCCTGTTGCCTCTTTCTGCACCTCTGTTCCTTTTTCTGCACTTCTTTTTTTCTTGCTGCACATCTCTTGCTTCTTTCTGCACCCCTCGTGCCTCTTTCTGCACTCCTCTTCCTTCTTTTTGTACCCTGCTTCTTTCTGCACCTCTCTTGCTTCTTTCTGCACCACTCGTGCTTCTTTCTGCACCCCTCTTCCCTCTTTCTGCACCCCTCATCCCTCATTCTACGCCTCTATTGCTTCTTTCTGTACTTCTCTTGCTTCTTTCTGCACCTCTGTCCCTCTTTTTGCACCCCTCTTGCCTCTTTCTGCACCTCTGTTGCCTCTTTCTGCACTACTCTTGCTTCTTTCTGCACCTCTCTTGCTGTTTTCTGCATCACTCGTGCTTCTTTCTGCACCCCCTTCCCTCTTTCTGCACCCCTGTTGCCTCTTTCTGCACCTCTGTTACTTCTTTCTGCACTTCTTTTGATTCTTGCTGCACATCTCTTGCTTCTCTCTGCACCCCTCGTGCCATTTTCTGTCCTCTCTTCCCTCTTTTTGCACCCCTCTTGCCTCTTTCTGCACCTCTGTTGCCTCTTTCTGCACTACTCTTGCTTCTTTCTGCACCTGTCTTGATTCTTTCTGCATCACTCGTGCTTCTTTCTGCACCCCTCTTGCCTCTTTCTGCACCTCTGTTGCTTCTTTCTGCACTCCTCTTGCTTCTTTCTGCACTCCACGAGCCTCTTTCACACCCCTCTTCCCTCTTCGTGCACCCCTATTGCCTCTTGCTGCATCTCTGTTCCTTCTTTCTGCACTTCTTTTCTTTCTTTCTGCACCCCTTTTGCCTCTTTCTGCACCTCTGTTCCTTCTTTCTGCACTTCTTTTGTTTCTTTCTGCACCTTCACTTCTTTCTGCACCCCTTTTGGCTCTTTCTGCACCCCTCGTGCCTCTTTCACACCCCTCTTCCCGCACCCTTCTTGCCTCTTCTGCACCTCTGGTCCTTCTTTCTGCACTTCTTTTGTTTATTTCTGCACCTTCACTTCTTTCTGCACCCGTTTTGGCTTTTTCTGCACCCCTCTTCCCTCTTTCTGCACCCTCTTGCCTCTTTCTGCACCTCTGTTCCTTCTTTCTGCACTTCTTCTCTTTCTTTGTGCAGCTCTCTTGCTTCTTTCTGCACCCCCTTGCCTCTTTCTCCACCCATCCACCCTCTTTCTTCACCCCTGTTGCCTCTTTCTGCACCTCTGTTCTTTCTTTCTGCACTTCTTTTGTTTCTTTCTGCACATCTCTTGCTTCTTTCTCCACCCCACGTGTCTCTTTCTGTACCCCTCTTCCCTCTTTTTGCACCCCTCTTGCCTCTTTGTGCACCTTTGTTGCTTCTTTCTGCACTCCTCTTGCTTCTTTCTGCACTCCTTGTGCCTCTTTCACACCCCTCTTCCCTCTTTGTGCACCCCTCTTGCCTCTTTCTGCACCTCTGTTCCTTCTTTCTGCACTTCTTTTATTTCTTTCTGCACTTCTCGCTTCTTTCTGCACCCCTTTTGCCTCTTTCTGCATACCTCTTGCCTCTTTCTGCACCTCTGTTCTGTCTTTCTGCACTTCTTTTGTATCTTTATGCAGCTCTCTTGCTTCTTTCTGCACCTCCTTGCCTCTTTCTCCACCCCTCTTCTCTCTTTCTACACCCCTGTTGCCTCTTTCTGCACCTCTGTTCCTTCTTTCTGCACTTCTTTTTTTCTTGCTGCACATCTCTTGCTTCTTTCTGTACCCCTTGTGCCTCTTTCTCCTCTTCCCTCTTTTTGCACCCTGCTTCTTTCTGCACCTCTCTTGCTTCTTTCTGCACCACTCGTGCTTCTTTCTGCACCCCTCTTCCCTCTTTCTGCACCCCTCATCCCTCTCTCTGCACCTCTATTGCTTCTTTCTGCACTTCTGTTGCTTCTTTCTGCACCTCTGTCCCTTCTTTCTGCAACCCTTGTGCCTCTTTGTGCACCCCTCTTCCCTCTTTCTGCACCCCTCTTGCCTCTTTCTGCACCCCTCTTCCCTCATTTTGCACCTCTGTTCCTTCTTTCTGCACTTCTTTTGTTTCTTTCTGCACATCTCTTACTTCTTTCTGCACCCCACATGCCTCTTTCTGCACCCCTCTTGCGTCTTTCTGCACCGCTGTTCCTTCTTTCTGTACTTCTTTTGTTTCTTTCTGCAACTCTCTTGCTTCTCTCTGCACACCTCTTGCTTCTTTCTGCACCCCAAGTGCCTCTTTCTGCACCCCTCTTCCCTCTTCGGGCACCCCTCTTGCCTCTTTATGCACCTCTATTGCTTCTTTCTGCACTACTCTTGCTTCTTTCTGCAACTCTTTTGCTTCTTTCTGCACCACTAGTGCTTCTTTCTGCACCCCTCTTCCCTCTTTCTTCACCCCTGTTGCCTTTTTCTGCACCTTTATTGCTTCTTTCTACAACACTCGTGCTTCTTTCTTTACCCCTGTTGCCTCTTTCTGCACCTCTGTTCCTTCTTTTTGCACTTCTTTTGTTTTTTGCTGCACATCTCTTGCTTCCTTCTGCACCCAACATGCCTCTTTCTGCACCCCTCTTCTATCTTTTTGCACCCCTCTTGCCTCTTTCTGCACCTCTCTTGCTTCTTTCTGCACCACTCATGCTTCTTTCTGCACCCCTCTTCCCACTTTCTGCACCCCTCTACCCTCTTTCTGCACCCCTCTTGCTTCTTTCTTCACCTCTGTTCCTTCTTTCTGCACCCTTCTTCCCTCTTTCTGCACCTCTCTTGCCCTCTTTCTGCACCTCTGTTCCTTCTTTCTGTACTTCTTTTGTTTCTTGCTGCATATCCCTTGCTTCTTTCTGCACCCCTCGTGCCTCTTTCTGCACCCTCTTTCTTCTTTTTGCACCCCTCTTGCCTCTTTCTGCATCTCTGTTGCTTCTTTCTGCACTACTCTTGCTTCTTTATGCACCTCTCTTGCTTCTTTCTGTACCACTTGTGCTTCTTTCTGCACCCCTTCCCTCTTTCTTCACCCCTTTGGCCTCTTTCTGCACCTCTGTTCTTTCTTTCTGCACTTCTTTTGTTTCTTGCTGCACATCTCTTGCTTCTTTATGCACCCCTCGTGCCTCTTTCTGCACCCCTCTTCCCTCTTTTGGCACCCCTCTTGCCTCTTTCTGCACCTCTGCTGCTTCTTTCTGTACTACTCTTGCTTCTTTCTGCACCTCTCTTGCTTCTTTCTGCACCACTCGTGCTTTTTTCTGCACCCCTCTTCCCTCTTTCTTCACCCCTGTTGCCTCTTTCTGCCCCTTTGTTCCTTCTTTCTGCACTTCTTTTGTTTCTTTCTGCAACTCTCTCGCTTCTTTCTGCATGCCTCTTGCTTCTTTCTGCACCCCTCGTGCCTCTTTCACACCCCTCTTCCCTCTTTCTGCACCCCTCTTGCCTCTTTCTGCACCTCTGTTCCTTCTTTCTGCACTTCTTTTGTTTCTTTCTGCACCTCTCTTGTTTCTTTCTGTAACCCTTTTGCCTCTTTCTCCATCCCACTTCCCCCTTTCTGCATGTCTGTTGCTTCTTTATGCATTTCTCTTGCTTCTTTCTGCATCTCTCTTGCTTCTTTATGCACCCCTCATGCCTCTTTCTGCACCCCTCATCCCTCTTTCTGCAGTCCTCTTGCCTCTTTCTGCACCTCTGTTGCTTCTTTCTGCACTTCTTTTGTTTCTTTCTGCACCCCTCTTGCCTCTTTCTGCACCTCTGTTGCTTCTTTCTGCACATCTTTTGTTTCTTTCTGCACCTCTCGCTTCTTTCTGCACCCCTTTTGCCTCTTTCTCCACCCCTCTTCCCTCTTTCTGCACACCTGTTGCCCCTTTCTGCACCTCTGTTCCTTCTTTCTGCATTTATTTTGTTTCTTTCTGTGTGTCTCTTGCTTCTTTCTGCACTAATCGTGCCTCTTTCTGCATCCCTCTTCCCTCTTTTTGCACCCCTGTTGCCCCTTTCTGCACCTCTGTTGCTTCTTTCTGCACATCTTTTGTTTCTTTCTGCACCTCTCGCTTCTTTCTGTACCCCTTTTGCCTCTTTCTCCACCCCCTCTTCCCTCTTTCTGCACCGCTGTTGCCCCTTTCTGCACCTCGGTTCCTTCTTTCTGCATTTATTTTGTTTCTTTCTGCGTGTCTCTTGCTTCTTTCTGCACCAATCGTGCCTCTTTCTGCACCCCTCTTCCCTCTTTTTGCACCCTTCTTGCCTCTTTCTGCACCTCTGTTGCTTCTTTCTACACTCCTCTTGCTTCTTTCTACACCTCTCCTGCTTCTTTCTGCACCACTCGTGCTTTTTCTGCACCCCTCATCCCTCTTTCTGCACTCCTCTTGCCTCTTTCTGCACCTCTCTTGCTTCTTTCTGCACTCCTCTTGCTTCTTTCTACACATCTCCTGCTTCTTTCTGCAACACTTGTGCTTCTTTCTGCACCCCTCATCCCTCTTTCTGCACCCCTCTTGCCTCTTTCTGCAGCTCTGTTCCTTCTTTCTGCACTTCTTTTGTTTCTTTCTGCACATCTCTTACTTCTTTCTGCACCCCACATGCCTCTTTCTGCACCCCTCTTGCCTCTTTCTGCACCGCTGTTCCTTCTTTCTGTACTTCTTTTGTTTCTTTCTGCAACTCTCTTGCTTCTCTCTGCACACCTCTTGCTTCTTTCTGCACCCCAAGTGCCTCTTTCTGCACCCCTCTTCCCTCTTCGTGCACCCCTCTTGCCTCTTTATGCACCTCTATTGCTTCTTTCTGCACTACTCTTGCTTCTTTCTGCAACTCTCTTGCTTCTTTCTGCACCACTAGTGCTTCTTTCTGCACCCCTCTTCCCTCTTTCTTCACCCCTGTTGCCTCTTTCTGCACCTTTATTGCTTCTTTCTACACCACTCGTGCTTCTTTCTTTACCCCTGTTGCCTCTTTCTGCACCTCTGTTCCTTCTTTTTGCACTTCTTTTGTTTTTTGCTGCACATCTCTTGCTTCTTTCTGCACCCAACATGCCTCTTTCTGCACCCCTCTTCTATCTTTTTGCACCCCTCTTGCCTCTTTCTGCACCTCTCTTGCTTCTTTCTGCACCACTCATGCTTCTTTCTGCACCCCTCTTCCCACTTTCTGCACCCCTCTACCCTCTTTCTGCACCCCTCTTGCTTCTTTCTTCACCTCTGTTCCTTCTTTCTGCACCCTTCTTCCCTCTTTCTGCACCTCTCTTGCCCTCTTTCTGCACCTCTGTTCCTTCTTTCTGTACTTCTTTTGTTTCTTGCTGCATATCCCTTGCTTCTTTCTGCACCCCTCGTGCCTCTTTCTGCACCCCTCTTTCTTCTTTTTGCACCCCTCTTGCCTCTTTCTGCATCTCTGTTGCTTCTTTCTGCACTACTCTTGCTTCTTTATGCACCTCTCTTGCTTCTTTCTGTACCACTTGTGCTTCTTTCTGCACCCCCTTCCCTCTTTCTTCACCCCTTTTGCCTCTTCTGCACCTCTGTTCTTTCTTTCTGCACTTCTTTTGTTTCTTGCTGCACATCTCTTGCTTCTTTATGCACCCCTCGTGCCTCTTTCTGCACCCCTCTTCCCTCTTTTGGCACCCCTCTTGCCTCTTTCTGCACCTCTGCTGCTTCTTTCTGCACTACTCTTGCTTCTTTCTGCACCTCTCTTGCTTCTTTCTGCACCACTCGTGCTTTTTTCTGCACCCCTCTTCCCTCTTTCTTCACCCCTCTTGCCTCTTTCTGCCCCTTTGTTCCTTCTTTCTGCACTTCTTTTGTTTCTTTCTGCAACTCTCTCGCTTCTTTCTGCATGCCTCTTGCTTCTTTCTGCACCCCTCGTGCCTATTTCACACCCCTCTTCCCTCTTTCTGCACCCCTCTTGCCTCTTTCTGCACCTCTGTTCCTTCTTTCTGCACTTCTTTTGTTTCTTTCTGCACCTCTCTTGTTTCTTTCTGTAACCCTTTGCCTCTTTCTCCAACCCACTTCCCCCTTTCTGCATGTCTGTTGCTTCTTTATGCATTTCTCTTGCTTCTTTCTGCATCTCTCTTGCTTCTTTATGCACCCCTCATGCCTCTTTCTGCACCCCTCATCCCTCTTTCTGCAGTCCTCTTGCCTCTTTCTGCACCTCTGTTGCTTCTTTCTGCACTTCTTTTGTTTCTTTCTGCACCCCTCTTGCCTCTTTCTGCACCTCTGTTGCTTCTTTCTGCACATCTTTTGTTTCTTTCTGCACCTCTCGCTTCTTTCTGCACCCCTTTTGCCTCTTTCTCCACCCCTCTTCCCTCTTTCTGCACACCTGTTGCCCCTTTCTGCACCTCTGTTCCTTCTTTCTGCATTTATTTTGTTTCTTTCTGCGTGTCTCTTGCTTCTTTCTGCACTAATCGTGCCTCTTTCTGCATCCCTCTTCCCTCTTTTTGCACCCCTCTTGCCTCTTTCTGCACCTCTCGCTTCTTTCTGTACCCCTTTTGCCTCTTTCTCCACCCCTCTTTCTGCACCGCTGTTGCCCCTTTCTGCACCTCGGTTCCTTCTTTCTGCATTTATTTTGTTTCTTTCTGCGTGTCTCTTGCTTCTTTCTGCACCAATCGTGCCTCTTTCTGAACCCCTCATCCCTCTTTCTGCACTCCTCTTGCCTCTTTCTGCACCTCTCTTGCTTCTTTCTGCACTCCTCTTGCTTCTTTCTACACATCTCCTGCTTCTTTCTGCAACACTTGTGCTTCTTTCTGCACCCCTCATCCCTCTTTCTGCACCCCTCTTGCCTCTTTCTGCAGCTCTGTTCCTTCTTTCTGCACTTCTTTTGTTTCTTTCTGCACATCTCTTACTTCTTTCTGCACCCCACATGCCTCTTTCTGCACCCCTCTTGCCTCTTTCTGCACCGCTGTTCCTTCTTTCTGTACTTCTTTTGTTTCTTTCTGCAACTCTCTTGCTTCTCTCTGCACACCTCTTGCTTCTTTCTGCACCCCAAGTGCCTCTTTCTGCACCCCTCTTCCCTCTTCGTGCACCCCTCTTGCCTCTTTATGCACCTCTATTGCTTCTTTCTGCGCTACTCTTGCTTCATTCTGCAACTCTCTTGCTTCTTTCTGCACCACTAGTGCTTCTTTCTGCACCCCTCTTCCCTCTTTCTTCACCCCTGTTGCCTCTTTCTGCACCTTTATTGCTTCTTTCTACACCACTCGTGCTTCTTTCTTTACCCCTGTTGCCTCTTTCTGCACCTCTGTTCCTTCTTTTTGCACTTCTTTTGTTTTTTGCTGCACATCTCTTGCTTCTTTCTGCACCCAACATGCCTCTTTCTGCACCCCTCTTCTATCTTTTTGCACCCCTCTTGCCTCTTTCTGCACCTCTCTTGCTTCTTTCTGCACCACTCATGCTTCTTTCTGCACCCCTCTTCCCACTTTCTGCACCCCTCTACCCTCTTTCTGCACCCCTCTTGCTTCTTTCTTCACCTCTGTTCCTTCTTTCTGCACCCTTCTTCCCTCTTTCTGCACCTCTCTTGCCCTCTTTCTGCACCTCTGTTCCTTCTTTCTGTACTTCTTTTGTTTCTTGCTGCGTATCCCTTGCTTCTTTCTGCACCCCTCGTGCCTCTTTCTGCACCCCTCTTTCTTCTTTTTGCACCCCTCTTGCCTCTTTCTGCATCTCTGTTGCTTCTTTCTGCACTACTCTTGCTTCTTTATGCACCACTTGTGCTTCTTTCTGCACCCCCTTCCCTCTTTCTTCACCCCTTTTGCCTCTTTCTGCACCTCTGTTCTTTCTTTCTGCACTTCTTTTGTTTCTTGCTGCACATCTCTTGCTTCTTTATGCACCCCTCGTGCCTCTTTCTGCACCCCTCTTCCCTCTTTTGGCACCCCTCTTGCCTCTTTCTGCACCTCTGCTGCTTCTTTCTGCACTACTCTTGCTTCTTTCTGCACCTCTCTTGCTTCTTTCTGCACCACTCGTGCTTTTTTCTGCACCCCTCTTCCCTCTTTCTTCACCCCTCTTGCCTCTTTCTGCCCCTTTGTTCCTTCTTTCTGCACTTCTTTTGTTTCTTTCTGCAACTCTCTCGCTTCTTTCTGCATGCCTCTTGCTTCTTTCTGCACCCCTCGTGCCTATTTCACACCCCTCTTCCCTCTTTCTGCACCCCTCTTGCCTCTTTCTGCACCTCTGTTCCTTCTTTCTGCACTTCTTTTGTTTCTTTCTGCACCTCTCTTGTTTCTTTCTGTAACCCTTTTGCCTCTTTCTCCAACCCACTTCCCCTTTCTGCATGTCTGTTGCTTCTTTATGCATTTCTCTTGCTTCTTTCTGCATCTCTCTTGCTTCTTTATGCACCCCTCATGCCTCTTTCTGCACCCCTCATCCCTCTTTCTGCAGTCCTCTTGCCTCTTTCTGCACCTCTGTTGCTTCTTTCTGCACTTCTTTTGTTTCTTTCTGCACCCCTCTTGCCTCTTTCTGCACCTCTGTTGCTTCTTTCTGCACATCTTTTGTTTCTTTCTGCACCTCTCGCTTCTTTCTGCACCCCTTTTGCCTCTTTCTCCACCCCTCTTCCCTCTTTCTGCACACCTGTTGCCCCTTTCTGCACCTCTGTTCCTTCTTTCTGCATTTATTTTGTTTCTTTCTGCGTGTCTCTTGCTTCTTTCTGCACTAATCGTGCCTCTTTCTGCATCCCTCTTCCCTCTTTTTGCACCCCTCTTGCCTCTTTCTGCACCTCTGTTGCTTCTTTCTGCACATCTTTTGTTTCTTTCTGCACCTCTCGCTTCTTTCTGTACCCCTTTTGCCTCTTTCTCCACCCCTCTTTCTGCACCGCTGTTGCCCCTTTCTGCACCTCGGTTCCTTCTTTCTGCATTTATTTTGTTTCTTTCTGCGTGTCTCTTGCTTCTTTCTGCACCAATCGTGCCTCTTTCTGCACCCCTCTTCCCTCTTTTTGCACCCTTCTTGCCTCTTTCTGCACCTCTGTTGCTTCTTTCTGCACTCCTCTTGCCTCTTTCTACACCTCTCCTGCTTCTTTCTGCACCACTCGTGCTTTTTCTGCACCCCTCATCCCTCTTTCTGCACCCCTCTTGCCTCTTTCTGCACCTCTCTTGCTTCTTTCTGCACTCCTCTTGCTTCTTTCTACACCTCTCCTGCTTCTTTCAGCACCACTCGTGCTTCTTTCTGCACCCCTCATCCCTCTTTCTGCACCCCTCTTGCCTCTTTCTGCACCTCTGTTCCTTCTTTCTGCACTTCTTTTGTTTCTTTCTGCACATCTCTTACTTCTTTCTGCACCCCACATGCCTCTTTCTGCACCCCTATTGCCTCTTTCTGCACCGCTGTTCCTTCTTTCTGTACTTCTTTTGTTTCTTTCTGCAACTCTCTCGCTTCTTTCTGCATGCCTCTTGCTTCTTTCTGCACCCCTCGTGCCTCTTTCACACCCCTCTTCCCTCTTTCTGCACCCCTCTTGCCTCTTTCTGCACCTCTGTTCCTTCTTTCTGCACTTCTTTTGTTTCTTTCTGCACCTCTCTTGTTTCTTTCTGTAACCCTTTTGCCTCTTTCTCCATCCCACTTCCCCCTTTCTGCATGTCTGTTGCTTCTTTATGCATTTCTCTTGCTTCTTTCTGCATCTCTCTTGCTTCTTTATGCACCCCTCATGCCTCTTTCTGCACCCCTCATCCCTCTTTCTGCAGTCCTCTTGCCTCTTTCTGCACCTCTGTTGCTTCTTTCTGCACTTCTTTTGTTTCTTTCTGCACCCCTCTTGCCTCTTTCTGCACCTCTGTTGCTTCTTTCTGCACATCTTTTGTTTCTTTCTGCACCTCTCGCTTCTTTCTGCACCCCTTTGCCTCTTTCTCCACCCCTCTTCCCTCTTTCTCCACACCTGTTGCCCCTTTCTGCACCTCTGTTCCTTCTTTCTGCATTTATTTTGTTTCTTTCTGCGTGTCTCTTGCTTCTTTCTGCACTAATCGTGCCTCTTTCTGCATCCCTCTTCCTCTTTTTGCACCCCTCTTGCCTCTTTCTGCACCTCTGTTGCTTCTTTCTGCACATCTTTTGTTTCTTTCTGCACCTCTCGCTTCTTTCTGTACCCCTTTTGCCTCTTTCTCCACCCCTCTTCCCTCTTTCTGCACCCTTCTTGCCTCTTTCTGCACCTCTGTTGCTTCTTTCTGCACTCCTCTTGCTTCTTTCTACACCTCTCCTGCTTCTTTCTGCACCACTCGTGCTTTTTCTGCACCCCTCATCCCTCTTTCTGCACCCCTCTTGCCTCTTTCTGCACCTCTCTTGCTTCTTTCTGCACCAATCGTGCCTCTTTCTGCACCCCTCTTCCCTCTTTTTGCACCCTTCTTGCCTCTCGCTGCACCTCTGTTGCTTTTTTCTACACTCCTCTTGCTTCTTTCTACACCTCTCCTGCTTCTTTCTGCACCACTCGTGCTTTTTCTGCACCCCTCATCCCTCTTTCTGCACCCCTCTTGCCTCTTTCTGCACCTCTCTTGCTTCTTTCTGCACTCCTCTTGCTTCTTTCTACACCTCTCCTGCTTCTTTCTGCACCACTCGTGCTTCTTTCTGCACCCCTCATCCCTCTTTCTGCACCCCTCTTGCCTCTTTCTGCACCTCTGTTCCTTCTTTCTGCACTTCTTTTGTTTCTTTCTGCACATCTCTTACTTCTTTCTGCACCCCACATGCCTCTTTCTGCACCCCTCTTGCCTCTTTCTGCACCGCTGTTCCTTCTTTCTGTACTTCTTTTGTTTCTTTCTGCAACTCTCTTGCTTCTCTCTGCACACCTCTTGCTTCTTTCTGCACCCCAAGTGCCTCTTTCTGCACCCCTCTTCCCTCTTCGTGCACCCCTCTTGCCTCTTTATGCACCTCTCTTGCTTCTTTCTGCACCACTAGTGCTTCTTTCTGCACCCCTCTTCCCTCTTTCTGCACCTCTGTTCCTTCTTTTTGCACTTCTTTTGTTTTTTGCTGCACATCTCTTGCTTCTTTCTGCACCCAACATGCCTCTTTCTGCACCCCTCTTCTATCTTTTTGCACCCCTCTTGCCTCTTACTGCACCTCTCTTGCTTCTTTCTGCACCACTCATGCTTCTTTCTGCACCCCTCTTCCCACTTTCTGCACCCCTCTACCCTCTTTCTGCACCCCTCTGCCTTCTTTCTTCACCCCTGTTCCTTCTTTCTGCACCCTTCTTCCCTCTTTCTGCACCTCTCTTGTCCTCTTTCTGCACCTCTGTTCCTTCTTTCTGTACTTCTTTTGTTTCTTGCTGCATATCCCTTGCTTCTTTCTGCACCCCTCGTGCCTCTTTCTGCATCCCTCTTTCTTCTTTTTGCACCCCTCTTGCCTCTTTCTGCATCTCTGTTGCTTCTTTCTGCACTACTCTTGCTTCTTTATGCACCTCTCTTGATTCTTTCTGTACCACTTGTGCTTCTGTCTGCACCCGCTTCCCTCTTTCTTCACCCCTTTTGCCTCTTTCTGCACCTCTGTTCTTTCTTTCTGCACTTCTTTTGTTTCTTGCTGCACATCTCTTGCTTCTTTATGCACCCCTCGTGCCTCTTTCTGCACCCCTCTTCCCTCTTTTTGCACCCCTCTTGCCTCTTTCTGCACCTCTGCTGCTTCTTTCTGCACTACTCTTGCTTCTTTCTGCACCTCTCTTGCTTCTTTCTGCACCACTCGTGCTTTTTTCTGCACCCTCTTCCCTCTTTCTGCACCCCTCTTCCCTCTTTTTGCACCCCTCTTGCCTCTTTCTGCACCTCTGCTGCTTCTTTCTGCACTACTCTTTCTTCTTTCTGCAACTCTCTTGCTTCTTTCTGCACCACTAGTGCTTCTTTCTGCACCCTCTTCCCTCTTTCTTCACCCCTGTTGCCTCTTTCTGCCCCTTTGTTCCTTCTTTCTGCACTTCTTTTGTTCCTTTCTGCAACTCTCTCGCTTCTTTCTGCATGCCTCTTGCTTCTTTCTGCACCCCTCGTGCCTCTTTCACACCCCTCTTCCCTCTTTCTGCACCCCTCTTGCCTCTTTCTGCACCTCTGTTCCTTCTTTCTGCACTTCTTTTGTTTCTTTCTGCACCTCTCTTGTTTCTTTCTGTAACCCTTTTGCCTCTTTCTCCATCCCACTTCCCCCTTTCTGCATGTCTGTTGCTTCTTTCTGCATTTCTCTTGCTTCTTTCTGCATCTCTCTTGCTTCTTTCTGCACCCCTCATGCCTCTTTCTGCACACCTCATCCCTCTTTCTGCAGTCCTCTTGCCTCTTTCTGCACCTCTGTTGCTTCTTTCTGCACTTCTTTTGTTTCTTTCTGCACCCCTCTTGCCTCTTTCTGCACCTCTTTTGCTTCTTTCTGCCCATCTTTTGTTTCATTCTGCACCTCTCGCTTCCTTCTGCACCCCTTTTGCCTCTTTCTCCACCCCTCGTCCCTCTTTCTGCACCCCTGTTGCCCCTTTCTGCACCTCTGTTCCTTCTTTCTGCATTTATTTTGTTTCTTTCTGCGTGTCTCTTGCTTCTTTCTGCACCAATCGTGCCTCTTTCTGCATCCCTCTTTCCTCTTTTTGCACCCCTCTTGCCTCTTTCTGCACCTCTGTTGCTTCTTTCTGCACTTCTTTTGTTTCTTTCTGCACCTCTCGCTTCTTTCTGTACCCCTTTTGCCTCTTTCTCCACCCCTCTTCCCTCTTTCTGCACCGCTGTTGCCCCTTTCTGCACCTCGGTTCCTTCTTTCTGCATTTATTTTGTTTCTTTCTGCGTGTCTCTTGCTTCTTTCTGCACCAATCGTGCCTCTTTCTGCACCCCTCTTCCCTCTTTTTGCACCCTTCTTGCCTCTTTCTGCACCTCTGTTGCTTCTTTCTGCACTCCTCTTGCTTCTTTCTACACCTCTCCTGCTTCTTTCTGCACCACTCGTGCTTTTTCTGCACCCCTCATCCCTCTTTCTGCACCCCTCTTGCCTCTTTCTGCACCTCTGTTCCTTCTTTCTGCACTTCTTTTGTTTCTTTCTGCACATCTCTTACTTCTTTCTGCACCCCACATGCCTCTTTCTGCACCCCTCTTGCCTCTTTCTGCACCGCTGTTCCTTCTTTCTGTACTTCTTTTGTTTCTTTCTGCAACTCTCTCGCTTCTTTCTGCATGCCTCTTGCTTCTTTCTGCACCCCTCGTGCCTCTTTCACACCCCTCTTCCCTCTTTCTGCACCCCTCTTGCCTCTTTCTGCACCTCTGTTCCTTCTTTCTGCACTTCTTTTGTTTCTTTCTGCACCTCTCTTGTTTCTTTCTGTAACCCTTTTGCCTCTTTCTCCATCCCACTTCCCCCTTTCTGCATGTCTGTTGCTTCTTTATGCATTTCTCTTGCTTCTTTCTGCATCTCTCTTGCTTCTTTATGCACCCTCATGCCTCTTTCTGCACCCCTCATCCCTCTTTCTGCAGTCCTCTTGCCTCTTTCTGCACCTCTGTTGCTTCTTTCTGCACTTCTTTTGTTTCTTTCTGCACCCCTCTTGCCTCTTTCTGCACCTCTGTTGCTTCTTTCTGCACATCTTTTGTTTCTTTCTGCACCTCTCGCTTCTTTCTGCACCCCTTTGCCTCTTTCTCCACCCCTCTTCCCTCTTTCTGCACACCTGTTGCCCCTTTCTGCACCTCTGTTCCTTCTTTCTGCATTTATTTTGTTTCTTTCTGCGTGTCTCTTGCTTCTTTCTGCACTAATCGTGCCTCTTTCTGCATCCCTCTTCCCTCTTTTTGCACCCCTCTTGCCTCTTTCTGCACCTCTGTTGCTTCTTTCTGCATATCTTTTGTTTCTTTCTGCACCTCTCGCTTCTTTCTGTACCCCTTTTGCCTCTTTCTCCACCCCTCTTCCCTCTTTCTGCACCGCTGTTGCCCCTTTCTGCACCTCGGTTCCTTCTTTCTGCATTTATTTTGTTTCTTTCTGCGTGTCTCTTGCTTCTTTCTGCACCAATCGTGCCTCTTTCTGCACCCCTCTTCCCTCTTTTTGCACCCTTCTTGCCTCTTTCTGCACCTCTGTTGCTTCTTTCTGCACTCCTCTTGCTTCTTTCTACACCTCTCCTGCTTCTTTCTGCACCACTCGTGCTTTTTCTGCACCCCTCATCCCTCTTTCTGCACCTCTCTTGCCTCTTTCTGCACCTCTCTTGCTTCTTTCTGCACTCCTCTTGCTTCTTTCTACACCTCTCCTGATTCTTTCTGCACCACTCGTGCTTCTTTCTGCACCCCTCATCCCTCTTTCTGCACCCCTCTTGCCTCTTTCTGCACCTCTGTTCCTTCTTTCTGCACTTCTTTTGTTTCTTTCTGCACATCTCTTACTTCTTTCAGCACCCCACATGTCTCTTTCTGCACCCCTGTTGCCTCTTTCTGCACCGCTGTTCCTTCTTTCTGTACTTCTTTTGTTTCTTTCTGCAACTCTCTTGCTTCTCTCTGCACACCTCTTGCTTCTTTCTGCACCCCAAGTGCCTCTTTCTGCACCCCTCTTCCCTGTTCGTGCACCCCTCTTGCCTCTTTATGCACCTCTCTTGCTTCTTTCTGCACCACTAGTGCTTCTTTCTGCACCCCTCTTCCCTCTTTCTGCACCTCTGTTCCTTCTTTTTGCACTTCTTTTGTTTTTTGCTGCACATCTCTTGCTTCTTTCTGCACCCAACATGCCTCTTTCTGCACCCCTCTTCTATCTTTTTGCACCCCTCTTGCCTCTTTCTGCACCTCTCTTGCTTCTTTCTGCACCACTCATGCTTCTTTCTGCACCCCTCTTCCCACTTTCTGCACCCCTCTACCCTCTTTCTGCACCCCTCTGCCTTCTTTCTTCACCCCTGTTCCTTCTTTCTGCACCCTCTTCCCTCTTTCTGCACCTCTCTTGTCCTCTTTCTGCACCTCTGTTCCTTCTTTCTGTACTTCTTTTGTTTCTTGCTGCATATCCCTTGCTTCTTTCTGCACCCCTCGTGCCTCTTTCCGCACCCCTCTTTCTTCTTTTGCACCCCTCTTGCCTCTTTCTGCATCTCTGTTGCTTCTTTCTGCACTACTCTTGCTTCTTTATGCACCTCTCTTGATTCTTTCTGTACCACTTGTGCTTCTGTCTGTACCCGCTTCCCTCTTTCTTCACCCCTTTTGCCTCTTTCTGCACCTCTGTTCTTTCTTTCTGCACTTCTTTTGTTTCTTGCTGCACATCTCTTGCTTCTTTATGCACCCCTCGTGCCTCTTTCTGCACCCCTCTTCCCTCTTTTTGCACCCCTCTT
Source organism: Calotriton arnoldi (assembly GCA_963921515.1). Classification (NCBI taxonomy): domain Eukaryota; kingdom Metazoa; phylum Chordata; class Amphibia; order Caudata; family Salamandridae; genus Calotriton; species Calotriton arnoldi. The sequence continues at coordinate 212,901 of CAWUFW010016503.1, forward strand.
GCCTCTTTCTGCACCTCTGCTGCTTCTTTCTGCACTACTCTTGCTTCTTTCTGCACCTCTCTTGCTTCTTTCTGCACCACTCGTGCTTTTTCTGCACCCTCTTCCCTCTTTCTGCACCCCTCTTCCCTCTTTTTGCACCCCTCTTGCCTCTTTCTGCACCTCTGCTGCTTCTTTCTGCACTACTCTTTCTTCTTTCTGCAACTCTCTTGCTTCTTTCTGCACCACTAGTGCTTCTTTCTGCACCCCTCTTCCCTCTTTCTTCACCCCTGTTGCCTCTTTCTGCCCCTTTGTTCCTTCTTTCTGCACTTCTTTTGTTTCTTTCTGCAACTCTCTCGCTTCTTTCTGCATGCCTCTTGCTTCTTTCTGCACCCCTCGTGCCTCTTTCACACCCCTCTTCCCTCTTTCTGCACCCCTCTTGCCTCTTTCTGCACCTCTGTTCCTTCTTTCTGCACTTCTTTTGTTTCTTTCTGCACCTCTCTTGTTTCTTTCTGTAACCCTTTTGCCTCTTTCTCCATCCCACTTCCCCCTTTCTGCATGTCTGTTGCTTCTTTCTGCATTTCTCTTGCTTCTTTCTGCATCTCTCTTGCTTCTTTCTGCACCCCTCATGCCTCTTTCTGCACACCTCATCCCTCTTTCTGCAGTCCTCTTGCCTCTTTCTGCACCTCTGTTGCTTCTTTCTGCACTTCTTTTGTTTCTTTCTGCACGCCTCTTGCCTCTTTCTGCACCTCTGTTGCTTCTTTCTGCACATCTTTTGTTTCATTCTGCACCTCTCACTTCCTTCTGCACCCCTTTTGCCTCTTTCTCCACCCCTCGTCCCTCTTTCTGCACCCCTGTTGCCCCTTTCTGCACCCCTGTTCCTTCTTTCTGCATTTATTTTGTTTCTTTCTGCGTGTCTCTTGCTTCTTTCTGCACCAATCGTGCCTCTTTCTGCATCCCTCTTTCCTCTTTTTGCACCCCTCTTGCCTCTTTCTGCACCTCTGTTGCTTCTTTCTGCACCGCTGTTGCCCCTTTCTGCACCTCTGTTCCTTCTTTCTGCATTTATTTTGTTTCTTTCTGCGTGTCTCTTGCTTCTTTCTGCACCAATCGTGCCTCTTTCTGCACCCCTCTTCCCTCTTTTTGCACCCCTCTTGCCTCTTTCTGCACCTCTGTTGCTTCTTTCTGCACTCCTCTTGCTTCTTTCTACACCTCTCCTGCTTCTTTCTGCACCACTCGTGCTTCTTTCTGCACCCCTTATCCCTCTTTCTGCACCCATCTTGCCTCTTTCTGCACCTCTGTTCCTTCTTTCTGCACTTCTTTTGTTTTTTTCTGCACCTCTCTTGTTCCTTTCTTCACCCTTCTTGCCACTTTCTCCACCCCTGTTCCTCCTTGTGCATCTCTGTTGCTTCTTTCTGCACTTCTCTTGCCTCTTTCTCCATCCCTCATCACTCTTTCTGCACCTCTGTTGCTTCTTTCTGCACCCCTCTTGCCTCTTTCAGCACCTCTGTTGTTTTTTTCTGCACTTCTCTTCCTTCTTTCTGCACCCCTCCTGCCTCTTTCTGCACTCTTCTTCCCTTTTCCTCCACGTCTCTTGGTTCTTTCTGCACTGCTCTTGCTTCTTTCTGCACCTCTCCTGCAAATTTCTGCACCCCTCTTGCCTCTTTCTGCACCCCTCTTCCCTCCTTCTGCACCTCTGTTGGTTCTTGCTGCATGGCTCTTGCTTCTTTCTGCACCTCTTTTGCCTGTTTGTGCAACTCTCTTGCCTCTTTCTGCACTTCTCTTGCCTTCTTCTGCACCTCTGTTGCTTCTTTTTTGCATTTCTCTTCCGCTTTCTGCACCCCTCTTGTCTCTTTCTGCACCTCTGTTGCTTCTTTCTGCACTTCTCTTGCTTCTTTCTGCACCCCTCTTGCCTTTTCCTTCACCCGTCTTCCTTCTTTCTATACCTCTCTTGCCTCTTACTGCACCTCTCTTGCCTCTTTCTGCACCTCTCTTGCTTCTTTCTGCACTTCTCTTGCTTCTTTCTACACCTCTCTTGCTTCTTTCTGCACCCCTCGTGCCTCTTTCTGCAACCTTCTTCCCTTTTCCTGCACGTCTCTTGGTTCCTTCTGCACTGCTCTTGCCTCTTTCTGCACCCCTCTTGCCTCTTTCTGCACCTCTTTTGCTTCTTTCTGCACTTCTCTTGCTTCTTTATACACCTATCTTGCTTCCTTCTGCACCCCACTTGCCTCTTTTTGCACCCTTCTTTTTCTCTTTGTGCACCTCTCTTGCCTCTTTCTGCACCTCTCTTGCTTCTTTCTGCAACCTTCTAGCCTCTTTCCGCATCTCTTTTTCTTGTTTCTGCTCTTCTTTTGCCTCTTTCTGTACCCCTCTTGCCTCCTTCTGCACCTCTGTTGTTTCTTACTGCACTGCTTACTGCACTGCTCTTGCTTCTTTCTGCACCTCTCTTGCAAATTTCGGCACCCCTCTTCTCTCTTTCTGCACCCCTGTTCCCTCTTTCTGCACCTCTTCTACCTGTTTCTGCACCTCTGCTGCCTCTTTCTGAACTTCTCTTGCCTCTTTCTGCACCTCTGTTGCTTCTTATAAATTCTTAATAAATCACTGAATGTTCCTATAAAGAAGCAAAAACAAGATAAGGAAGAAGATGTTAAGATGGAAAAATTTTAAATTGACGGTGATATTGTAGGTTTTCAGCTGGAAAATAGTAATGGTGTCAACTGCTATGGAAATGTTGTTCTCAATGTACTCTTTCATTTACCGCATTTTGTAAATGAAGTTCAACATAAAGGAGACAACATGATCTGCTATTATCTGTGTACTTTGCTGGAACGTTTATGTAGTGATAGGACTGTAGTACATTCTGCTTCAGGCATTCAAGATGTAGTCGACATGCATAGTAGATCTGTCCTATTTTCTCTCAACAGTCAACAGGATGCTCAGGAATTTATTATGGTGATGCTTGGATGTTTGGAAGAAGAAGAAGTTAATATTAATGAAGTATTTGGACTGATTTACACATGGAACCATGACTGTGAAGAATACTCCTGTGCAACTACTGCTCAAATCAATTCGGAAAGATTTTTCTACTTAACATTGCCAGGTTGTAAAACTGTGTGTTTTGACAGGCTAATAAAAAATGCAAACCAAAATATGCAATGGCAGCTCGCATAGGGCGTGCTGCGGGGCGGTGCGGTGGGCTGGGGCGGGGGAGGGGCTGGGTGGGGGGTAGTAAACTCAGACATACGACTGAACAGAGGAAAGTAATTATTCCGTTACTCCGTTCCGTTGTATGTCAGAGTTTACTACCCCCCACCCTGCCCCTCCCCCGCCCGGCCGCCTTGCAGCACGCCCTATGCGAGCCGCCACTGAAAATATGCCCTGCTCAAATTGTAGTAGAGTAGATTGCATGGCTACCTTGCAGATACTGAGAATTGGAAAATACATTATATTGATTCTACAGCAATGCAGAACTGATGGATTGCAAAAATAAACAGAAATTACAAGCTTCAAAGCAGGACAAATTTCAATTTCTGAAAGAACGTACACAACAATGGCTATTATCTTACATGAAGGACTTTGAGTTACGTCAAGAAACCACGCAGTGGACAGAATGCAACAACAGCAAGCTCACTTTCAAACAAAACTACCTTTTAAACTTCCAAATTCATATCCTTTCTTTCTCCAACCAAATTTTTACAGAAGATCAGCATTTAAAGAGCAGCATACAACATTTGTTTTGTTTTGCATGATCAGTGTGTAAAATATAAGATGGCCTAGCAGGGGTGATATCTTAAAAATGGAGTCTAAAATTTGAACATGTGTTATATCTATTTTGAATAACAGACTATTTCAGTATTATTTCATTTTTTTGGGATATATTCCTTTAAATTAGTTGAGTACCTTTAGCTACAATAACTTGTTATGTGCTTGTTGTGAGTGTAATGCATGTTATGACTTATTTGTAGTGTAATATTGTGCAGCTCTGGGCTTTTTCCCCACTGTTCGAAGATGATTATTTATACAGTACATTGTGTACGGTGTACAAGTATTAAAGCTGAGAACAGTAAAAAACTGAAAATGATATGTTAAAGAAATATATGTGTTTTACAGTGTTACAGTAGTGTACTGCTAGTATATTAACATAAATGTTTATTTTTTAGTAATTTGAACTTTACTTTGAAACTTTTAAATATGTCTTAATAACATGTATTTCTGTTTTCTTTCTTTTATAACAGGTGAATGGATTACATTTTTGGAGATGTTTCCGAATCCATTCTGTAAGTAATTGGTATAACATATATAAATAGATAGAGTAACAGACTCCCTAGGACTCACTGATGCATACAGTAACATACATGCAAACACTAATGCATTCAATCACAGACTCACCCACTCACTTATACACACACTGACACACACTGGGACTCACTAATACATACATTAACACACCCATGGACACACTCATGCATTAACTGACATTCACTCATTCAGTCATATACACAGTGGCACACTCTAGAAGTCACTTACATACACTGACACACACAGACTGATGTATTAGGTAACACACTCACTCACTCATTCAGAGTCTGACACACCGTAGCTCTCCCTAATACATACACTGATACACCCATGAACACACTGATGCATTAACTGACATACTCACTTAGTCATACACACACTGCCACACCCTAGGTCTCAATAATAGATAGACTGACACACCCATGAACACACTGATGCATTAACTGGCATTCACTAACTCAGTCACACACACAGTGATACACTCTACAACTCACTAATACGTACAATGACACACACATGAACAGACTGATGTATTAAGTAAGATACTCACTGACTCAGTCATACAGACTCTGACACACCCTAGCTCTCACTAGTACACAGTAAAACACTGATGCAGACACTGACACTGACAAAATCTGTGGCTCACTTATATACACAATGAAACACTCTGGGAGTAACTCATACATACACTGACACACTAATGGACATACCAATCCATTCATCAACACATTCAAACAGTTGCTCATACATACCTTGGCACACTCTATAAGTAACTACTACATAAACTGACACACCTATGGATTCACTAATGCATTCACTAACACACTTACACACTTACTTCTATATACCCTGAGACAACTTACAACTCCCTAATACATACACTGACGTACCCATGAACACCCTGATGCATTAACTGACATGCTCACTCACTCAATCATGCACACAGTAGCACACCCTAGGTCTCACTAATGGATACACTGACATACCCATGGACACACTCATGCATTAACTGACATTACCTCCTTGTAAGCCTTCCTCGAAACCAGAGTTACAAAGGGAGTTTCACCTCCACACAAGAACCCTCCAAAGCAATTAGCATTCTATGCCTCCCATCCCTCCCCAACATGGCCGACCACTGTCACACTTGGCACAGTATAAGGGGAGGGTTGACCCACCAAAACTTCCTGTTTTTTTGGCTCTGCGTTGCAGACTCTCCAGGGCGCATCAGGTAAGTTGCACCCTGGACACTTAAATCCACTCACAGACCCAGTCAGACACACATGCAACCACTTACAGAATCACTCATACTCTCTTTCACCCACTCACAGGCCTACTTAGAGACTCATGCACCGACTCACAGCCCCACTCAGAGACTCCCACACCCACTCACAGACCCACTCAGAGACTCCCACACCCACTCAGACACTCATGTACCCACTCACATACCCAGTAAGATACTCACACACTAACACACATACACACTCACACACTCACTCTCAAAGGTTACGGTTAGGAAGTTACATTGAAAACCATAGATTTCACTGAAAAAAAATCAAGGTTGCTGGGATGTTATAGTTAAAAAAATAGGGGCATATTTACAAGCCCCTTGCGCCACTTTTGCGCCGCCGTTGCGTCACGCATGTGACGCAGCGGCGACGCAAACCATGCGCCGCGTTGCGCTATATTTACAACATGACGCATCTAGGGAGATGCGTCACGTAGTAAACCCCTGCGCCACATGAAACCTGCGTCAGGTTTCATGTGGGCGTACCGGCGCAGGGGGGGGCGTTCCGGCGCAGGAACGCCTCGGAAAAGTGACGTAGGTAAATCTACAAGATTTCACGCAGTCACTTTTCCGACGCTAGTGCGTCAAATCCTTACGCCTGCTTCAAGCAGGCGTAAGGATTGACGCACCATGTTAGGGATAGGAAGGTTGGAACAGTGCTGGAGTTGCGTCGCGCTTGCGACACAACTTCAGCACTGCGCCAACCTTCCGCCGGCAGATGCGTCACGCATCTGCTTATCCTTGCGCCACGATGCGCTGCATTGTAAATGCAGCGCATCGGACGTGGCCCAAGGGTAAACTTGCGTGACGCATTTTCCCTGGCGCATCCCTGCTGATATGCAGGGATGCGCCAGGGAACGTAAATATGCCCCATAGATTTTAAAAGATCATAGAAATTCATTGAAAAAACTAAGGTTACATGCATTTTATAGTTAGGAAATAAAATGTTAAAAACCTCAGAAATTCACTGAAAAAACTAAAGGCTACAGGGACGTTATAGATAGGTTCAGATTTTGTAGAAAACAATAGAAATTCAGCAGTTATAGTTATCTGAGCTAACTCTAACTTACTGCTTATGATCTCACATATTACATCACTCATGACTTGGCCAGTGACATCACTGATGACATTACTGATGACATCTCCAAGGACATCACTGATGACATCAATAATGATATCATCCACAAAACTCCTCACACAGCCACTCACACTCCATGCAACATTTCATACAAGCACTCACATACCCATTCACAAACCCATACAAGTACTCATGCACCCACTCAGTCATACATAGAGCCACTCACACACCCACTCACTCACTCATATAGGCACTAACACAACTAGTCGGTCTTGCATACAGATGCTCAAACACCCACTCCCTTACTCATACAGATATTGCCTCATGTATTCAGTCACCTAAACAATCACTGAGACAACCACATAGTCTCCCATAGAGCCTCTCTCACACTCACTTACCCATACAGGCACTCACACACCCACTCACTCACCCATATACCCACTTATACACCCATTCACGCACCCATACAGCGATACAGTGACTCATGTACCCTCACAGTCACCCATATAGATGCTTATGCACCTTCTCACTCACACAGCTACTCATGCATTCTCTCATTCACCATTTACAGCCTTTCACACAGCCGCTCACTCACCCTTACAGCCACTCATGCACCCACTCATTCACCATTTACAGCCACTTACACACCCACTCACTCATCATACATCCACTCACACAGGCACTCACCCATACAGCCACTGACAAAGCCACTCACTTACCCATATAAAAACACACACAATTACTCACTCATCTATACAGTGTCTCAGACACCCACTCACTCATCCATACACCACTTACACACCCACGCACTCACCCATACAGACACTCACACAGCCACATACTCACCCATAAAGCTATTCACACACCCAAGTATTCACCCATACAACTACACACACACCCACTCACACACAGAAATACACAGTTACACAGACACTCATATAACCTATGTTTTGAGATAGAATCACTCTTTAGTAGTGCACAAAGTAAACTAATTTAACATTTGTGATACCTTAGAATTTATGTTTAACACTTAGAAAACACTCACAATCACTCAATGATGTCATGAGTGATATCATTTGAGACAAAATGAGTGATGTAATATGTGAGGTCATAAGCAATGAGACATAGGGTATATGAGAGTGTGAAGAACTGAGTGAGTATGTCAGGTAATACATCAGTGAGCCAGTGGGTGTGTCAGTGTATACATCAGTGACTTGTACAGTGTGTCACTCTGTGTATGACTGAGTAAGTGAATGCCACAGTTAATTACTGTTAATCTTCATTACTCTGATTATTGTCTTACTCACCACATGAGTTACGAAGTGAGCTTCAGCTCCACACCAGAACCCTCCAAAGTAATTAGCATTCTATGACTCTCATCCCTCCCCAACATGGCCGACCACTGTCACCCTTGACTCAGTATAAGGGGGGGTTGACCCACCCCACTTCCTGTAGAACTACCAAGCCCCAAAGCAACCACATGAAGCCGATAGCCAAACAGGGAGGAAGGGATGGGAACTCATGTGGCGAGGAAGACAAAGCTCGGAGTAATAAAGATTACCGGTAAGTAACCGGGGCATTACCTCCTCATAAGTCTTCCTCGCCACCAGAGCTACGCAGTGAGCATATAGCCAAGCCCAGCGGCTTCATGAAAAACTCACAAGAAACTGCCTATGGGATAATGCAAAACAGCAGGTTTTAATCCAGAAAGTAACACAGATGGAAAACAACCAAGGAGATGCCCACAGAAGGCGTGACCATCAAGAGCCGGAAGAACCAGCCCGAGAAACACCTCAGCAAAACCCCCTGCAGAAGGACCACCCAACACCACCCGGTAGTGATCCATGAACATGTGTGGAGAGGACCAAGTAGCGGACCTACAGATATCCTCAGTGGAGACCCCCTTGAAAGAGGCCCAAGAGATAAAAAGACCCCGGGTAGATCGACCCTGAACCCAGGCAGACACCTCAGAAGCCTGGGACCCATAGGCCAGCAAGATCGTCTGCTTAATCCACCTACTCAGGGTGGAGGGAGAAGGTTTATGACCAGAACGTACAGGCCCAAAAGTGACAAACAAGTTATCACAGCAGCAAAAGGATGAAGTCTGTTCCAAATACGCCAGCACTGCCCGTCGGACATCCAACAGAGAGAGATCAGAATCCACCACGGACAAAATGACCGGAAGGAAAGTAGGCAAATTAACCTCCTGGGAATGGTTGACAACCGAGGGGACCTAGGGCAGAAACTTCGGATCCGGGTGCAAAACAATACGGTCAGGCAGGACCTGCAAAAAAGGAGGAGAGCGCAGAAAAGATCCCAGCTCCCCAATCTGACCAGCGGACATGATGGCCACCAAAAACACCACCTTCATAGTGAGGAACTAGATGTCCACATACCCTAAGGGCTCAAATGGAACCCCCAAAGGGCCCGCAACACCAATGGAAGATCCCAAGAAGGTGCAAGACCAATCGGCCAAGGACGTTGCAGAAAACAACTCCGAAGTAACGGGGCCACTAAAGGATCCAAATTGTCCAACTGAGCACTGTGGAACGCCCGCACTGAGCCCGAAGCGTAAAAGGGGCAAGGCCCAAGGCAAAGCCATCCGACAGGACATCCAGTACCCTCATCAGATCCACAGAAACAGAGTCCAGGCCCTTAGAAACACACCGCAGCGAGAAGGACCCCCAATGGCAAGAATAAGATCGAAGAGTTGCCGGGAGATGGAAGCCCTGCAGCAAATCAACCGCCTCCATGGAGCAACCCCGAGACAGAAGGCTCACCCTCTCAAGAGCCAGCCATGAAGATGAAGATGGCGCAGAACCCCCACAGGAAGAGGAGGGCCCCGAAACGGGTATAGAAGATCCAGGATTGGCCAGCACTCCCGGGCGGCCATTTCATTCAGCAGAGGGAACCATGGGTGGCGAACCCAGCCGGGCACCACCAACAGAGCAAACGCCCTGTCCAGGCAAATCTTTCACAGAACTCGAGCAATCAAAGGGATTCGTTGAAATGCGTAAAGCAGGGAGCCCGACCAACGGAATGACATCGCATCCATCCGCCACACCTCTGGGCACGGAAGGAGCATGCAGAAGCTGGGAAGATGAGCAGTGGTCATGTCCACAAACAAATTCACAGTCGGGCACCCAAACCGTTACTGCAACAGTTGGAACACCGCCCCCGTCAGGGAGATGGAAGCCATGGAGGGAAACATCCTGTTTAGATGATCCACCATGCGGTTCTCCTTCCCAGGAGATAGACCGCCCTGAGTGACAACACAGTCACCTCTGCTCAGGTCAGACTCTCTGGCGCAAGGAGCCAAAGAGAGCGAATCCTGCAGCCCCGTGGTGATTGTGGTAGCCCATCACCACCTGATTGTCCGTCCAGACCAGAACATGGTGCCCCTGAAGAGCCGAAGCAAACTCCATACAAGCCAAATTAACGGCCTTCAGTTCCCGGAAGTTGGACAAGCAACCCGCCTGCAGGGGATCCAAAAGACCCTGCACTGACTAGGAATCCAACGTCTCCCCCCAGCCCAACAGGCTGGCATCGGTTGTTACCACCAGGGAAGAGGACACCTGAAAGGAAACACCCTTGGAGAGATTGGAGTCCACCATCCACCAACCTAGATCGGCCCAAATCTGAGGAGACACGACCACCGACAGACCGCAATCCGCGGAACAAGGAGCCCAATGGGACAAGAGATGGTTCACCAACGGGTACAGATGAAGATGAGTCCAGGACAGCACATTGATTGCTGCAGACATCAAACCCTGCACCCTCAACCACTGATGAACTGGGGCAGAATCCAAGACCAGGAGACAACCCAGGTCCCTCCTCAAGGTTACCCTTCTCCCTTCAGGCCAAAACACCAGCCCTTTGACCATGTCCAGGTGACCCCCGATGAACACCAAGCCCTGTGTAGGATCCAGATGGGACTACTTGCGGTTGATCAGGAACCCATGATGGTCCAGGACTTCGCACACCCTCTGGACATGAGAGTCCCCTTAGAGAAAGAAGAGGCAGATATGAGCCAGTCACCAAGGTACGGGAATACCTGAATCCCCTCCCTGCGGAGGATCCCAACCAAAGGGGCCAAAACCTTTGTGAAGACCCTCAGGGCAGAAGACAAACCAAAGCGGAGTACCTGGAATTGTAAGTGCTTGGCCCCCACACAAAACCGGAGGGACCCCTGAGAGGACGGGTGAATCGGCACATGGAGGTAGGCATCGGGCTGATTCAAGGAAGCCACAACTTCCCCCTGAACCAGTAAGGGAAGAATCTCCTGCAAAGAGAGCATCTTAAATTTAACATGAGTGATAAAGGAATTCACCCTCTCTAAATCCAACACTGGACAGAAGTCCCCAGATACCTATCTCACTAGGAACAGGATGGAGTATATCCCAAGACCCCTTTGACAGGCCAGAACCGGACGAATGGCCCCTTTGTCGAGAAGATCCTAAATGCCTGCTAAAAGTACCTCCCTCCTTGGCGTGGCTAAAGGCAGGGGAGTGTGAACGAAAGCGTCTGGAGGAAGGGAGTTGAAGACAATTGAGTAACCTTCTCGTACAATCCGCAGAGCCCACTGATCCGAGACCGATTCCTCCCAGGTTTTTTTTATGAAAGTTAACAAACGACCCCCTACAGGAGGCCTGGCAGCTGGAACCCCAGAATAGTCAGGACTTGGATGCAGGGGTGGAGCCACCATCAGCCTGCTGAGACTGGGATTTGTTGGAGAACGGGGTGCCCCAGCTGCAACTCCTCCCTTGAAAGGGCAAACCCCCCCTATGTGTAGCAACAGGACCAAAAGCCCTCTTGGGCCCAAAAAACCTCCCTCGAGAAGGACGCATGGGTGCTAAGAGCTTTCTGTCCTCAGCTGATTTCTTCACCATCTCCACCGGGGAGGAACCAAACAACTTGGTCTCTGAAAAATGGATCTTCATAAGAAGGACTTTCTGGACAGCTTCCGATTTCCAATGGTGTAGCAACACCTGCCGTCAAGCCTGAATAGCCGCCCCGCCAGCAGCGGCCGTGGCCCCCAAGCTATCGAAAGAAATATCAGATAACAATCTCGTTTTTTGCTCCATGACAGCCAGAGTAGGCAGGATGTCTGCCCCCTGCTCCATAAGCTCAGCTAGGGATTAGAAATCCTTCAACAGGGACTGGACAGTATAGGAAAGGTAGACGGAAGCCTTGATGGAGTAGTTAGTTGCTGCATAGGACCATTTCACTGCCGCCTCCACTCTCTTGTCAACCAGATCCAAGGGGGCGGCATCTTCCAAAATGATGGACCCATGAGAGCACAGTCCTGCCATCAGTGAGTCTACCTAACAAAAGCTGGGAAATCCTTTGCAAAATCCTGAATGGGGTAGCTTTTAGAGAGGTAGTGTGGGAAGGATTGCTTGTCCACCTCCTGCCATTCATTGCCAATCACCCTCTTGAAAGAAGAATGCAAGGGCAGAGACTCTGGCTCCCAACTCTGGTACTGCATAAAAAAGGCCTCAGAACAGGCCATGTTATCCTTAATGTGCTGTAGGACCTCCTTCAATTCTTGTTCTGGCACATATCTTCCCCGGACATCCTCCTCTTCACCATCACCCTCAATGCAGGTGGGAGGATCCGGGCGCTGTTTCTTAGGAGAAGAAGGACCATCGTGCTCCTTAAAAGCAGCAGCCACAGCAGTCTGAATCATTGACTGACTAGCCTGGAGCGAAAGGGAATCAGCAGTGGGCTGGGAGCTGGGCCCAGCCTCAACCGGAGGATCATCACCCGGATCCATTGGTGAGATCACCCAACAAACCAGGAAACAGCAGTGGCTTAGGAGATGCTAACGCACTCACAGCAAGACACCACAGGCAGCATGCAAGAGGATTGTCAACTGAGCCCTTAACTAGTGAGTAATCATGTCTTGAAAACTCCAACCTGCAGCAAAAAAACGAAAGCACATGTTGCCAGGCAACCCTACCCAAGCGGGAAGCCGGCCGTGTGAGGCGCCGCCCCCAGGGAAGCAGGACAGGCAGGGAGACCGGAGGGTGCAAAATCCTCCGCTCACCCTACCGCAGCGCAGGCATAAGAGACGCTCAGGAGAGCATCTTGCGCCCCATGTCCACCGTAAAACAACAGGCAGCCTGATCTAACAGGCACGATGGCCCCAGGAGCAGCGCTGAAGCCTAAGTGCTAGTTTCTGACCTTTATTTTCCCTCTTGCTGCTCGTTTCTGACCTCTATTTTGCCTCTTTCTGCTCGTTTCTGACCTCTATTTTGCCTCTTTCTGTTCATTTCTCATCTTTATTTTGCCTCGTTCTGCTCGTTTCTGACCTCTATTTTGCCTCTTTCCGCTCATTCCCAGCCTTTATTTTGCCTCTATTTTGTTTCTTTCTGCTCATTTCTGACCTTTATTTTCCCTCTTTCCCCTCGTTTCTGACCTCTATTTTGCCTTTCTGCTCGTTTCTCACCTTTATCTTGCCTCTTTCTGCTCATTGCTGACCTTTATTCTGCCTCTTTCTCACCTTTATTCTGCCTCCTTCTGATCTTTATTTTGCCTCTTTTTGCTTGTTTCTGACCTTTATTCCGCCTGTTTCTGCTCATTTATCACCTTTATTTTGCCTTTTTCAGCTCGTTTGTCACCTTTATCTTATATTTTTCTGCTCACTGCTGACCTTTATTTGGCGTCTTTCTGTTAGTTTCTCATCTTTATTTTGCTTCTTTCTGCTCGTTTCTGATCTCTATTTTGCCTCTGCTTGCTTCTGACCTTTATTTTTACTCTGTCTACTAATTTCTGCCCTCTATTTTACCTCTTTTTGCTTGCTTCGGACCCTTATTTTGCCTCTTTCTGCTTGCTTCTAATCTTGCTTCTGCCTCTTGCTGCTCGTTTCTCACCTTTATCTTGCTTCTTTCTGCTCACTCCTGACCTTTATTTTGCGTCTTTTTGTTCGTTTCTCACCTTTATTTTGCTTCTTTCTGCTCGTTTCTGATCTCTATTTTGCATCTTTCTGCTTTTTGCTGATCTTTATTTTTCCTCTCTCTACTCATTTCTGCCCTCTATTTTGCCTCTTTTTGCTTGTTTCTCACCTTTATTTTGTCTCTTAATGCTTGTTTCCGACCTCTAGTCTGCCTCTTTCTGCTCATTGCTGACCTTTGTCTTGCCTCTTTGTTCTTGTTGCTGACTTTTATTCTGCCTGTTTCTGCTCGATTCTCTCCTTTATTTTGACTTTTTCAGCTCATTTCAGACCGTTATTCTGCCTCTTTCTGACCTTTATTTTGCCTGTTTCTGCTAATTTCTGACATTTTTATTCTGCCTCTTTCTGCTTGTTTTTGACCTTTATTTTTCCTCTTTCTGCTTGTTTCTGACCTCTTTTTTGCCTGTTTCTCTTCATTTTTTTCATTTTCATTTAGCCTCTTTCTGTTTGTTGCTGACCTCTATTTTGCATATTTTTGCTCATTTCTGAACTCTATTTTGTCTCTTAATGCTTGTTTCAGATCTCTATTTTGCTTCTTTCTGCTCATTGCTGACCTTTATTTTCCCTCGTTCTTATCATTTCAGACCTTTCTTTTGCATCCTTCTTCTTGTTTCTGACCTCCATTGTTCCTCTGTCTGCTCATTTCTGTCCTTATGTTTGCATCTTTCTGCTCGTTTCCGACCTCTCTTTTGCCTTTCTTTTAATTTCTGACCGTTAGTTTACCTTTCTGCTCTTTTCCGACCTCTATTTTGCCTCATGCTTCTCATTTCTAACCATATTTTGCCTCTATGTGCCCGTTTCCGACCTCTATTTTGCCTCTTTCTGCTCATTACTGGCCTTTATTTTGCTTCTTTTAGCTCATTTCTGACCTTTATTTTGCTTCTTTCTACTCATTTCTGTCCTCTATCTTGCCTCTCTGTGTGTTCCTTTCCTTTAGTTTGCCTCTTTCTGCTCGTTTCTGACCTTTATATTCCCTCTTGCTGCTCGTTTCTGACCTCTATTTTGTCTCTTTCTGTTCATTTCCGACCTTTATTTTCCCTCCTTCTGCTAGTTTCTGATGTCTATTCTAGATCTATCTGCTCGTTTCTCACCTTTATCTTGCCTCTTTCTGCTCGTTGCTGACCTTTATTCTGCTTCTTTCTTGTCTTTTCTGACCTTTATGCTGCCTCTTTCTGACCTTTATTGTGCCTCTTTCTGCTCGTTTCTGACCTTTGTTCTGCCTTTTTCTGCTTGTTGCTGACCTTTATTCTGCTTCTTTCTTGTCTTTTCTGACCTTTATCCTGAATCTTTCTGACCTTTATTTTGCCTCTTTCTGCTTGTTTCTGACCTTTGTTCTGCCTCTTTCTGGTTGTTTCTGACCTATATTTTGCCTTTTTCTGCTTGTTTCGGACCCTCATTTTGCCTCTTTTTGCTCGTTTCTGATTTTTGTTCTGCCTCTTGCTCTCTCATGTCTGACCTCTATTTTATCTCTTTCTGCTAATTCCTGACCTCTATTTTGCCTCTTTATGTGCGTTTCTTGCCTTTATGTGCTTCTTTCTGCTCACTGCTGACCCTTATTTTGCCTCTTTCTGTTTGTTTCACGCCTTTGTTTTGCTTTTCTGCTCATTTCTGACCTTTATTTTGCCTCTTTCTGCTAGTTTCCGATCTCCATTTTGCCTCTTTCTGCTTGTTATTGGCCTTTATTTTTCCTTTTTATACTCATTTCTGACCACTATTTTGCATCTTTTTGCTTGTTTCTGACCTGTATTCTGCCTCTTTCTGCTCGTTTCTGACCTCTATTTTGCCTCTTTCTGTTCATTTCTCATCTTTATTTTGCCTCGTTCTGCCCGTTTCTGACCTCTATTTTGCCTCTTTCCGCTCATTCCCAGCCTTTATTTTGCCTCTATTTTGTTTCTTTCTGCTCATTTCCGACCACTATTTTTCCTCTTTCTGCTCGTTTCTGACCTTAAGTTTGCCTCTTTCTGCTCGTTTCTGACCTCTATTTTGTCTCTTTCTTCTCGGTTCTCAATCAATCAATCAATCAATCAAGGTATTTTAAAGCTTGCTACTCACCCGTGAGGGTCTCAAGGCACTGAGAGTTGGGGGGAGCAGCTTCGGTCAGTCAAAGAGCCAGGTCTTGAGGGTCTTCCTGAAGATGTGCAGTGCGGGGGCGCGTCTGATGTGGATCGGGAGCTCTTTCCAGGTCTTGGAGAAGGTTCTTCCACCTGCTCTTGGTCTGCGGATGCACGGAGGTTCGGCGAGGTCGGTGGATCGGAGGTTCCTCTTGGGTACGTGGAAGGAGATTCTATCATTGAGATATTGGTGTCCGGTGTTGTGGAGGCATTTGTAGGCGTGGGTGAGTATTTTGAAGGTTACTGTCTTCTCAACGGGGAGCCAGTGGAGGTCATGCAGGTGTTGGGTGATGTGTTCTTGTCAAGGGATGCCAAGGACGAGTCTGGCTGCGGTGTTCTGTATCGTCTGGAGTTTGTGGAGCAGAGTTTTGTTGATCCTGGCGTAAAGGGCGTTTCCGTAGTCCAGTCTGCTTGTTATAAGTGCGTGGGTGACGGTCTTTCTTGATTCGGGGGGGATCCATTTGAAAGTCTTTTGGAGGATGCGGAGGGTGTTAAAGCAGTTTGAGGCGACGGCGTTGATCTGTCGGGTCCTGGAGAGGGTGGAGTCGAGTACGATATCGAGGTTTCAGGCATGGTCTGGGGGGGGCGGCTGCTGAGGGTGGTGGGCCACCAGGTGTTGTCCCATGCAGAGGGTGAGGGTCCGAGGACAAGGACCTCTGTCTTCTACGAGTTGAGCTTCAGGCAGCTGATTCTCATCCAGGATGCGACATCCTTCATTCCTTCCTGGAAGCTGAGTCTGGTGCTGATGGGGTCCTTGGTGAGGGAGAGGATGAGCTGAGTGTCGTCGGCATTGGAGACTATGTTGAGTCTGTGTTGTCTGACGATGGCGGCGAGGGGGGCCATGTAGACGTTGAAGAGCGTGGGGCTGAGCGACGATCCTTGGGGTACTCCGCAGTTTATTTCCGGGGGAATCGGAGATGAAGGGGGACATTCTGATTCTTTGGGTTCTGCCGGTGAGGAAGGAGCTGAGCCAGTCGAGCGCGGTTCTCTGTATGCCGGCTTCGTGGAGTCTGGCGGTGAGTATGCGGTGGTAGATGGTGTCGAATGCTGCAGAGAGGTCAAGTAGGATCAGGGCCACAGTGTGTCCTTGGTCGAGGAGGGTGCGGATGTCGTCTGTGGCGGCGAGTAGAGCGGTCTCGGTGCTGTGGTTGCTATGGAATCTGGATTGGGAGGGGTCGAGGATGGAGTTCTCTTCGATTAATTTTGTAAGTTGGGCGTTGACGGACGTCTCTGTGACTTTGGCCGTGAAGGGGAGGAGGGAGATGGGCCAGTAGTTCTTGAGGTCCGTGGGGTCTGCTGATGGCTTCTTGAGTAGGGGTCCGACTGCTGCACGTTTCCAGTCGTCGGGACAGATGCTGGTTACGAGGGTGGCGTTGATGGTGCGTTAAAGTTCTGGAGCGATGGCGGTGGCGGCTCTGTGGAAGATGTGTGGGGGGCAGGGGTCTGTGGGGGTTCCTGAGTGGATGCCTTTCATGGTCGATGCGGTGTCTTCGGAGGTGACTGGGGTCCAGGAGGAGATGGTGGGCTGGCCGGCGTTGCTGGGGAGGGAGTGGTTTCGGAGTCTGATCGTTGAAGTTGTCGTAGAGGCCTTTGATTTCCAGGTGGAAGTAGGCGCCGAGTTTGTTGCAGAGGTCCTGGGAGGGGGTGATGTCCATGGTTCCGCTGGGGGGTTTGGTGAATTCTTGGATGACGCTGAAGAGTTCCTTGGAGTTGCTGGGGTTGGCGAGGATCTTGTCCTGGATGAAGGTCCTTTTGGTGGATCTGATGCGTTGGTGGTATTCCATCATGGCGTTCTTGTAGGTGGTGCGATCTTCCGTGGTTTTGCTGTTTCTCTAGTTCTTCTCGAGACGTCTATAGATGCGTCTGGATTCTTGGAGGTCAGCGGTGAACCAGGCGGCCTTCCTGGGGCACTGTCTGTTGGGGTTGCATAGGGGTGCGAGCTTGTCTGCGCAGTTGGTGATCCATCTTTGGAGTTCTTTGGCTGCGAGGTTGGCGTCGGTTGAGGTGGTTGGGGCATCGCGGTTGAGGGTGGAGTTGAGCTGCTCCTCAGTGACTTTGCTCCAGTTTCTTTGTGGAGGGCGGGGTGCAGGTTTGGGCAGCGTGGTTTGTTGACGAGGAAGTGTACGCAGTGGTGGTCCGTCCATGGGGGTTGCGTGGTGTGGCTGAAGCGGATGTTCTTCCCACTTGCGAAGATGGGGTCGAGGGTGTGTCCTGCCTTTTGGGTGGGGGTGGTGACGAGCTGTTTCAGTCCGATGTTGGCGAGGTTGTGCAGGAGGGTGGCGGAGTTGGGGTTGCTGGGGTTGACAAGGTGGAAGTTCAGGTCTTCGATGAGTGTGTAGTCCGTGAAGGCGATGGCGTAGGGTGCGAAGAGGTCAGCGATGGTCGTGGGGTGCGATGAGGTCAGCGATGGTCGGGGTCATGGCCGTGGTCGATGATCGGGGCGTGAGGTCTGGGAGGTCTGTAGGCGAGGGTGTCATGAAGTGTGGTTCTAGGGATGGTCTGGATCTGGAAGTGAAGGTGTTCGGTGGTGGAGAAGGAGTTGCTCGTGGTGGAGGTGGAGAGTCGGAGGGAGCTCTTGTGTGCGATGGCGAGTCCTCCTCCTGGGTGGTTGGGGGGTCGTTCCTCTGGATCTTTTATCCGTCAGGAATGGCAGTGGCGATGTCGGGGACTGAGGAGGTGTTGATCCAGTTTTCTGTGAAGAAGGCGACATCTAGAGAGAGGGCGTTGAGTAGGTTCCAGATCTCTACGGCGTGTCTGTGCAGGGAGCGCACGTTGAGGAGGATGCACTTCAGGGCTTCTGTGGCGTTGGCGTCCGATGTGGGGGCGGTGACCGTGGGGGTGCAGAGGGTGGTGAAGGTCTGGCGGCAGTGACGGCAAGAGAACTGGCCGTGGGTGGTTTTCGGTGTAGACAGCTGGCAGTTGTTGTTCCTTCTGGGGTTGAGTGCGAGGAGGGCAGCTGAGTCGTAGCGGTGGATGGTCAGAGATCCAGGGTCCCTGGCGCTGGTCGTGGTCGGGTCATGGACGGGCACAAACGGGCTTGCCTTTGGCCGCCATTAAATAGGGAAAGGGGGAGGGAAGCGCAGCTGGGAGGTGGGAGCAAGAGTTGGTAGGGGAGAGGGGCCGCGCGGGTCAGCGGCAGGAAAAAGGGCGCCGAAAACCAAAATACAATGTCAACAGGAAAAAATAAGGCACAATTACAATAAGGCACAATTACTACAAGGCAAAATAATGCAGGAAGCAATCAGGGAATGAGACGCAGGCAGACAACAGGATGGCCTCGAATACCTACCAGGAGGAGGTGTCAAGGGCAGGGGCAGGCGAAGCACAGCGGAGCTACTGGGGCGGAGAGCGGGATTCTGGCCAGGAGGTCAGAGGTCCTGCTCAGTCATCCCCACAGCGGCCGCCATTAAATAGGGAAGGGGGAGGGAATCGCAGCTGGGAGGTGGGAGCGGGAGTTGGCAGGGGGGAGGGGCAGCGGGGGTCAGCTGTGGGAAAAAGGGCACCGAAAACCAAAATACAATGTCAACAGGAAAAAATAACGCACACTTACAATAAGGCAAAATAATGCAGGAAGCAATCAGGGAACGAGACGCAGGCAGACAACAGGAGGGCCTCGAACACCTACCAGGAGGAGGTGTTGGGGGTAGCGGCAGGCGAAGCACAGCGGAGCTGCTGGGGCGGAGAGCTGGACTCTGGCCAGGAGGTCAGAGGAACTGCTCGCCAGGTTTCTGACCTTCAGCATGCCTCTTTCTGCTCGTTTCCGACCTCTATCTTGTATCTTTTTTCTCGTTTCTGACCTCTATTCCGCCTCTTTCTGCTCATTTTTCACCTTTATCCTGCCTCTTTCTGCTCATAGCTGACCATTATTCTGCCTCTTTCTCCTCATTTTTGACCTTGATTCTACCTCTCTGTGACCTTTTTTTTGCCTCTATCTGCTCGTTTCTGCCCTTTGCTCTGCCTCTTTCTGCTAGTTTATGACCTTTATTCTACTTCTTTCTGGCCCTTTCTGACCTTTATTTTGCCTCTTTCTGTTCATTTCTGACCATTGTTCTGCCTCATGCTGCTCATTTCTTACCTCTATTTTGCCTCTTTCTGCTCATTTCTAACCTCTATTTTGCCTCTTTCTGTTGGTATCTCACACTTATTTTGCCTCTTTCTGCTCACTGCTGTCCTCTATTTTGCCTCCACCTGCTCATTTCTGACCTTTATTTCACTCTTTCTGCTCGTTTTTGACCTCTATTCTGCCTCTTTCTGCTCGTTTCTAACATTTATCTTGCCTCTTTCTGCTCATTGTTTACCTTTATTCTGCCTTTTCTGCTCGTTTCTGACCTTTATCTTGCCTCTTTCTGCTCATTATTGACCTTTATTCTGCCTCTTTCTGCTCGTCACTGACCTTTATTCTGCCTCTTGCTGCACGTTTCTGACCTCTATTTGGCCTCTTCCTGCTCATTTCTGACCTTTATTTTGCCTCTGTCTGCTCATGTCTGACCTCTATTTTGCCTGTTTCTGCTCATTTCTGACCTTTATTTTTCTTCTTTCTGCTCCTTTCCGATCTCTAATTTGCCTTTTTCTGCTCCTTTCTGACCTTCATTTTCGATCTTGCTACTCGAGTCTGACCTCTATTTTGCCTCTTTCTGTACTTTTCTGACCTTTATTTTACCTCTTTCTGTTAATTTCTGATCTTTATTCTGCCTCTTTCTGCTTGTTTCTGACCTCTATTTAGGCCTCCTTTATCTTGCCTCTCTGTGTGTTCCTTTCCTTTAGTTTGCCTCTTTCTGCTCGTTTCTGACCTTTATATTCCCTCTTGCTGCTCGTTTCTGACCTCTATTTTGTCTCTTTCTGTTCATTTCTGACCTTTATTTTCCCTCCTTCTGCTAGTTTCTGATGTCTATTCTAGCTCTATCTGCTCGTTTCTGACCTTCAGCATGCCTCTTTCTGCACGTTTCCGACCTCTATCTTGTATCTTTTTTCTCGTTTCTGACCTCTATTCCGCCTCTTTCTGCTCATTTTTCACCTTTATCCTGCCTCTTTCTGCTCATAGCTGACCATTATTCTGCCTCTTTCTCCTCATTTTTGACCTTGATTCTACCTCTCTGTGACCTTTTTTTGCCTCTATCTGCTCGTTTCTGCCCTTTGCTCTGCCTCTTTTTGCTAGTTTATGACCTTTATTCTACTTCTTTCTGGCCCTTTCTGACCTTTATTTTGCCTCTTTCTGTTCATTTCTGACCATTGTTCTGCCTCATGCTGCTCATTTCTTACCTCTATTTTGCCTCTTTCTGCTCATTTCTAACCTCTATTTTGCCTCTTTCTGTTGGTATCTCACACTTATTTTGCCTCTTTCTGCTCACTGCTGTCCTCTATTTTGCCTCCACCTGCTCATTTCTGACCTTTATTTCACTCTTTTCTGCTCGTTTTTGACCTCTATTCTGCCTCTTTCTGCTCGTTTCTAACATTTATCTTGCCTCTTTCTGCTCATTGTTTACCTTTATTCTGCCTTTTCTGCTCGTTTCTGACCTTTATCTTGCCTCTTTCTGCTCATTATTGACCTTTATTCTGCCTCTTTCTGCTCGTCACTGACCTTTATTCTGCCTCTTGCTGCACGTTTCTGACCTCTATTTGGCCTCTTCCTGCTCATTTCTGACCTTTATTTTGCCTCTGTCTGCTCATGTCTGACCTCTATTTTGCCTGTTTCTGCTCATTTCTGACCTTTATTTTTCTTCTTTCTGCTCCTTTCCGATCTCTAATTTGCCTTTTTCTGCTCCTTTCTGACCTTCATTTTCGATCTTGCTACTCGAGTCTGACCTCTATTTTGCCTCTTTCTGTACTTTTCTGACCTTTATTTTACCTCTTTCTGTTAATTTCTGATCTTTATTCTGCCTCTTTCTGCTTGTTTCTGACCTCTATTTAGGCCTCCTTTATCTTGCCTCTCTGTGTGTTCCTTTCCTTTAGTTTGCCTCTTTCTGCTCGTTTCTGACCTTTATATTCCCTCTTGCTGCTCGTTTCTGACCTCTATTTTGTCTCTTTCTGTTCATTTCTGACCTTTATTTTCCCTCCTTCTGCTAGTTTCTGATGTCTATTCTAGCTCTATCTGCTCGTTTCTGACCTTCAGCATGCCTCTTTCTGCACGTTTCCGACCTCTATCTTGTATCTTTTTTCTCGTTTCTGACCTCTATTCCGCCTCTTTCTGCTCATTTTTCACCTTTATCCTGCCTCTTTCTGCTCATAGCTGACCATTATTCTGCCTCTTTCTCCTCATTTTTGACCTTGATTCTACCTCTCTGTGACCTTTTTTTTGCCTCTATCTGCTCGTTTCTGCCCTTTGCTCTGCCTCTTTTTGCTAGTTTATGACCTTTATTCTACTTCTTTCTGGCCCTTTCTGACCTTTATTTTGCCTCTTTCTGTTCATTTCTGACCATTGTTCTGCCTCATGCTGCTCATTTCTTACCTCTATTTTGCCTCTTTCTGCTCATTTCTAACCTCTATTTTGCCTCTTTCTGTTGGTATCTCACACTTATTTTGCCTCTTTCTGCTCACTGCTGTCCTCTATTTTGCCTCCACCTGCTCATTTCTGACCTTTATTTCACTCTTTCTGCTCGTTTTGACCTCTATTCTGCCTCTTTCTGCTCGTTTCTAACATTTATCTTGCCTCTTTCTGCTCATTGTTTACCTTTATTCTGCCTTTTCTGCTCGTTTCTGACCTTTATCTTGCCTCTTTCTGCTCATTATTGACCTTTATTCTGCCTCTTTCTGCTCGTCACTGACCTTTATTCTGCCTCTTGCTGCACGTTTCTGACCTCTATTTGGCCTCTTCCTGCTCATTTCTGACCTTTATTTTGCCTCTGTCTGCTCATGTCTGACCTCTATTTTGCCTGTTTCTGCTCATTTCTGACCTTTATTTTTCTTCTTTCTGCTCCTTTCCGATCTCTAATTTGCCTTTTTCTGCTCCTTTCTGACCTTCATTTTCGATCTTGCTACTCGAGTCTGACCTCTATTTTGCCTCTTTCTGTACTTTTCTGACCTTTATTTTACCTCTTTCTGTTAATTTCTGATCTTTATTCTGCCTCTTTCTGCTTGTTTCTGACCTCTATTTAGGCCTCCTTTATCTTGCCTCTCTGTGTGTTCCTTTCCTTTAGTTTGCCTCTTTCTGCTCGTTTCTGACCTTTATATTCCCTCTTGCTGCTCGTTTCTGACCTCTATTTTGTCTCTTTCTGTTCATTTCTGACCTTTATTTTCCCTCCTTCTGCTAGTTTCTGATGTCTATTCTAGCTCTATCTGCTCGTTTCTGACCTTCAGCATGCCTCTTTCTGCACGTTTCCGACCTCTATCTTGTATCTTTTTTCTCGTTTCTGACCTCTATTCCGCCTCTTTCTGCTCATTTTTCACCTTTATCCTGCCTCTTTCTGCTCATAGCTGACCATTATTCTGCCTCTTTCTCCTCATTTTTGACCTTGATTCTACCTCTCTGTGACCTTTTTTTTGCCTCTATCTGCTCGTTTCTGCCCTTTGCTCTGCCTCTTTTTGCTAGTTTATGACCTTTATTCTACTTCTTTCTGGCCCTTTCTGACCTTTATTTTGCCTCTTTCTGTTCATTTCTGACCATTGTTCTGCCTCATGCTGCTCATTTCTTACCTCTATTTTGCCTCTTTCTGCTCATTTCTAACCTCTATTTTGCCTCTTTCTGTTGGTATCTCACACTTATTTTGCCTCTTTCTGCTCACTGCTGTCCTCTATTTTGCCTCCACCTGCTCATTTCTGACCTTTATTTCACTCTTTCTGCTCGTTTTTGACCTCTATTCTGCCTCTTTCTGCTCGTTTCTAACATTTATCTTGCCTCTTTCTGCTCATTGTTTACCTTTATTCTGCCTTTTCTGCTCGTTTCTGACCTTTATCTTGCCTCTTTCTGCTCATTATTGACCTTTATTCTGCCTCTTTCTGCTCGTCACTGACCTTTATTCTGCCTCTTGCTGCACGGTTCTGACCTCTATTTGGCCTCTTCCTGCTCATTTCTGACCTTTATTTTGCCTCTGTCTGCTCATGTCTGACCTCTATTTTGCCTGTTTCTGCTCATTTCTGACCTTTATTTTTCTTCTTTCTGCTCCTTTCCGATCTCTAATTTGCCTTTTTCTGCTCCTTTCTGACCTTCATTTTCGCTCTTGCTACTGGAGTCTGACCTCTATTTTGCCTCTTTCTGTACTTTTCTGACCTTTATTTTACCTCTTTCTGTTAATTTCTGATCTTTATTCTGCCTCTTTCTGCTTGTTTCTGACCTCTATTTAGGCCTCCTTTATCTTGCCTCTCTGTGTGTTCCTTTCCTTTAGTTTGCCTCTTTCTGCTTGTTTCTGACCTTTATATTCCCTCTTGCTGCTCGTTTCTGACCTCTATTTTGTCTCTTTCTGTTCATTTCTGACCTTTATTTTCCCTCCTTCTGCTAGTTTCTGATGTCTATTCTAGCTCTATCTGCTCGTTTCTGACCTTTATCTTGCCTCTTTCTGCTCGTTGCTGACCTTTATTTTCCCTCTTTCAACTCGTTTCTGACCTCTATTTTGCCTCTTTCTCCTCATTGCCTGCCTTTATTTTGCCTCTTTCTGCTCATTTCCGACCCCCATTTTGCCTCTTTCTGCCCGTTTCTTACCTTTATTTTGCCTCTTTCTGCTTTTTTCTGACCTCTATTTTGCTTGTTTCTGACCTTTATTTTGCTTCTTTCTGCTCGTTTCTTATCTCTATTTTGCCTCTTTCTTCTTGTTTCTGACCTTTATTTTGCTTCTTTCTGACCTCTATTTTGCCTCTTTCTGCTCGTTTGACCTTTATTTTGCCTCTTTCGGCTTATTTCTGACCTCCATTTTGCCTCTTTCTGCTTGTTGCTGTCTTTATTTTGCCTCTTTCTGCTCCTTTCTGACCTTAAATTTCCTTCTCGCTGCATGTTTCTGACCTCTATTTTGCCTCTTCTGCGCCTTTCTGACATTATTTTTCAATATTTATGCTTGTTTCTGACCTTTATTCTGCCTGTTTCTGCTAATTTCTTACCTCTATTTTGCCTCTTTCTGTTAGTTTCTCACAGTGACCGCTCAGCCCTCCACAGGGCTTGGTCGCCCCACTCACTGCTGCCGCTCCTGCCTGCCTTGCCGCCTCCTGCCTGGAGATTCCTTCGCTCGCTGCCCGCTGCTCCTGGGACTTTCCCGCTGCTCCTGGGACTTTCCCGCTGTCCGCTGCTCCTGGGACTTTCCCGCTGCTCCTGGGACTTTCCCGCTGCCCGCTGCTCCTGGGACTTCCCGCCACTGCCTCCCTGCGGCCCCGCCCCCGTGATTCCATTCGCCGCCCCGCTCCCGCCACCCAGCTGCTCCTCCCTCCAGGCTCCTTACTTATGACGCCCCCTGAGCGACCGCGCAGCGGCCGCGCGCAGTGGGAGCACCGACGGAGCGCCGAAGGTGCGCCAAGGTAAGCCCGTCTGCGCCCGTCCGCGCCTGGCCCGCGCCCAGCGCCAGGACCCCTGGATCCCACCGATGCAACACTACTCGACGGACCTACGACGCCGCCACCCTCACCGCACTCAATGCCGGCCGGAACCCTGCCTGCTACCGAGCCTCACCGAGACGCACCCACGGACCCTTCACCTGCCAAGCCTGCCGATTCACCTGCCCCCGGACGTGCACCACCTCCGCCAAGTCGAGCACCAGCAGCAACCACCTGAAATGCATCCTGTTGAACACCCGCTCCGTCCACAGGCACGCCGTGGAACTCTGGGACCTGCTCGACGCAACAGCACCGGACGTCGCCTTCCTCACCGAAACCTGGATGAACGCCTCCTCAACGCCCGACATCGCCATAGCCATCCCGGACGGATACAAGATCACCCGGAAGGACCGCGTCAACCAGACGGGAGGAGGCATCGCCATCGTACACAAGAACACCATCCGCATCTCGACTAACTCCGACGAGACCTTCACCGCCGCCGAACACCTACACTTCCAGATACACACTGACCCCAAGACCACCCTCCGAGGCACCCTCATCTACAGACCCCCGGGACCACGCACACTATTCAGCGAAGACATCGCAGACTTCATCAGCCCGCACGCCATGCCCTCCGCCGACTACATCCTCCTAGGGGACCTCAACTTCCACCTGGAGAACAACAACGACAGAAACACCACCGCCCTGCTGGACAACCTCGCCAACCTCGGACTCAAGCAACTGGTGAACACGCCCACCCACTACGCCGGCCACACGCTTGACCCCGTCTTCTCTTCCAGCAAGCACATCTCCTTCAGCCACGCCACCGGACTCCACTGGACCGACCACAGCTGCGTCCACTTCAGCTTCAGAAAGACTGCGACCCACCACCACCCGCAACAGGCTCCCCGCCGGAGCTGGAGCAAGATCACCGCCGAGCAGCTCACCGCCTCCCTCAGCCAGAACACACCCACCAACACAACGGACCCAAACGAAGCAGCCAGCAACCTCGCCAAGTGGCTGACCGCCTGCGCCGACGACCTCGCACCACTAAAAACCCTCCCAGCAGACCCGGAAGCAAGAAAACCCCTTGGTTCACCAACGAACTCAAGGAATCCAAGAAGAACTGCCGCACTCTCGAGAAAGCCTGGCGACTCGACCAGACCACAGACAACAGGACCGCCCTCAAGCACGCCACCCGCAAACACCACCAGCTGATCCGTGCCACCAAGAAGTCGGCACTCAAAGAACGACTGGACAACAACGCCCACGACAGCAAGGAACTTTTCAGCATCGTCAAAGAGTTCTCCAACCCCAGCGCCGGAAACAACGACATCACCCCCTCGCAAGACCTCTGCAACTCACTCGCCGCGTTCTTCCACCGCAAGATCACCGACATACATAACAGCTTCGACGCACAGACCACGCACCCTACCGCCGAACCAACACCCGCCACCACCACCCTCTGCAACTGGACCCCGATCAGCACCGAAGACACCACCCGCACGATGAACTCCATCCACTCCGGATCACCAACCGACCCCTGCCCACACCACGTCTTCAACAAAGCCGACGCCACCATCGCACCCCATCTCCGGGACATCATCAACTCCTCCTTCCACACCGCCACCTTCCCGGAGAGCTGGAAGCACGCCGAGCTTACCGCCCTCCTGAAGAAACCAACGGCGGACCCCACCGACCTCAAGAACTACCGTCCCATCTCGCTCCTTCCGTTTCCGGCCAAAGTCATCGAGAAGACCGTCAACAGACAGCTTGCCGCCTTCCTCGAGACGAATGGATCCCTCGACCCCTCGCAGTCCGGGTTTCGGGCCAACCACAGCACCGAGACCGCCCTTATCGCAGCCACCGACGACATCAGAACCCTAACCGACAACGGGGAAACAGCAGCCCTCATCCTCTTGGACCTCTCCGCGGCGTTCGACACCGTCTGCCACCGCACCCTAGTGAAGCGCCTCAGCAACATCGGAATCCGAGAGAAAGCACTGGAATGGATCATCTCGTTCCTCGCCGGAAGAACCCAGAGAGTCCGCCTCCCCCGTTCAGATCCGAGGCCACCGAAGTCATCTGCGGCGTTCCACAAGGATCTTCACTCAGTCCAACCCTCTTCAACGTCTACATGAGCCCCCTCGCAGCCATCGCACGCCAACACAACCTCAACATCATCTCCCTACGCCGACGACACCCAGCTGATCCTCTCCCTCACCAACGACCCCACCACCGCCAGAGCCAACCTACACGACGGGATGAGAGACGTCGCCGACTGGATGAGGAACAGCCACCTTAAACTGAACTCAGACAAGACGGAAGTCCTCATCCTGGGCTCATCACCCTCCGCCTGGGACGACTCTTGGTGGCCCCCGGCCCTGGGCACCGCGCCCAAGCCAACGGACCACGCACGCAACCTGGGCTTCATCCTGGACTCCTCCCTGTCGATGACCAGACAAGTCAACGCCGTCTCATCTTCGTGCTTCAACACCCTGCGCATGCTCCGCAAGATCTTCAGATGGATCCCCACTGAAACCAGGAAGACCGTCACCCAGGCACTCGTCACCAGCCGACTGGACTATGGGAACACCCTCTACGCCGGAACCACAGCCAAACTTCAAAAAGACTCCAGCGCATCCAGAACGCCTCCGCACGACTCATCCTGGACATCCCCCGACACAGCCACATCACCGGACACCTGAAAGACCTGCACTGGCTCCCCGTCAGCAAGAGAATCACGTTCAGACTCCTCACCCACGCACACAAGGCCCTCCACGACCTGGGCCCCAAGTACCTCAACGACCGCATGACCTTCTACACGCCCACCCGCCAGCTACGATCAACCAGCCACGCCCTCGCCACCGTACCACGCATCCGCAGAGCCACCGCCGGAGGAAGATCCTTCTCCTACCTGGCAGCCAAGACCTGGAACTCCCTCCCCACTCACCTTCGGCGAACCCAGGACCATCTCTCCTTCAGGAAGCAGCTCAAGACCTGGCTGTTCGAGCAGTAACTTACCCCCTCCCCCAGCGCCTTGAGACCCTCCCGGGTGAGTAGCGCGCTCTATAAATGCCGTGATTGATTGATTGATTGATTCGTTCTGCTTACTGCTGACCTCTATTTTGCCTCTATCTGCTAATTTCTGACCTTTATTTTCCCTCTTTCAGCTCGTTTCTGACCTCTATTCTGCCTCTTTCTGCTCATTTTTCACCTTTATCTTCCCTCTGTCCGCTCATTGCTGACATTTCTTCTTCTTTTCTTCTCATGTATGACCTATATTCTGACCTTTACTAATGCACGTAACTTTAGTATTTATGCCCCATGTGTTGTGCAGCTATTTCAAGCACAAATTACCCATTTGTATAAAATGAAACAGCTGACCATATGTTCCAGCTGGGCATCTTCAATACATAATCCAAAATAGTAAACCTGAAATAATAAACCTAATGCAGAAAGAACGTGCAGCAATCCTGCCCAAGTGGGCTAAATATTACTGTCTTACAGTGATGTTGTAAAGTCAGGCAACTCGATCACAATTTTGCCCAAGTAGGCTCTCAAACATACTCTTGTAATGTGAGTTCTTCTGAGGTGATGTGTGCAAAAAAGTTCAGTGTCTGGCTGACTACCCTCAGGGTACATTCAGTGCATAGACTTATGTGAAAAAGAAAAAAACAAAAGAATTCAGTGTTTAAAATCAGTTCAATGTACTGAAGTACCTTAAGCAGCAGACAAGGATATCAACAGACAAAGATAATACCTAATATTCAACTTAAATGTACAGACATCTCCTCACTGGAGTTCAAGCCCAATGGTGTCAGTGTCTCGAAATTCAGAATGTATCTATACTCCAGTATCCTTGATATTTGTTCCCTATTGCCACTCTTAATTTCTGGAGATATGGCATCAATGATCACAAATTTTAGAAGATTTTCATTGTGAAAATGTGTTTCATTGAAATGTATGACTACTGGGTATTGCTGGTTGTTATGCCGGATGGCATGTCTATGTTCCAGTATCTGTTTCTTAGCTCTATGGATAGTACTGCCAATTTATAGCTTGTTGCATGGGTAGATAAGGCTATACACGCAATAGTCAGTTAGTTTAGTTTATAGTCAATAGTTTGTTGAGTACCTGGTCTGTCTCAAGCATGTGCCAATTATAATTAAACCTGGTACGCCTGTCTTGAGAAAGTGGTTATAAATCTCACTTGGTCCGATTTATCCCTTTCAGATTCTGTTCTGGGGTGTAAGAGACCTGTTCTTGAGACTAGATCTGCTTTGGCACAGGCTTGATTGGTAACCTTCTCTCTCTCATATGCCTTAATAGTGCTGGTATTTCATTTAGCACACAAGAGCTCCCCATATGGTATTCTGTGGATAAGAATAGATGGATTGGCACTGAGCAGACTGTTGCCTGCTGTTGGTTAGCAGTGTAACCTAGTATGCAGTTGCCTATCAACAACGTCCACATCCAGAAATACTGTGTTGGTTCTACTGGTAAGTGTTGTGAGTTGAATGTTGAATGAATTGTGGTTGAGATTAGAAACAAAATCAACAGCCAATCTTTCATCCCCTTTCCAAATGACAAAAATGTAATCAATGAACCTGATCCACAAAATCCAATGATTATCAAAATTCTCAAATTGCATGGATACCTGTTCCACCCACCAGCCCATGAACAAGTTCACTTAGCTGATGGTGAAAAAGGTACCCATCGCAGTCCCCTGCAATCGTATGTACAAATGATTGTCAAAAATTAAAAATTTGTTAGTGAGGCAATAGAGCATCATATCCAACATCTCAGTGTGAAGTAATAGAGAGATAGGATTGGCTCTTAAAAAGTGCCTGACTACCTAAATACCCAAGTTGTGTTGAATGCTGGTATAAAGACTGCTCACATCAAGGGTAAATAAAATTTACATTCTTTATCAGAGTCAGGAAGTGTGTGGTGTCTTTCATATATGCTGGAAGCTCACTGAAAAATGGTCTAAGATAGTGGTCTATGTACTTGGACGTTTTCTGTAGCAGAGACCCAATAGCTGACACAATGGGCCGCCCTGGATGTTTGGCTATATCCTTATGGAACTTGGGTATGAGGTAAAGGATTGGAATTCTGGGGGAATTATATTTATGTAATAGGTATTCCTCCCACTCTATGAGTCCTCTATCCTTCCAGTCTCCAAGCATTTCCCGGTACTTGTGATTGGAAGATGTTATTTCAAAGTTGTTGGAGGGGGCATAGCAGGAGGAGTCTCCGATCTTCCTCTTCCCTTCACATAGGTAGTCAGATTTGGACAGTACCAAAACATTCCCACCCTTATTGGATTGGCAAATGACAATGGAGAATTCCTTCTGAAGGTTCTCCAAGGCTGCATACTCAGCGTGCGACAGTTTACTCCTGGTAATGCCGCTCATTTTATGTCTCATTCTTTTTAACTCTTTTCAAAAACCTCAATTGCGTCACAATGGATGGATGGTATAAAGGTAGTTTGAAACTACTGGGGCAAAAAGTGATCTACCTCTATGTTGAGATTATCAAGATTCAAAAAGGGGCTAGCAGCCTGGATAGGACCCACGCGAGTAATTCGCCTGATATGATATCGTGACCCCAAAGGCACCAAGAAGCACCCAACGACCCCAGCACGTGACCCCCCACCCGCAGAGATTAGCCCCGCAGATGAAGGATTTCCACAGCACAGCGTAAAAGGTACAAGAGCACCCTATGTAAATTCCCCAAGCACGCTAATGCTCCTCCTCCACCGTCCTTCTCCCCCTCTCCCACACCAGGTTAGCACTGTTTGTTTTTCATATAGGCCAGTTACCAAACATCTGAGGCTTCCCCTCACTGCTGTAGATTGGAGATAATACACCGATGACTGAAAATCATTATTATGTACCCACCTCTCCTGTGTATATGCTGTGAAAATTTTATAAAGAATTATGACACAAGATTCAAAAAGGAGTCTTCATGACTGGCTGTGCCATCATCGAGTATCGCTAGTGCATGAAGTGTATCAATATACTCAATACTGAGTTTGCTTGATGTTCGTGAGGGAACCCTGCCTCAGCCCTACTAGGATTCAAATGAAACTATTTTTTTAGTTTGAGCTTTCTTAAAAAACAGAATAAGTCAATTCTCGTTTGTACAAAGTTAAAACTGCTTGCAGGGCAAAAGGACAGTCCCAGTGAATCTGGTTTCCTCCTTGGTTAACTTACATTTAGAGAGGTTTAGTATATTCATTTTTGCGGTTGTCTGGCCCTCATTGTCACTTCCACGGGCATTGTTCCTTCTTTTCTTGCTTTTGCCTGTCCCATTGCCGCCCCGAAAATTCTGCTGTAAGTGCTGTTCTGTTTCTCCTGGTTTAAAATGTGAAAATACCTTAAATAATTACTCCTATTGAAGCTAGAACTTGTCTGGGGGCCTTGATTGAGTGTAGTTTTCGAGACATCAGACAGATTGCTGTCCGATGCATTGCTTTCTTCTGGTTTAGTGGTCACTTGATTGCTTGACCTTGGTTTCGATTGATAGCCTGAGGCGCCCTTTTTGAACATATGGTCATACTTCCTGTGGAAGGTCAAGGTTCTTCCTGACTGCCAGTCCTTCAAGACCCTTAAGAACTCATGTTGTTTCTTTATGGTGACTTCTTCCTCACATTTGGCTAGCCGTATCTGCAGATTAGAAGAAATTTCTTCAAATGCTTCTTTCGAGATCAGCCCTGTTAATTCTTCACTGAGTTTCTAAATCTCTTACAAAACGCTTTTTACGGTCCTTCAGTGCATACTTGAATCAGAATCCTCATCACTGTTGGTGAGCACTCCTTGGAGTTGTTGGCCCACTCATCCAGCATATCCGAAACATGTTGGTGAGGACATACCATTGGAATAAATTGCATTTATAGAATCCAGGAGTGTCCGAGATTTTCTTGATTTGAGGAGAGTGTGTCTTGACATATGGGCGACTGGAGCCCGACTCGGACTGGCGCATCGTGTAGCCCCTGAACTACCGTTTTGGTTATAGTCATGACCTCGTTTCCTATGGGAAAAGCACTTTTTGCTTTGCTAATAACTTTGGCTGTGTTGAACCTGGCCCTTTTTGTAGGGTTATCCCCAAACTTTATGCCTTACTCCTGTATTTTTTTCTGACCTGTTTTTGTTGGCTTTAGGACTCGTGGCACTTTACCACTGCTATTCAGTGCTAAAGTGCATGTGTTCTCTCCTTTAAACTTGGTGTGATTGGTCTACACCTGTTTGCTATATTTAATTTACTTGTAAGTCCCCGGTACAGTGGTATCCCATAAACCCATGGCTAGTAAATTAAATGCTACTAGTGGACCTGTAGCCCTGCTTGTGCCACCCACAGAAGTAGCCTTTCAAACCTATCTCAGGCCTGCCACTGCAGGGCTTGTGCACGCAGTTTACTGCCACATAGACTTGCCATTTAAAGTTACTTGCCAAGCTTGAAACTCCCCTTTTACTACATATAGGTCACGCCTAAGGTAGGCCCTAAGTAGCCCTATGTACAGGGTACTGTGTAGGTAAAAGGTTGGACATGTGCCTTCATTGCGTGGCATGTCCTGGTAGTGACAAACAGCCTATTTGGTTTCTCACTGATATGAGTACTGCTCCTCTCATAGGTTTGCATTAGGAATTCCCTGTTAGATTTTCAGTGGTAATTTCTGATCTGAAAGGAGTAGCGTTGCAATGTTTGGTATGTTTGGAATAGGGGTGATAGATCCTGCTTATTGGTGAAGGTGAATTTTTCATTACTATTTTAGAAGTGCCCCTTTTAGAAAGTGGGCATTTCTATGTGCTTATGACTCTTTGTGCTTTGCAGCCTGACTCCAATCCATGTCTAGGGTAGAGTGACAGCTGGGCTTGTTCATACGTTCCAGGGCTAGGAGAGAGGGAAGTGTGGCAGACTTACATTTGTAAAGGCTAGGCCCTGTCCTCACACAAAGGGCGCGTTTACCCCTTACTGATGTCTGGAGCTAGTGCTGGGGTTAAAAGGAGTTAGTTGTGCACTTCTAAAATCCGTTTGAAGTTACCTCTACATTAAAGACAGTTTGAATATAAGTACAGGGGCTCTGACCCCATGATTTTAGATACTGCTTGGGACTTGTAATCAGACTTTGCTGGCTCTAGATACTGCACCAGAGGATTGCCATGCTGCCAAGAGGAACTGCCATTAGGACTATTTGCTTTGTTGTGCTGGCCTGCCTGCCTGCTAGGCTGCTTGAGAGACTTCCACTTCGTAAACTACTTCCTTGTGCTGGCTTGCTGCCTGCCTACCTCTGGGTGTCCCATTGTTCTCCAAGGGCATGTTGACTTGCCTTCCTGTTATCTGCAAAATTAGGAAAGTTAGGATCACAAATGATTGCCCCGTGCACCTCTACCATGGGATTCAACTTCCTGTGAGTCCAGCAGCAGCGTGCTCTGCAAAAGGAGTTGTGATTGATCCCTCTCCGGTGCTCTAAACTAACACGTTGCGAGCGCTTCATGTTCGCGGATGTCATCAGTGATGTCATCAGGGCCAACTACCCCTCCTGTTACCTCCAGTAAGTTCCACACAGCGGGATTGCTGAGAACTGGCTGGAGGCCCTGCCCTCTTTCTCCACCACTCTGCAAATGCGCCTCCTGCTGTACTACTAGTTGTGGGATGAAGTCCTCTTGGATGCTCTGTGTCCTTGGGGGCCAGGAGCCCCTCCTGTTATATCCAGTAAGTCCCCTATAGCAGGATTGTTGTGAGCTGGTTGGTGGCCTTGTCCCCTTTCTCCACCACAATGAAAACGCACCTCTTGGTGCACTACTGGTTGGGGAATGAAGTCCCCTTGGATGCTGAGGGTCCTTCAGGGCCAGAAACCCCTGCTGTTACCTCCAGTAAGTCCCACATAGTGGGATTGCTGACAGGTCATCGGAGGCCCGCCCCCTTTCTTCACCGCGCTGCAAATGCACCTCCTGGCGCACTACTGGTTGGGGGATGAAGTCCCCTATAAATACTGAGGGTCCTTGGGGGCCAAGAACCCCTCCTGTTACTTCCAGTAAGTTCCATACAGTAGGATTGCTGAGAGCTGGCTGGAGGCCCTCCCCCCTTTCTCTACCACTCTGCAAATGCACCTCCTGCCACACCACTAGTTGTGGGATGAAGTCCCCTTGGATATTCAGGGTCCTTGGGGGCCAGGAGCCCCTCCTGTTATCTCCAGTAAGTCCCACATAGCGGGATTGCTGTGAGCTGGTTGGGGGCCTCGCCCCCCTTCTCCACCACTCTGCAAACGCGAGTGCTAACTATAACTTGCGCCCCTTGCAACGCACTGCTTATGACCTCACATATTACATCACTCATGATATGGTCAATGACCTCACCGATGACATCTCAAATGACATCACGGATGACATCATCCATAGAATCACTGACGCACCCACTTATACCCTCATGTAACCTTTCATACACCCACACCCACTCCCACTCCCACCCAACCATTCACAAACCCATTAACAGACCCATACCAGTACATACACACCTACTCACTGATTCATAGATCTATACACACATCCACTCATTCACCCATACAGCCACTCATACACCCACACACTCGCAAATGCAGCCACTGAGATATCCACTCATGTACCCATACAGCCACTCACACACTCAGTTACCCATAAAGCAACTCAGACAGCTAGTCACTCACCCATACAGTCAATCACACAGCCACTTACTCACCCACACAGATACACACAGCCACTCACTCACTCATACAGATACTAACACATACTCACTCATCCATACAGTCACTGACACAAGCACACACTCACCCATACAGTCACTCTCACATTCACTCACTCACCCATGCATCACTCATATACCCCATCTCTCACCTATACTGGTTTTTACATACCTAGTTACTCACCCATATGCCACTGACATATCCACTTACTCACCCACACAACCATACACACACTCACACACCAATACAACACTCACACACTCACTAACCCATATAGCCACTGACTCACCAACTCACTCATCCATACAGGCAGGAAAAGTAAAAAAAAAATGAGATAGAGTTTTTGAGCATTACAGGGCCATACAAAATCTGGATGTAGCTTACCCTGTTGCAAGACATTGGGCCAGGGAACACAAGCAGGATGCTGAGCTTATCTTTTTTGAATTGACAGGATCGAGAAGAGCACTTTAGGTGGTAACAGAGAAAGGCAGCTAAGACATAAGGAATCAGAGTATATAATTTTGCTTGGGAGCAAGTTATCTGGAGGACTGAGTGAGAGTGAAGAACTTCATATTCACATTGGCTGATGTGGAAGCATTTTTGTGAAGTTTCCTTGGTCACTCAGTTTCTCATGTCTGTTTGGACTCATAGAAATCTCTCTATCTCAGTTTTTCACTTTTCCTCTTGTCTCATTTGTTTCTCTCGAATTCTCTCTTTAAATCTATCGACATTTTCTCTCTTGCCATGACGTTGTCTCATAATCTTTTATCTTAAAGGCCATATGTATATTAGATTGTTGGACACCCCTCATGGCTCCTCTTCTGAGTTTCATTGATGAAAGGATTGTGTGTTGTTTTTTTACATATTTCTGTTTATGCACACATGGTAATTCACATGGTTCAGCTAAGATGAGGAGCTAGGACATGGATAGTAATATTGGCAGGGAGGGATGACTCTCATTTTGCTTCTTTTGTGTAATTTTTTCTTGAATTAGGTTTAGCAATTATGAGTAATATTGTATTGATAACTGTATTTTACATGCCATTTATTCCACCTTGAGAGGGCCACTTGGCATATCACTTATTTGTGATTTTACCACATAGCTATCAACATATTTTGACTTGTTTAAATTAATCAAGTGGAAACATGTTACTTGTTTGGTGACAAAATCAAGATATATATATGTGTGAACAAGGCAGTAATGCCGAAACGCGTTACAGCGTAATTAAAATTGCGGAAACAGCATTGGAGTGTCTCACCTTGTGTTTGGTGTCCGATTAATATTGGATAATTGGAGGTGGAAGGAATATCATATATATATATATATATATATATATATATATATATATATATATATATATATATATATATATCTAAGACAATGCTATATGAATTTTAATGATGGTACGGAACCCACTAAGGGTAATCAATTAATTTCCAGGACTACAAGTCCCTGTATGCACTATAAAAGTTATCGCATTTAGCGTAGCCCACTGGGGGCAGTATAAATAAGGTGCATGCAATGAGGAACTCCGTACCGCATTTTACAGCTACCTAAGAAGAAGAGGCTGCCTGCCTCGAAACGCGTTGGCAATAAAGAAGTTTTCCCTGGTATGCAGAGGCTGGTTTTCCATATGTAATTGCCGAAAGGTTACATTTGCTGTGAGTGCGACTTCGAAGCTTTAGGGCACTTCTTGGAACATATATATATATGTGAACAAGACCTCTTGAAGGTCGAAACGCGTCGTGGCAGAGGTGCGTGGCAACAAATAAATATTCACGCACTGCAAATTGGGTCCATTTTCGTCCTTGTCCTTTCTAATGGATGTTGCATGGCGAAGTTCTGGGATATATATATATATATATATATATATTATCTACTGGCGGTCGCCAGTAGATAGTTATAGTTAGGACCTATTTTCCATAGGAAATCCGCAACATTCTATTTGAAATAACTCTTGCGTCGGTTGACGAATCTTCGCGAAATTTTCAAACTTTGTGGCCCGCTCCGGTCCGCTCCTATCCTGAAAGTCTTGAGGTGATTCGTCAAGCGAGGGCCGAGAAAAAAGGGGGGTCCCAAAACGTGTTTTCCCCATTCATTTTCCCATAGGAAACTTTAGCCACGGCTACAGCCCGAACTGCTGAACGGAATTACACCAAATTTGGCAAAGAGGTAGTTCTTGGTTCAGAAAGAACCCTTTTTGTTAAATATTGTAAATCCGTTCAGTAGTTGCTGAGAAAATCAAAAGTAAAATCACATATATATCTATGGCCGCGTAGGGTCCGCGTACCCTCCCGATCACGAGCTGCATGCTAATTGGCTGTCAACACTCCAAATCAGGAAGTGTTGGCAGCCATTTTATCCCTCGGTAGAACCGAGGCACAGAAACAAGTGCGCAAAATGCACAAAGGGGGCAGGGTAGAAACACCCTGACCCCCTAGGTCTGCTCAGGGGTCCCACAAGGACCCCCATGGCAGAAAAAGCATTTTTTTTTTAAATTGGCGGGATGCGCTTAGGGTGCACGGATCCCGCTGATAAAAAAAAAAATCGCAAGTGCGCAAACGCAAAAAGGGGGCAGGGGAGAAACACCCTGACCCCCTGGGTCTGCTCAGGTGGTCCCACAAGGACCCCCTGGGCAGAAAAAAGCATTAAAAAAAAAAAAAAATCGGCGGGATGCGCTTAGGGTGCGCGAATCCCGCCGATAAAAAAAAAAATCAAAGCGCGGTCTCCCGCGCTTCGATGCTATTTTGCCCCCGGGTGGCAAAGTCCCGGGGGCAAGCGGGGTCTATTGAAATAATGCTGGGGGGGCCTCTAAGGGCCCCCGAGCCCCGGGGACCGCCACCCCCGGGGCTTCTTATTTAAAAAAACATTTCCTGTGTGGGGGGGCTCGAGCCCCCCACACGCCCCGGGGACCGCCACCTCCCCGGGGCACTAAGAATTACAATGTGGGGGTCCGTTTCGGACCCCCAAGCCCCGGGAAACACCACCTCCCCGGGGCTTTGCCAATGGAGGGAGGGGGGCCGTGCGGCCCCCCACCTGGAGGCTTTGATGGCCCTGGGGACCACCACCCCCCAGGGCCGGCTCCTGCAGTGTCCCGGGGTGCTCACCCCCGGGACACTGTAGTTTGCTATGGCAGGGCGGGAGCCTCGCGGCTCCCGTCCTGTCATAGAAAACTGCTTTGGTTTTTGGAAGAGAGAGCAGGGAACCTGCTCTCTCTTCCAAAAACCAAAGACGATTGCTTTTCCACACGGGGAGCTGCATCTTAGCAGCTCCCCATGTGGAAAAGCAATGCCGGCTCCGGATGGACGAGGGGAGCCGGCGGGACCATGGGGGGATTGGGGACCCCCCCACGGTCCCCAACGGAGAGGGCCAGCCCCGGGGGATGGGGTCCCCGGGGCTAGTAGTGGCCCGGGAGGGGGGCCACGCGGCACCCCTCCCCAAAATTAAAGCATTAAAAAAAAAAATAAAAAAAAAAATAAAGGCCGCCCCGGGGGATGGGGTCCCCGGGGCCAGTAGAGGCCTCAGGAGGGGGGCCACGCAGCCCCCTCCATAAACAAAATATATATTTGGCCATGCCCCGGGGGATGGGGTCCCCGGGGCCGGAATTGGCCACGGGAGGGGGCCCACGCGGCCCTTTCCCGTTAATATATATATTTTTTTAATTAAAAAAGTGGTCAGGCCCTGGGGGATGGGCTCCCCAGGGCCCAAAAAAAGTAAAAAGAAGAGGGGCCACACAGCCCCCCTTCCAAAAAACAAAAAAAACAAAAAAACACGCAATCGTGCTGAGGCCACGCCCCCTCCCAGCAACACTCTGCAAACGTGCCCTGTGGCGCGTTTTAAGTTGGGAAATGAATTCCCCTTCAATACTGGGGGTCCCTGGGGGCCAACTAGCCCACCAGGTACCTCCAGTAAGCGCCACAGGGCTGCCTTGCAGAGAGGTGATCCAGGCCACGCCCCTTTTACACCTCTCTGCAACGCAGCTCTGTGGCGCTTACTGGAGGTACCTGGTGGGCTAGTTGGACCCCAGGGACCCTCAGGATTCAAGGGGACTTAATACCCCAACTTAAAATGCGCCACGGGGCGCGTTTGCACAGTGGTGAAGGGAGGGCGGGGCTTCAGGTGACTTGTGTGCAAACAGGCCCTGTGGCGCGTTTTAAGATGGGGAATTAAATCCCCTTCAATCCTGAGGGTCCCTGGGGCCAACTAGCCCACCAGGTACGTTCAGAAAGCGCCACAGAGCTGCGTTGCAGAGAGTGTAAAAGGGGCGTGGCCTCTGAACACCTCTCTGCAACGCAGCTCTCTGGCGCATACTGGAGGTATCTGGTGGGCTAGTTGGCCCCTAGGGACCCTCGGGATTGAGGAGGAATTAATTCTCCAACTTAAAACGCGCCACAGGGCGTGTTTGCAGACATGTCACCTCAGGCCCCACCCCCTTCCTTCACCATTGTGCAAATATTCCTCTAAAATCAGCCGAACTACGAATTCCGATTTACTCACCTGTTATCAGGAGAGACCTCAGTGCTGCATCTTTGAGCCCAGTACTGATCCTGAAAAGTAATTTTAACCGTACTTACCAGTAACTTGAATTTCCTTCCATAGGCTAACATTGACTGGTTTCACTTGGAAATTCTTTTAAGTGTGGAGTTTTGGAACTTTATAATATTTCTCTAAAATCAGCCGAACTACGAATTCCGATTTACTCAACTGTTATCAGGAGAGACCTCAGTGCTGCATCTTTGAGCCCAGTACTGATCCTGAAAAGTAATTTTAACCGTACTTACCAGTAACTTGAATTTCCTTCCATAGGATATCATTGCCTGCTTTTTGCTGAAAAAGTTTCGAAGTGTCGATTTTTGAAACATGCAAATATTCCTCTAAAATCAGCAGAACTACGAATTCCGATTTACTCACCTGTTATCAGGAGAGACCTCAGTGTTGCATGTTTGAGCCCAGTACTGATCCTGAAAAGTAATTCTAACCGTACTTACCAGTAACTTGAATTTCCTTCCATAGGCTAACATTGACTGGTTTCACTTGGAAATTCTTTTGTGTGGAGTTTTGGAACTTTATAATATTCCTCTAAAATCAGCCGAACTACGAATTCCGATTTACTCACCTGTTATCAGGAGAGACCTCAGTGCTGCATCTTTGAGCCCAGTACTGATCCTGAAAAGTCATTCTAACCGTACTTACCAGTAACTTGAATTTCCTTCAATAGGCTAACATTGACTGGTTTCACTTGGAAATTCTTCTAAGTGTGGAGTTTTGGAACTTTATAATATTCCTCTAAAATCAGCCGAACTACGAATTCCGATTTACTCACCTGTTATCAGGAGAGACCTCAGTGCTGCATCTTTGAGCCCAGTACTGATCCTGAAAAGTAATTTTAACCGTACTTACCAGTAACTTGTATTTCCTTCCATAGGAATCCATTGTCTGGTTTTCAGCAGAAAAGTTTAAAAGTGTCGATTTTCACAAACTACAAATATTCCTTAAAAATCGCCTGTATGACTTAAACGCATTCTTTCAACTGTTTACAGGAGATGCACCAGTGCTGGATCCAGGATCCACCACTGAGTAAGAAAAAGTAACGATAATACTACTTACCTGCTAAGTGAATTTCCTCCCATAGGATAACATTGGTGATTCTATGTGAAAAAGTTTTGAAGTGCCAAGTTTTAAAATACAATAATATTCCTTAAAAATCACTACTGTAACCAAAACGCTTTTACTCAACTGTTTACAGGAGATGTCCCAACACTGAATCTAGGATCCAGTCCTGTGGTTAGAAAAGTAATCCATAAAGTAACTAATTGCATTTAACTAGAAATTCCCATTGAGCTCAATGTTGCATTGTGTTTGAAATTGTGTTGCCCATTGCAACAACTGTAACTACTGTACTTAAAAGTCTATTGCCTATTTGCAAAGTATTTAAACTAAAGTAATTCATTCTGAGAAAGTATATTTTGTAATGTAATGTATAATGTAATTACAATGTAATTTAAAAAATAAAATATCTAAAAATAAATAGTTTAAAAAATGTAGTAAATCAGTATCAAAAAAATAAATATAACAATTAATACATTTAAAAATTGTCATTTACAAAACCTTTGAAATTCACTGAAAAAAACCATAGGTTTCAGACATGTTATAGTTAGGAATTAGCATTTAAAAAACCATTGAAATTCACTGCAAAAAACCATAGGTTTCAGGCACGTTATAGTTAGAAATTAGCATTTAAAAAACCTTTGAAATTCACTGAAAAAACCATAGGTTTCAGGCACGTTATAGTTAGAAATTAGCATTTAAAAAACCTTTGAAATTCACTGAAAAAACCATAGGTTTCAGACACGTTATAGTTAGAAATTTGCATTTAAAAAACCTTTGAAATTCACTGAAAAAACCATAGGTTTTAGGGACAGTTATAGTTAGTTGGACATTGCACTCGTACAAAACCCGTGAAATTCCCCGTTATAGTTAGTTCAGCTAACTATAACTCTCGCCCCATAATGCACTGCTGATGACGTCACATATTACATCACTCATGACATGGTCAGTGACATCACTGATGACATCACTGATGACATCATCCATGTGAAAATGTCATGCCTCTTGTCACACCCTAATATAACTTTTGATACACCCACTCTAAATTACACACTACCATTCTCAAAACCATTAACTACATACCCACTCACTGATTCTTAGGTCTACTCACTCACCCGTACAGTCACTCATACTTACGGTCACTCAGTACAGGACTATCATATGCACTCATACACCTATATAGACACTCACACACCGCCACTCATCCATAGAGGTACTCACACACCTAGTCAGTCATGCAAATAATTAATCACACTCCCATTTACTCAGATGTACAGTTATACACACACCAGCTTAATTACTCATATAAATACTAGCACATTCTTACGCTCTTATACAATCAATGATACAAGCACACACTCATCCATACAGCCACTCTCACAATAACACACTCTCATTTTGTACTCCAACACACATATATACTACTTTTCACATATGTAGTTACTCACACATGTAACACTGAGATATACATTCACTCACTAACACACCCATACATACACTCACCCACCCATACAGTCCATCACAGATGCACTCTTGAAACCATGCACCCAGTGATTCACCCACTCACACATCTATGCTCAGAGTCACACACACCCCACCCACACAAACAATCAGGCACCCATACAGATACTCAGACAACAAATCAATAACCCATATAGACACTCATGTAGCTATTCACAAACCCATGAGCAGCTTACACACCAACAGACACACGGATACAGACATTCACACAGTTTAGTCACTAACCCATGCATTCAGTAAGATACGTTTAATCACTCACTTATAGAGTCAGTCACGCACCTACTAAATCATCCATTCAGACACTTATACACCCACTCATTCTTCAATATGCCTTTCCCTATATATATTAAACATATTTCAACTTTACAGAAACACACAGTCACTGCATGATGTCATCAGTGATGTCATTTGAGATGTCATCAGTGATGTCATCAGTGATGTCACTGACCATGACCATGTCATGAGTGATGTAATATGTGATGTCATCAGCAGTGCATTGCGGGGGCGCGAGTTATAGTTAGCTGAACTAACTATAACGGGGGAATTTCACGGGTTTTGTACTAGTGCAATGTCCAACTAAATATATCTGTCCCTAAAAACTATTGTTTTTTTTGTGATTATATATATATATATATATATATATACAAACAAAAAAAACCTCCATCTTTCTCGGCAGTAATTGACCAGCACTCTAGGGGGTTTCTCACTCGGTATTTATATTCTTTTAGCGATGGCATCTACGCGTTTCGGCTGCTACATGCATCCTTGATCACAATGCAGAGCTCCATTTTTCAAATACTTAAATACATTTCATGGTTAAGCAAGTTAACACAGACAGAGGACAACCCCATTACATATTCAGGAAACACATCATGTAAATTTGGGCGCCATCTTGGAACAGGTTTCTTTGGCATTACACACTATTATTTTTCATATGTTAGTACATAATATCTCATTATAATTCTGATTGAGTAACATAATTCACAATTTACTCTAAGAATCTAAAAACAATGGATACAAAATAGAGAATTCCCTTTTTGTATATAAAGTGCATAAGTGCTTTATGTTCCTTAGCTGCCAATTTCATACTTAGAATTTCCAAGTTTACACCATCTGTTTTCCATACTAAAGTGCTTGTGCTGATTTCATTATTCTTTTTATTTTTCTTTCTCCATATATTTCTCATACACTTTTTTACCCTTTCCTTCTTTACTTTTTTATTTTCATATAAAGTGCTTGTGCTAGTGCTTATTATCATAATCCTTATAAAGAGCTTAAACATTAAAGTGCTTGTGCCCTATGTCCTCCTCCCAAAATTATAAAAACTTATCAATAAAAAAAGGTTTTCTCGAATGTACAAGTCTCGCAGCTATCTTTAATATAGGCATGTAAACAAATCCAAAACTATATTCAGTCCATTCGGCTCCTTACTATCAAACTCAAGGATAAATTATGTCTCTAGTCTTCGCAGTTCTTTTTCTCTATTACCTCCTCTCTTTTTAGGTCTCGCCTAGCGGTGCAGCGCATGCGCTGCTCGCTTTGCGAGGCATGCAGTATACACTATAGGTGAGGGAAGCCCCGCCCACTCCTCCGTCCACTTTTTCATTGGCTTGTGGCTTTTTCCTTTCTAAGTGCTGCCTTCTGATTGGTTTAGAGGCTGCTAGTCCCGCCTTATGACAGCCATGTCTCCTTCCACGGCTATTGGCCCCTTTACTGCATATTTCCTGAGCACTACTTTGGTCCCGTGCCACCCCTCCCGCTGTCCGAGCCTTCTCTCCCGCCCCCACTTCCGTTGTTTGTGCCTTATTATCGCCCGCCCACCTGCACTCCCGTTTGCTATATACGGATAATTGTTTTTTTCTTGAGTACCGAGTGTGTTTCCCGACCCGATAATTTTTTTTTTTACCTGAGGCAAGCGCGTGATATTCAAAAACTTCAAACGTTTAATCTCGTGCCCACATTGCTGTGTTCGACATTGCGTGCACTTTATAGTGCCCCTGGGGCACAAGCAGGGACCTACTAGAGTGCTTCTTTAGCAGAACGCACTCTGCGGTCCCCCCGGGGCACAAGCAGGCATCCACTTCAGCATGCCTTTCTTGCTGGGAAATCCGTCTACTGAGTCGTTTTCCAGAGACCGGCGTGTTTCCCACATTGTGAGATTCTAAGATCAGCATGGGGCGCATATGCTTTATGGAGGCAGCCATGTCAGAGTCAGGAAGACACTAGTTCAGGGCCCTGTGCAATCGCCGACCCGCTCTGATCGCTACGGAGACTTGTCTGTTATTAAAATGCCTACCCTTGTGACTCAGTTACGCCCTCGGCGCAGTGGGGAATGCCAGAATGGATGTATCCGCACCGGAGTACTTGTGTGTGTAGCATTCGGGTGTAGAAGGGGCACTGGGTTATATGAAATCTGCCAAATATTGGCATGGAGACCACTCAGTCCCAGACCCCAGCTACCCCAGTAGTCAAGAAAGCTTGTGGGAGAGGATGTGGTCCGTCGGCTAGACTGCCGACTTTGGTGCTGGAAACCAGGGTTCGAGCCTCGGGCTGTCACTGCTTGGGAGAAGCACGGTATGTGTAAAGGTAGGCACATTACTTTGTCAAATTTCGGAGGG
Organism: Calotriton arnoldi; assembly: GCA_963921515.1. Classification (NCBI taxonomy): domain Eukaryota; kingdom Metazoa; phylum Chordata; class Amphibia; order Caudata; family Salamandridae; genus Calotriton; species Calotriton arnoldi. Next base: position 257,526 of record CAWUFW010016503.1, read on the forward strand.
ACATAGATACTTTAGAATGAGAGGAGATATGTACAAGCTATGCTTGGGGAGAGTAACTTGTAGAGAAAGGCAACACTAAGGAAAAATAATTTTAATTTAAGAAACTACTATTAGGGTGGTCAAGTTTCCAATATCATTTCGCGGGACACTTTGCAAATATGGCGAGACATTGCGCGTGGTGGCATCAGATTTCTGTTGGGGATGGGGTACCTATAGTCACGTAGCATATTTTGAGGATTCCATTCTAACCCCCCTCTAAATAAGTCCATATTAAATGATAAACGCTGCCATAGATTCAGTGTATTGTGTGATTATTGTGCACACTGTACCAGTCTCTATTCCCGGTCTGTCCCACTTCAGTGCTGATTGCAGTACATCGCTGTGCTGCCTTTAATACCTCCCAGATCATACTAATGTGAACATCCAAGGCGGCATTATCGCCAAAGAATATATTTATTGCCTTTGCCATTATTGCCTTTTTCTGGTTAATTTGTATTTTATAGGCCTGATGGGGACAGCTAATAGTACTTTCAGTAACATAAGTGGCGACCTTTGTAGTTAAAAATGCGTCATTTTGAGACGATATTTTGAATAGGCTTGGAGATGTAAGGCTCGTGTTTAAATTCAATAAAAAAATACAGACATGCATCTTTGAAGCACTAATTCGAAGAAATTGTGAACAGTTGTACATATTTTTGACTTACCTGTTGATTGTCAAAAATATTTTTAAATTAATGGGTTTAGTATAGAGAACATTTTAAAACGAGCCTTGGCAAAACCAATAGTTCAGACTTTGGCTGTTTACGTTTTATCTTTGCCAATGTTCTCTTTGTTATTGTTAGGGGAGTTACGGGACACCCTGCCAATGAGACAAAAGGATTGGATAAAATCAAAAGTATGTTATTGTCACAGTAGCTCCTGGTACTGAAGGGAACGTCTTTGTGGACGAATATGCACTTTACGAAAGAGTAGGATGCCCTCACTCAGGGAAGTTAGCCTATGGCTTTAGTGGGCTGACCCATTGCCCTATTCTGTGCTGGTTGGAAGTAATATGTGAATGGCATGACAGCAGAGCTGCGGATGAAGAGGACTTAGGATATATCAGAATAGGCGGACTACGCTTACCAGAATGCACTGGTGCATAACAGCACAAATGGTTGAATATGTATCCCTCTCTTTTCCTACTACGACCTTTGGGCTCTCAGTGGTTGGACGTGGTGAGGGGTTGCTTGTTCTCAGGGCCGTTGTGAAGGCCTGTCGTGTAGGTATGTTGTCTGCCTCTCCCACCCTCCGCGCTGAATCATGCTGGCCTCTGTTACAGCCCTCTATGCACAGGGAGGGGGTTGTTCCCAGAGTTCTTTGTCACACCGCTGTACACCCCAGCAGCACAACCAGCCAGCATCACAATAAGGGAAATCGAAAGCACAAAAACGGTACTCTTTGGAACCTAAAACTAACACAACAGAGTCATGCAGCATACAGAAGGAAAACTGCTGTAATGTTCATCGTTATTTTATGATGACATTTTGTTGAACGCATATGTCCCCTTGTTGTTGAATTTGGTATGCCTCTGCTTAATTCCTCAACATATTCTGTGATCTGTGCCTAGGCGAACAGTCTGACTTCACTTTATTGACCCAAGACAGCCATGGAAATCAATATTCAGGGGAATTCTTTCAGTGTGCTGATGGCAGGCTTCAAACCATAACTGATTGTTGGAAATAAAAAACACAGACAGCTCACATGTCCACTTCTATACAATCATCAAACACAAGGTACTTTCAGGCACAACATTACTACAGATTTTGTGTTCGTTTTAGGTGGCGAGTATATGAAAGTGCAAACTGTCTATTGTGAATTGACAGTGGGCTTAGAGCCCACCCAGTGCTTGCCATTGCTTGGCTTTATTGTCACTCTCGTTAACTTGCTTTTTATTCGTTGCCTTGTGTGGGTTTCCCTTCCTCTTATGTGTTTGTCCCTCCTCTGGTGCACAGCCTCTTTAGTTATGTCCTTGCATTGCTCACTTTTGGAAATTACACTTTACTTTTTTATGCACTCCATGAGGCTGCATATATTTTCCAGCTATTTCCCTTGTGTACTTCTTTCCTCTTCCTCTGTAACCGCCCAGACTGCATCAGTTTGAGCTTCATAAGACTTATAGTGGGCAAAAATAGGGAGAGGCAATTTTGGGTCTTTAAAAATTGCATTTCTATTAAGTGTTATAGCACATTATGTATTTACAACACCAATAGCTCTAAGTTTCACAAATGCGAGACCGATTGCATTGCAAATGCTTGTTTCTAGGTATCTCAGCTATACAGCTGTATCGCATAAAGGTTGGATCGCTTTGGTGGTTTTTCTCGAAATGCCTTGCTATGGGATAACTCCTATCCTTGCTAATTATTGCCCTCCTGTGTTGCAGGATTCTCTTATGCGCTAGTAAGGTGGTGCTCCCTATATATACTTTTTCGCACGGGCATTTCAGCATATAAACCACAAAGCTCGACTTACAAGTTAGATGTCCCCTAATTTTCACAGTTTTATTAAAAGCTGTTTTCAAACTTGTGAGGTTCTCCCCTTGCTGGCAGGCTTTACATTTCATACATTTTCTGAAGCCTTCTTTCTGCTGTAACCAGGTTTGATTACTTATACTTTCTTGATTCTCACTATTCACAATGAGATCTTTCAGAGATTTTGACTTTTTATAAGTTATTTCGGGATACTGTTTAACAGTGGTGCCTAATATCGGGTCCCCTTTAATAAGGTGCCATTGCTTTTTTAAAATAGATCTTACCTCTTTATGTTGGGTATTATAAGTTGTTATGAACCTAAATGTTTTAATTTCTGTCCCTAATCTTTTCTTTCTCTCTGTTTTGGACGGTTCAAATAATACTTTTTCTCTATTTAGTTTTCTAGCTTTCTCTGACGCCTGTTGTATAGTCTTAGGGAATACCCTCTTTGGATGAAACCAATATATATATGTACTTGTAAAAACTGCAGAAGACACCCTGAAACTAGTCTTTTCATGAAGACCACAGCAGGCACTACTATTCTCCATGCCCTCAGCAGTCATCCGGATAATATCAAATGGAGTATTCCATATGGAGAACTGCTGAGGGCAAGGAGAAACTGCAGCAATGAAGAAGCATTTAACATCGAAAAAACGAACATGATTACCAGGTTTATGAACAGGGGGTATCCCAAATGGGTACTCAAACGTGCTTTGAACAAAGTCGACAAAATCAGTAGATCTGATACATTAAAAGACCATACCAATGATACTATTACTAACATGGAAACACAAGAGACATGTGTGATTACCACATACAACCGTAACTCCCAACAGATACACAAGATCTTTGCCAAACACTGGCCAATATTGACTAGTGATTCCATCATTGGGAAATCTATCCACACACGCCCTAGAATCACCTACAGAAAGGGCCGCATTCTCAGAGACATTTTGGTTCGTAATGACATAACTGAAATACAACATCAAGGAGACCAGAACCTCAAAGGTTTTTTTCCTTGCGGTCATTGCAAGGCATGCCGTAATATCCACTTTGTCAGAGAATTTAATATACCCAGCAGAATGAACAAAAAACCTATCACCCAATTTCTGACGTGCAGTACCACATTTGTGGTATATGCCTTGGACTGCCCCTGTGGACTACTTTACATTGGTAGCACTACTCTAATGGCCAAAAAGAGGGTGCTAGAGCACATGCGTGCTATAAACAATAGTGACACACATTACCCGGTTGCACGCCACTTTCAGGAGTACCATCTCTCAAACAGTGCTCTGCTTAGTTATTTTATCATCAAACAGGTACATACAGGTCCCAGAGGGGGTAACAGAGTTCACATGTTACGTAAATGAGAATCGAAATGGATCATGGAACTCGAGACCAAACAACCGGGAGGGCACAATGTAGACAGGAACTGAGTGTACACCTACATGAAAGCTAACTGCCTGTCCCTATGTAACCTTTTTGCCTTCAGTAATCAAATTTCTTTACATGGAATATTAATTTCCCTTTCCATTGTAGATATATACTAGCATGTACAGGAATGTTAATAGTATGTAAATCTTGTATTTAGTTAATTTTAACTCTGTTTTTTCTCCTTTTCTTATATTTTCACAGGAGGAAAGGAAGGGACCCTCCACCAGGAGACGGACACTTCTTACACGGGTTCCCTACCCTTTTCTTCCCCATTCATGGGCATTCCTTATCCAGATAAGCTTTTTTCGCTTTTTTCACTTTTTCACTTAATTAATTGCTTCTACTTTGGCATACACGAATGTTCCCTTTATATACTTTCATTGGTCTCGTAAATGAACTTTGGCCAGATGTAACCTGAAACAATATATGTAATTATGGTCTAGGATTATGGCAATATGTATTTATATTCCTTGCATTTGCTGGTATAAGAAGTTTATTATACTACTCAACCAAGCCACTATGGCACTATGCACATTATTATAAGTTTGTAATTTCTATTGTACCATGAGTCTTAACTCATTGGATTATCATGTAGAATAATTTAAGGCACTATGTCTCTTTATAACTGCTTTGAGTCCTTACTATTCACGTACAATATGCTCTGGGCATCCAACCCGTTTGAACATTGTGTTGAATATCCTTTAGGCACAATGTCTCCTTACAATTATTCAGGGTTTTTAACTTTGTACTTCTAATATGCACTAGTACAGTGTCATCTGCCCATTCACAATTACTTTACAATGTGAGGCATTTCAAGCGCAATTTAATTCTGAGCGCTATTACGTCCATCTGTGCACAGGTATCTGTCAGGACTACTAACATTATGTTGAATATTCTTAAGGCACTATGTCTCTATAGAGTATCTCTATTATACACCAATACAGTGGCATTTGTCCATTTCTTTTTTTGGTCTGTGCATATAAATAAACATGATTAAGAATACATGGCACTATATTTTATGTTGCTAATGTATTACAAGCGCAACTTAATTGATTAGTAGCGCTTCACGTGACATCCTCACGGCCATCTGTACATGGTAATTTTCAGGACTATTAACCTCTAGTCCATATCCACTTCAACATGGCCGCCGTAGGTATACTGCTCGCAGTACGTATACATCGATACACGGAATGGTTCTCTATTACTTAGAGTATATGCTGTATACACATGTCATGAATACAAATGGGACCGCATCTGTGATCACCAACTGCCTTTGTACAACACACATTGGTATAATATGTATAAATTGATCAATTTATCACCATACATGACATTATAAGATGGCCGCCATAGTAATACCTTATTTGTCTTTCTCTGTTTGTGTTTATGCAGAAATGTAGTCCGTTTCTCATTTCATTACAAGACTATGTATTGGAACATCTTTTGTATGCCAATTGTGTGATCAAGACAGCGCCGTCTGTCGAAACGTGTTACTGTGTGTGAATAAATTCCACGTTGGCACTACCCGAGAGCGCGGACATTCTTTTCTCTTTGTGTGTGGCATTAATCGTCGGCTTGCTCCGCCGACATTTCGCGCCACCTGCCTCGGGCCAAGGATCCTGGCAGGAGCATATGTGGTACAATATATATATATATATATATATATATATATATTCCACAGCAGGATCCCAGGGGTACCACCATCCAAAGAAAGGCGCAACACCAGGAAACAGACTCCAAAGGCAAAATTAGAAAGTTAAATGATGATTTATTCGAGCATCAAATGTCCAAATGACGCGTTTTGGCCACCAGACATGCGGCCTTGATCACATAGCGCTCTACTGGTGAAAGGGTGGTATTTATACAAGTGTGTTAGTGGCAGTGTTTCTACTATGTTCATGGTGGTGACTGAGGAGTTTTGCAGTGTATGTCTGTGGGCAAAATGCAGGAAAGCACATGTGTGACATCATGTTTTACTCCAGTGAGTACCACAAGTGTAAGCAGACTATATATTAGCTGCCTGTCTGCTGAAGCCAGTGATTGCCCCATATATATATATATATATATATATATATATATATATATATATATATATATATATATATATATTATCTACTAAAATATATATAATAAACTGGGGTTTATTGTTTATATGGGGGGCCTCTAAGGCCCCCAAGCCCCGAGGACCACCACCCCCGGGGCTTTATTAAAATAAGGTGCAGCAGGGCTCTCCTGCCCTCCCGCAGCCCCGGGGACCGCCACCCCGGGACTTCTTTTAAAATTTAATAACGTGTGGGGGGCTCCAGCCCCCACACGCCCGGGACCACCACCTCCCGGGGCACTTAGAAAATAAATGTGGGGGTCCGTTACGGACTCCAGAGCCCAGGGACCACCACCTCCCCGGGGCTTTGTCAATGGAGGGAGGGGGCCGCGCGGCCCCCTCCTGGAGCCTGTAATGGCCCTGGGGACCGCCACCCCCAGGGCCGGCTCCTGCAGTGTCCCGGGGTGCCTACCCCGGGACACTGTAGTTTGCTATGACAGGACGGGAGCCTCGCGGCTCCCGTCCTGTCACTAGCAAACTGCTTTGGATATTGGAGCGAGAGCAGGGAAACCTGCTCTCGCTCCAATATCCAAGCAAATTGCTTTCCACATGGGGAGCTGCATCTTAGCAGCTCCCCATGTGGAAAAGCAATGCCGGCTCCCAAGGGACGCAGGGAGCCAGCGGGACTGTGGGGGATTGGGGACCCCCACAGTCCCCAACGGAGGAGCCAGCCCCGGGAGATGGGGTCCCCGGGGCAAGTAGTGGCCCAGGAGGGGGCCACGCGGCCCCCTTCCCCAAAATTAAAATATAAATAAAAAAAAAAACAAAGGCCGGCCCGGGGATGGGGTCCCGGGGCCATAAGTGGCCTGAGGAGGGGGCAACGCAGCCCCCTCCAAAACTATAAAAATTTAAAAAAAGGCCATGCCCCGGGGATGGGGTCCCCGGGGCCGATTAAGGCCTTGGGAGGGGCCACGCGGCCCACGTCCAAATTGTTTTTTGTTTTTTAATAAATAGGGGCAGGCCCTGGGGATGGGGTCCCCAGGACCAATAAATTAGAAAAAGAAGGGGGCCACACAGCCCCCCTTCTAAAAAAAAAAAGAAAAACACCGGCATCGCGCCCTTCTTTCACCACTCTGCAAACGCGCCCCCTGGCGCGTTTGCAGATGAGGAACAATTCCCCTTGAATACTGGGGGTCCCTGAGGGCCAACTAGCCCACCAGGAACCTCCAGTATGCCCAGGGGCTGCGTTGCAGAGAGGTGTACAGAGGCCATGCCCCTTTTACACCTCTCTGCAACGCAGCTCTGTGGCGCTTTTGGAGGTACATGGTGGGCTAGTTGGACTCCAGGGACCCTCAGGATTGAAGGGGATTTCATTCCCCAACTTAAAACGCGCCACGGGGTGCGTTTGCACAGTGGTGAAGGGAGGGGGCGGGGCTTCAGGTGACATGTGTGCAAACAGGCCCCGTGGCGCATTTTAAGATGGGGAATGAAATCCCTTCAATCCTGAGGGTCCCTGAGGCCAACTAGCCCACCAGGTACGTCCAGAAGCGCCACAGAGCTGCGTTGTGAGAGGTGCAAAAGGGGCGTGGCCTCTGAACACCGCTCTGCAACGCAGCTCCCTGGCGCATACTGGAGGTACAGGGTGGGCTAGTTGGACCCCAGGAACCCTCATGATTCAAGGGGACTTAATCCCCAAACTTAAAACGCGCCATGGGGCGCGTTTGCACAGATGTCACCTCAGGCCCCGCCCCTCCCTTCACCATTGTCCAAATATTCCTCTAAAATCAGCCGAACTACGAATTCCGATTTACTCACCTGTTATCAGGAGAGACCTCAGTGCTGCATCTTTCAGCCCAGTACTGATCCTGAAAAGTAATTTTAACCGTACTTACCAGTAACTTGAATTTCCTTCCATAGGCTAACATTGACTGGTTTCACTTGGAAATTCTTCTAAGTGTGGAGTTTTGGAACTTTATAATATTCCTCTAAAATCAGCCAAAATACGAATTCCGATTTACTCACCTGTTATCAGGAGAGACCTCAGTGCTGCATCTTTCAGCCCAGTACTGATCCTGAAAAGTAATTTTAACCGTACTTACCAGTAACTTGAATTTCCTTCCATAGGCTAACATTGACTGGTTTCACTTGGAAATTCTTCTAAGTGTGGAGTTTTGGAACTTTATAATATTCCTCTAAAATCAGCCAAAATACGAATTCCGATTTACTCACCTGGTATCAGGAGAGACCTCAGTGCTGCATCTTTCAGCCCACTACTGATCCTGAAAAGTAATTTTAACCGTACTTACCAGTAACTTGAATTTCCTTCCATAGGATATCATTGCCTGCTTTTTGCTGAAAAAGTTTCTAAGTGTCGATTTTTGAAACATACAAATATTCCTCTAAAATCAGCTGAACTACGAATTCCGATTTACTCACCTGTTATCAGGAGAGAACCCAATGCTGCATCTTTTAGCCCAGCACTGACCCTGAAAAGTAATTCTAACCGTACTTACCAGTAACTTGTATTTCCTTCCATAGGAATCCATTGTCTGGTTTTCAGCAGAAAAGTTTCAAAGTGTCGATTTTTGAAACATACAAATATTCCTCTAAAATCAGCAGAACTACGAATTCCGATTTACTCACCTGTTATCAGGAGAGACCTCAGTGCTGCATCTTTGAGCCCAGTACTGATCCTGAAAAGTAATTTTAACCGTACTTACCAGTAACTTGAATTTCCTTCCATAGGCTAACATTGACTGGTTTCACTTGGAAATTCTTCTAAGTGTGGAGTTTTGGAACTTTATAATATTCCTCTAAAATCAGCTGAACTACGAATTCCGATTTACTCACCTGTTATCAGGAGAGAACCCAGTGCTGCATCTTTTAGCCCAGCACTGACCCTGAAAAGTAATTCTAACCGTACTTACCAGTAACTTGTATTTCCTTCCATTGGAATCCATTGTCTGATTTTCAGCAGAAAAGTTTCAAAGTGTCGATTTTCACAAACTACAAATATTCCTTAAAAATCGCCTGTATGACTTAAACGCATTCTTTCAACTGTTTACAGGAGATGCACCAGTGCTGGATACAGGATCCACCACTGAGTAAGAAAAAGTAACGATAACACTACTTACCTGCTAAGTGAATTTCCTCCCATAGGATAACATTGGTGATTCTATGTGAAAAAGTTTCTAAGTGTCAACTTTTAAAATACAATAATATTCCTTAAAAATCACTACTGTAACCAAAACGCTTTTACTCAACTGTTTACAGGAGATGTCCCAGGACTGAATCTAGGATCCAGTCCTGTGGTTATAAAAGTAATCCATAAAGTAACTAATTGCATTTAACTAGAAATTCTCATTGAGCTCAATGTTGCATTGTGTTTGAAATTGTGTTGCCCATTGCAACAACTGTAACTACTGTACTTAAAAGTCTATTGCCTATTTGAAAAGTATTTAAACTAAAGTAATTCATTCTGAGAAAGTATATTTTGTAATGTAATGTATAATGTAATTACAATGTAATTTAAAAAATAAAATATGTAAAAATAAATAGTTAAAAAAATGTAGTAAATCAGTATCAAAAAATAAATATAACAATTAATACATTTAAAAATTGTCATTTACAAAACCTTTGAAATTCACAGAAAAAACCATAGGTTTTAGGGGCGTTATAGTTAGAAATTAGCATTTAAAAAACCTTTGAAATTCACTTAAAAACCATAGGTTTCAGGCACGTTATAGTTAGAAATTAGCATTTAAAAAACCTTTGAAATTCACTGAAAAAACCATAGGTTTCAGACACGTTATAGTTAGAAATTAGCATTTAAAAACCTTTGAAATTCACTGTAAAAACCATAGGTTTTAGGGACAGTTATAGTTAGTTGGACATTTCACTCGTACAAAACCATAGAAATTCCCCCGTTATAGTTAGTTCAGCTAACTATAACTCGCGCCCCCGCAATGCACTGCTGATGACGTCACATATTACATCACTCATGACATGGTCAGTGACATCACTGATGACATCACTGATGACATCTCAAATGACATCACTAATGACATCACTGATGACATCATCCACGGGATAATCTGATGCACCTCCTCACACCCTAATATAACCTTTGATACACCCACTCTAAATTACAGACTGCCATTCGCAAAACCATAGACACTGCAACACCAATAACTACATACCCACTCACTGATTCTTAGGTCTACACACACATCCACTCACTCACCCATACAGTCACTCATACTTACGGTCACTCAGTACAGGACTATCATATGCACTCATACTCCTATATAGACACTCAAACACCGCCACTCATCCATAGAGGTACTCACACACCTAGTCAGTCATGCAAATAATTAAACACACTGCCATTTACTCACCTATACAGTTATACACACACCAGCTCACTTACTCATACAAATACTAGCACATTCTTATGCTCTTATACAATCACTGATACAAGCACACACTCATCCATACAGTCACTCTCACAATCACACACTCTCGCTTATAGCTATTTATATACTCCAACACACATATATACTGCCTTTCACATATGTAGTTACTCACACATGTACCACTGGGACATACATTCACTCACTAACACACTCTTACACACACTTACCCACCCATACAGCCTATCACAGATGCACTCTTGAAACCATCCACCCAGTGAATCACCCACTCACACATCTATGCACAGAGTCGCACACACCCCACCCACACAAACACTCAGGCACCCATACAGATACTCAGACAACCAATCAATAACTCATATAGACACTCATGTAGCTATTCACAAACCCATGCAGCCACTTACACAGCAACAGACAGACAGTTACAGACATTCACCCAGTTTAGTCACTAACCCTTGCATTCAGTAAGATACGTTTAATCACTCACTTATAGAGTCAGTCACGCACCTACTAAATCCTTCATACACACACTTATACACCCACTCATTCTTCAATACACCTTTCCCTATATATTAAAAATATTTAAACTTTACAGAAATACAGTCACTGGATGATGTCATCAGTGATGTCATTTGAGATGTCATCAGTGATGTCATCAGTGATGTCACTGACCATGTCATGAGTGATGTAATATGTGACGTCATCAGCAGTGCATTGCGGGGCGCGAGTTATAGTTAGCTGAACTAACTATAACGGGGGAATTTCTATGGTTTTGTACGAGTGAAATGTCCAACTAACTATAACTGTCCCTAAAACCTATGGTTTTTCAGTGAATTTTAAAGGTTTTTAAATGCTAATTTCTAACTATAACGTGTCTGAAACCTATGGTTTTTTCAGTGAATTTCAAAGGTTTTTTAAATGCTAATTTCTAACTATAACGTGCCTGAAACCTATGGTTTTTAAGTGAATTTCAAAGGTTTTTTAAATGCTAATTTCTAACTATAACGCCCCTAAAACCTATGGTTTTTTCAGTGAATATATATATATATATATATATATATATATATTATATATATATATTCACTGAAAAAACCATAGGTTTAGAGCGTTATATATATATATACACACATATACATACATATATATATATTAGTAAAAGACTGACCTCGATATTCAGCTACATGGCTTTGAAATGGTTTACTTGCTCACATTTGTACAAGATAAATTGGGTTCACATTCTGTCATGTGATGAAAATAAGATTGTGTAAATTAAAGTCAAAGCAGGGTTGCAAATCCTCCTGTCATATGTTTTTAAGGGTTTGAATATTTTTTCTATGTCTCACTTTGTGTTTGTTTTTTATGTGGGATTGAGCACAATGTTGCAAACTGTGGCCATGACGAAGACCCGTCAGGGTTAAAACTCATTGCCCATTAAACTGTCTTTGAAATTGACACGCGTGTGTAGGCCCTCTTATCTTGTGGATGTATGAGATTTGCTGTTGGAAATTGCAAGAAGGACTCACACCTGCTGTCATGCACCTTCCCTGTTAGGTGGATGTGGCAGGTTCCTTGATGGACTTTTGTGAAAAAAACCCCAAAGGCTACGGGGACGTTATTGTTGGCCACAGATTATGCACGCACAAAACCATAGATATTCAGCAGTTATAGTTACCTGAGGTAGCTAAAACTTACACCCCGACAATGTACTGCTTATGACCTCACATATTACATCACTCATGACATGGTCAGTGACTTCACTGATGACATCTCAAATGACATCACTGATGACATCATCCAATGAGTGTTTTTCATAAACATTTATGAGTGTTGAACATATATGTTTAGGTACCACAAAAGTTAAATTAGTATACTTTGACTACTACTAATAAGTGATACTATTTCTAACATATATTATGTGAGTGGCTGTGTTTATCCGTGTGTGAATGAGTGTTTGAGCACCTGTATGGGGGTGTGAGTGGACATCTGAGTGGCTGTATGGGTGAGTGAGTGGCTGTATTGGTGAGTGGCTGTATGGGTGGGAGAGTAGGTATGTAAGTGGCTATATGGGTGACTGAGTGGCCATGTGAGTGGCTGTATGGGTGAGTGACTGGGTGTGAATGGGGCTGTATGGGTAGATGAGTGACTGTGTGGGTAGATAAGTAGATGTGTGAGTTCTTGTATAGATGTGTGGATGTGTATGTAAGTAGTTCTGTGGGTGTGTGAGTACCTCTATTGAGAGGCTGGATGGGTGAGTGAGTAGTAGGGTGAGTGGTTGTATTGGAGAGTGAGTGTCTGTATGAGTGGCTGTATGGGAAATGAGCGGACTTTGAGTGGTTGTATGGATGTGTGAATGGGTATATAAGTGGTTGTATAGGTGAGTGAGTGGCTGTGTTGAGAGACTACAAAGGTGAGTGAGTGGGATTCTGAGTGGCTATATTGGTGAGTTAGTGGGTGTGTGAGAGGCTGTATGGGTGAGTGAGTGGCTGCATGAGTGGCTGTATGGGTGAGTGAGTAGTTTGTGAGTAGCTATATGGGTGAGTGAGTAGTTGTGTGAGTGTCTCTATTAGTGAGTGAGTGGGTGTGTGAGTGCATTATAGATATGTGAGTGGGTGTATGTGTAGTTGTATGGGTCTGTGAATGGGTATGTGAGTGGTTGTGTAGGTGTGTGAGTGGGTGTATGAGAGGCTGTATGGGGGTGTGAATGGGTGTGTGTTCTGTGGTTCTATAAATGATGTAATCAGTGATGTAATCTGTGATGTCATTTGAGATGTCATCAGTGATGTCACTGATGATGTCATGAGTGATATAATATGTGAGGTCATGAGCAGTGTATTGCGTGGGCGTCAGCTATAGTGAGATCAGGTAACTATAACTGCTTCACTAATTTGGTTTTATGCATGTATAATATATAATCGGTGCCTAAATATAACGTCCCAGTAGCTTTTGTTTTCTTCTGTGAATTTCTAAGGTTCTTTTTTTTGTACAGAGTTTTATATAGCGCAAACTTGACCCGAAGGCATTGGGTATCAGAGCGCTTTACACGAGCACCAGTTGCTTTACACAAGGACACATTCATTTTTGTTAGGCACGGGGAGATTCAGTGATTTGCCCAGAATCATAGGATGTTGCGCGTCCTTGCCGAGACTCAAACCTGGTTCCCCAGATTTGAGTTAGGCCAACTCCTCTCTTTTTAATTTTATTTTTGTAACTGCATCATGTAACCTTAGATGATGTGTATATGAATGGCTGTATGTGTTATAAAGTGGGTATAAGTGGCTATATGAGTGGGTATGTGTTTGGGTGTATGGGTCTATGTGTGGGTGTGTAGTGGTTTTGTGGGTGTTTGAGTGTCTCTATTGGTGAGTGTAAATGGCATGTGAGAGACTGAATCGTTGTCAGGTTTTCATATTGGTTATGTGTGGCATTTTCATGGTTTCAGCGTACTTGTGAGTGACATTCTACTACCAAATATGTGTTACACTTTGAGTGACACTTTCTCATAACTAAAGCCAAAGAAATAAGTTCAAGTAAAAAGTGTTGCTCGTTTGTGAACATGCACAGCCTTCAGATGCATTTCTACCTTGGACACACTCATAAGATTGAGGATAATAAGTGTGAGACCTCTTAGTGAGTGGACTGAGTTGGATAGTTGGTGCTGCAGCAAGATGAGCTCTCAGCAGTGCTAAGAGAGTATGCTTGTCTCTGTGCAGCCTTGCTGTTGTGCGCAGTGGTGGCACCTGGTGCAAAGACACCGCTGGATAGAAGTGGAGTGATGCTGATGCTGTTGGTGGGTGCCAGTAAGTGTATGCCACGAAGCCTGGTGAAAAAAAGTAAGTGGTACCTTGTTTTGTATTTATTTTTTAAAGTAGTAGTTGTTTGGGAGAATGAGTGGCTGTGTGAGTGGCTGTATTAGTGAGCGAGTGGGTGTGTGAGTGGCTGTATGGGTGAGTGACTTGCTGTATGAGTAGGTGTATGGGTAAGGGAATGGCTCTGTGAGTGACTGTATGGCTAAGTGGGTGTATGAGTTGATGTTTGGATGAATAAGTAGGTGTGTGAATGACTGTATGGGTGACTGAGTAGACATATGAGTAGCTGTATGGGTGAGTGTGTAGGTATGTGACTGGCTGTATAGGTAAGTAAATGGTTGTGTGAGTGACTGTATGGGTAAATGAGTGGGTGTGTGAGAAGCTGTATGGGTGAGTAAATGGGTGTGTGATCGGCTACATGGGTGAGTGGGCATGTGAGTGGCTGTATGGGTGACTGAGTGGACGTCTTAGTAGCTGTATGAGTGTGTAAGTAGCTGTATAAGTAGGTGTACAGATGAGTGAATGGCTGCATGAATATCTGTATGGTGTGAGGGGCTGAATGAGTGAGTTAGTGGGTGTGTCAGTGACTGTATAACTGTTTGGCTTGGTGTGTCAGTGTTTGTCTCGGTACGTGCCTGGGTGTGTCAGTGCCTGTATCAGTATGTGACTGGATGTGTCCGTTTCTCGTTAGAACCACCTTTTCTGGTTTAAAGAAAGATGAACTATATGTGACATGTTTGTCAATGAATATCTGTGTCTGTATATATATTTTAGTTTGAGTGAGTGTTTTGTTCTTTGTAAGGCAGTATTAATGTTTGTGTGGTGTGAAACTATGTTTGTAAGTATCTGTATGGGTGTGTCAGTGTTTGTATCAGTGTTTGGATAGGGGTGTGAGTGGGTGTATCAGTGTGGTAGTGGGTGTGTGAGTGGCTGTATTGGTGGGTGGCTGGGTGTGTCAGTGGCTGCAGTGGTGTGTGCCTGGGTGTATCAGTGCTTATACTGGTATGTGGCTGGGTATGTCAGTGGATGCATGGGTGAGTGAAAGAGTATGAAAATATTTGTATCACTAGGTGAGTGGGTGTTTGAGTGGCTGGAGAGATGGATTAATGGGTGTGTGAGTGGCTGTGTGGGTGAGTCAGAAGCTGTATGAGTGGTTGTATGGGTGAGTGACTGGCTGTGTGAGTGGGTGCATGGATGAGTGAATGGCTCTGTGAGTGACTGTATGGCTTAGTGGGCATGTGAGTAGATGTATGGATGAGTAAGTAGGTGTGCGAGTGTCTGTATTGGTGAGCGAGAGGCTATATGGGTGAGTGAGGGATATGTGAGTGACTGTATGGGTGAATGAATGGGTTTATGGGTGAGTGAATGGCTATGTGAGTAGTTGTTTGGGAGAATGAGGGGCTGTGTGAGTGTCTGTATTAGTGAGCGAGTGGGTGTGTGAGTGGCTGTATGGGTGAGTGACTTGCTATGTGAGTAGGTGTATGGGTAAGGGAATGGCTCTGAGAGTGACTGTATGGCTAAGTGGGTGTATGAGTTGAAATATGGATGAATAAATAGGTGTGTGAATGACTGTATGGGTGACTGAGTCGACATATGAGTAGCTGTATTGGTGAGTAAATAGGTACATGACTGGCTGTATAGGTAAGTAAATGGTTGTATGAGTGGCTGTATGGGTATATGAGTAGTTGTGTGAGTGACTGTATGGGTGAATAAGTGGGTGTGTGAGTAGCTGTATAGGTGAGTGAATGGGTGTGTGATTAGCTACATGGGTGAGTGGACATGTGAGTGGCTGTATGGGTGACTGAGTGGATGTCTTAGTAGCTGTATGAGTGTGTAAATAGCTGTATAAGTAGGTGTACAGATGAGTGAATGGCTGTGTGAATGTCTGTATGGTGTGCGGGGCTGAATGAGTGAGTTAGTGGGTGTGTCAGTGGCTGTATAACTGTTTGGCTTGGTGTGTCAGCGTTTGTCTCGGTACGTGCCTGGGTGTGTCAGTGCCTGTATCAGTACGTGACTGGATGTGTCAGTGGCTGCATCGGTGTGTGCCTGGTTGTATCAGTGTCTGTATTGGCGTGTGCCCCGGTATGTTAGTAGCTGCAGTAGTACCTGGCTGGTGGTGTTACTGCTGTATCAATGTTTGCCTGGGTGTGTTAGTATCTGTATTAGTGTTTGGCTCACGGTGTCAGTGTCTGTATTGGTGTGGGCCTGGGTATGTCAGTAGCTGTATTGGTGTGTGCCTGGGTGTGTCAGTGGGTGTAAGAGAGTATGCCTGGGTCTGTCCGTGTCTGTAACAGTGTGCACCTGGATATGTCTGTGTGCATGGGTGTGTCAGTTGCTGTATCAATGTGTGCCTGGGTGTGTCAGAGCCTGCATCAGTATATGCCTGTGTGTGTCAGTGCATTCATCAGTGTTTGGCTGTGTGTGTCAGTGTCAGTATGGGCCTGGGTGTGTAAGGGGCTGTATCAGTGTTTGACTGGATGTGTCAGTGTCTGTATTGGTGTGTATTTGGGTGTATCAGTGACTGTATCGATATGTGCCTGGGTGTGTTATTGGCTGTATCACTGTGTGCCTGTGTGTGTGAGTGCCTGTATCTGTGCATAGCAGGGTGTATGAATGGCTGTACTGGTGTGTGTATGGGCATGTCAGTAGCTGTATGAGTATGTGCTTGGGTGTGCACCCTAAAAATGTGATGTAATAGAACAACACTGCAAAAACTTATTAGTAAAGTACATTACTCCAATAGATGGTGCCACCGATCTACATAAAAAGAAAAAAGGCAAATATTAATTAGTATTACAATTGATAGAATTACAAAAGTAGTTTACAATTTGAACAATGCATAAGAACATAATTGCAAGAAATCACTAGACATTTGGCATGCTGGAAAGGTAAGTTATAATATACACAAGAATTTCATTTTTCTCTTTTTTACTGTTATGAGTTTCTATACTCATGCACCGTAAATGATGTACTATTGAAAGACTCATCATTGAACAGTGGGGAAAAACAATCACATAGATTGTAGAAATAAAACTGCACACAATGTCATTGCAGTTAAGCAACACTGGGCATTGCACTCACTGCAATTTTCTGAATCAATTATTTTACCTATACTTGCACAAATTTGAGACCTTTTATGCTGAAAATTAGACTCTTATTATCAGAACTGCTACTAGAGATATAAGGCACACCAACATATTTTAAACCTTATAAAGACATCACCCCTGGTAGGCTGATTGGTATCATAAATACTGAGAATGGATGTAGAACAAATACACTATACCACATTCACAACTTTAATCCTATTTAGAACTTCAGCTGGAGAAGCAAAAGGAAAGAATTAGGTAGCTTATAAGGCAGTTTTTGTTTAAATTTGAGGTTGCTATCATTATATTTTGTCCATCCACTATTACTTTTTACATAGACAGTGTAGTGACCCGATGTGACAGTAAGTCCTTCATGAAATATAATAGCCATGGTAGAATATGTTTTTCCAGAAATATATATTTGTCCTGCTTTGAAGTTTGTAATCTCTGTTTCTAATTTACTTCCATCTGCTCTAAATCATTGTAGCATTAAAATAAGATACTTCTCATTTCTTTGTAGACTTATGTTTCACATAAGATCTGATAGACAATTTGGGCAGGTATTGTCTCGTGTAGCTTGTTAGAATAATCTGTCAGAAGACACAGTTTTGCAGTCTGATAGAGTTAAATAAAGAAATTGCTCTGAATCTATTTCTGTACTTGATGTAAATGAGCAATCTCAACACTCATGTTTCCATGAGTAAGTAAGGCCAAATAACTCATCAACTTGTATTTCTTCTTCTTCTAAAACCTGCAAAGATCACCATTAAAAACTTTCTACAAGGTCTCAAATGTGTGAAGCAGAATATGTTGTAGTCCTATCAATACGTAATCGTTGCAACCAAGCATACAGTGCAGAACACAATCTCTTCTGTGGTTTCTGTACAATTGCATATAAAGGATGAGATAATTGAAAAAGTACGTTCAGAACAACATTTGCATAGCAGTTGGCACCAGAGGAGTTTGGCAACTTGTAACCAACAATATGTCCCTCATTATCAATATTTTTTGTTCTTATCAGCTTCTTTGTTCTCCTTCTTTTTCTTCTTTGCAACAACATCACTACAACACTTTGTTAGTTTTCACTTTGGACACATGGTACATTTTTCATAAATGGGATACTGTCCTAAATGAGGAGCATAAACCCTTCTTAATCAATTGCACTATTCAACACAATTTGGATCAGCACTTACCTTGCTATCATCAAATGCTACCAAATACAAACTGGACAATGTTCTAACTCAAGATAAAGCTAAATATGACATTCCTTCCTTAAACACAGCCAACATTACCAATGGTCAATCTAGACTTAAACCTTGAGATTTATGAATACTTGCAGCACATGCCAGAGAAACTAGAAACTGGTTCCATTGCATATATCAGTCTTTCACAAGCAAAAAATGTACAATGGACCTTTCAATCTATTTTATGATATCAATCTGATCAAATTTAGTTCATAGGTACTCTATCTCACTCCTGTTAAGAAAGCTAATGAAATCAATAATTTTACCTATAGTACCACTAACTAATACTTTCTCAACTTTTACATTTTGAAGCAAAATTAATCTACATTTTGCAAACACAAACATTTCTCCAATTCTGCAGTTTTTAAACCGATTTTTCCAATGAATTCAATTTTATTTGCAATCTTTTGTTTAGAATACTATGTCACCCTGGTGTTCCATTTTGTCTATGGCTGTCAGTTCCAAAGTTTCTTCAGCAATTGTTTGTTGAACTAGGCACACTCTGCTTGTGTATGGATTAGGCACAACATTTGTTTTCCTTCTTGAATGAAAGTGCACATTATCTCTGTTGGTGTCTTGTTTGTTGGAAATAGAATTTTAAGAAGATGACTTTGTATCAGACACTTTCACTCTTTTGAAAGAACACCAACTCTAATATCTTTCAGACTATTCAGATGCTTGTCGCATATTCCTAACTAATTCTTTGTATTCAAAGTTTAACCAAATATTCACATTTCTAATACTTCCCAAAGAATTCCTAGTTTCATCATGGAGCAGTGTTTTGAACACAGGGTGTCCTTTGACTGGTGTAAATTGTAGTGGATAGCCGAACACAATCAAGTGTTTTTCTCCAAATAGCTCACCATAGTCTATCCTTAGAATCTCTTGCAATCTTAAGTGTACAAAGGTAAGCAATAAGCTCACCACATCAATGATTAAAACCTTTAACTTCTTCAGTGCTCTTGAGACTTCATGACAAGCTTCACCGGATAACTTTTGGCATTCTAGTTTGTTGTCATGTTCCACTGGCAGCATGAGAAGTAAATGTAAAGTAATTCCTTCAATGTTGTGTGCAGCTAATCCAGTGGATGCTGGTACTACACACAACAAATTACACTCTGTAGTCTTATGTAAGAAAGCTGTGAGAACTCATATTAAAAAGCTTTTTCCAGTGCCAGCTTGACCACTGACATATAACAATATTGGCTTAAATGATGTGCATTTATACTCTTTCTTGTCATTGGGGAATCCATGCGGATTCTGTCTTTCACCTCCACATATATTTCTTTTTGCTCATCATTTTGTTCTCCAACTAACTCTTCCAAATCAATAGTTTCCTGTCTTGCTTGTTGCATTGCAGTCTCCACCTCATTCATAGCAATGGCAGCTTCATGTTCAATTATTGGCTGCCCAGGAGGATCTTGACTTAGAGGACTTAAACTCTGGCTGCTCTGTGAACTGTCTTTAGCTATCTCAGAAGTGATTGTTGCTTCCCATTCATTCTCATCATTTAACATTTTCAAATAGATAGGAAATACAGAGCACTCAATTGTATCCTTTACAGCATTGTAACAATCTTTGTTGGATTCAAGGTCAGCGAGTAATTCTGATTCAGAATGCCAAGTCTTAAACAGTTGTAGAAGAGTTTGACAACTGAGTTGTCTTTGATTAATTAGACTGCCTTTTATGTGTTATACCAAACAACCATCACAACCAACTACTGCAATATTACCTTCATCTACATTTTCTGTCACATTGTTTAGATATCTATATTTTCTGAAGTATTTCATAAAGAGATACATTTTCAAGATGTGAACTCCTTTTTAGATAGTAGGTGTAGGAAAGTGCCTCTTTTTGCATGATATACCCCCCACGTTTTGCCTGATGCCTGATGTGATTTCAAACTGTAAGTGCACTAGGCCCCTGCTAACCAGGTTCCCAATGCCAGCTCTATTTGCCAAACACTGTAAAACCATTGGTACAATTTCAGCTACCCCTGTAAGTCCCTAGTAAATGGTATCCCTGGTACCTAGGGCATGGGTAGTGAATATGGTTCTCTGGGGCTGCAGCACTGGTTGTGCCACCCCAGGCTATGCACTCTGGCAGTGCAGGATGCATGTTTTGTCACAGAGAAAACCAAAGAGTCAACATGGCACTCAGTCTCTGTGCCATGCCACACATGCACTGCATAGGATATAGGTAAGTCACCCTTACTGCAGGCCTTTAGGCTATGTGAGGGCATATCAGCCTGAGCAGTGTCAATCCGAGTCTCCTAGCTCCATGATGGCTTCACTGATTTCTAAGATGTTTGGTACCAAACACTTGTCTTAATAAATCCTTTCTGTTTCTAGTGTTGGACTTATTAATAAACTCACACAGGAGACCCTTTGAAAGGGTCCCCTGAAACTTAACCAAATGCTGGTGGGTTCTCTGGCCAGTATCGACCAGCCTGACACTGTCAGACATGTTTCTGACCTCAAGGGGTGAGAGGCAGTGCTCTCCGAGGACAGAAACAATAGCTGCCCTGGGTGGTGGTGTTTCACACCTCCTCCATGACAAGGTGGACTTCCAGGGCGGGAAGCTTCAAAGGCAATGCTGCCTTTGAAATCCAACCCAGGACCCTCCAGATAGTGGTGGAAGCCAAGCCCCCTTTCCTGCTCGATGTTTGGTGGGAGGAAAGGTAGAAACATTTGTTAGATGAGGAGGTGAGTCCCCATGTAGCCTGCAACAGCCCTAGGGTGGGGCAGGCAAGGTGAACTCCTCTCCTGAAATTCCACCATCTCAAGATGGTGGAAAAACAACCTATCAGGGCAATGGAAGTGCCTCTTCCCTTAGGAAGTGGTAATTAAAGGGTCTAGGTACCCGAAACGTAAGTAGCCCATTGGATACCATCTGTCTCCCCTTGTAACGCCCCTAAATTCAATATTTTGGTAGCCACCCAAGACCTGAACATTAGATTCATTGGACCGAAGAAGACTAGGACAAAGAAGACCGGCTGCATGGGAACTGAAGCCCTGCTGCAGAAGAAAAAGGCACCAAACCCTGCCTGATACTCTAAGGACTCAACCATCGCTGACTACTGTGTCGTCCTGAACCTGAAAAGACTCCAAGACCCCGGAGCACCTACAACTTTCAAGGATTCACCAAGATGCTCCCTTGGAGTGAAGGTATCACTCCACTGCACCCTCCAGACACCAATCCTGTGAAGTCCAGTTTGTTGAGTTGGTGCTCCCTGACAACCGTGACACAGCACGGAAGCAAGAAGAGGTACAACAGTTTTGGAGAGTCAGTTCTGCCTCTCCACCAAGTTTGGAGGTGCCAGTACCTACTTAAGACGCAGCGTACCAATACCCAGGGCACTGGACCCCCAACTGCACACACCAAGAAGAAGAGTCCACTCTGCACTCCCAAATTACCAGAAGCAAGCACCTATTGAGGAATGTTGAGACACCTGAGCCCCAGCTGTCCCGAGATCACCTCTCCAAGTTGCCTGCTCCTGACCGTTAGGTCCTCTAGATGCACGACGCCCAGCTGACCTGTTCGCTCTGCACGTGACCCCACCGGCCCTGGCATTGACTAACCTGCTGTGCTCCCATGGTCCCCCAGCCCTTAGGAACTCCTCCATCCAAGGAGACCCACGGGACATACCTGTAAGTCCTCCTCTGCAGTCTGTTTTCAAATGGCCCCCTTCGTCTTTGAGCACCTGCACTCTGCTTCTGGCCGATCCGGGACGCTCCCGAACCTCACTTGCTGGAACTTTGGCCCTGGTCCCGACACGGATCTAAAATGAGAAGGTGAACTTTGTGAAAGCATTTCCTGAATTTATATGCATTTTTATTCCTTTTTCCCATTGGTTTGTAATTGCGTACAAAAGTGATATATTTTCTGAACTTACCTTAGAACTGTGCTCTTGGTCTTATTTTGTAAATTGGTAAGATTTATTCTTGAGTGTGTGTCTCATTTATTGCCTCTGTGGAGTAAATCAAATGCTTAGCACTACCCTCTAATAAGCCTAACTGCTCACCCAAACTACCACAAAAAGAGCTTTAGAATTATCTGCTTTAACTTCTGTATACCATTTGGGGATTCACTGGACTCTCTGCACTATGTACCTTTTTTTAGTACACTATATAGAGAGCCAACTTCCTACAGTAGGCGTCCAGCATGTTTGTTTTGACAATATCTGTACTTTCTGGGTCAAATTCTGCAAGGAACTGAATTTCAAGGAAATACTTCAACACTCTATTTCATGTGCCTGCTAGGCTTAGACTCAAACAATTCCTCTCCACTCAGAGTATGAACTAGCTGAACTCAACCGATCACAGCAGCCATAGGATGCACTTTCTCTATGTGAAAGCATCTTCAAACTGAAGCTGTACAGTTTCTTGTTTAAGGACTTTTCAGCTGATATCTCTTCCCACATCTCCTTCATCTCTGTCTTTTCAGTTTTTATTATGCATGAAGCAACGTAACCAGCAACAGCCACAATCTGCCACAAACTTATTATCCATACTGGCATTCCATATTTTCAGAATGACAGGATTGTAGCCATTGATATATTTTGAAACTTCTGTTCTCTTCTCTTGGGGTGATTTTTGGGTAATCGCATGTCTGACTGCAAACAAAAAGCTGTTGACTCTTCCTTTGGAAATTACAGAGCTTGGAAATCCAAAATGACATTTAGTGTACATTTTCCCTTTTTTCTCTGGACTTCTGCCGACAGTACTTCCCACATCTATGTGTTTGAAAATGCTGAACTTGCTGTTTTAGGATGGAACATGGAACATACTGCTCTATGAAAGAAAGTACAGACTCATCTGTGTCTGTTCCAAATTTTGGTGCATCTTTGATCCACAACAACCTATGAATATGAGGAGCACCTCTTGCTTGGTACTCTTTACGCCAAAAGAAATCAGTAACTTCCCCAAATGGTGGATTTTGTTTGTTGCAGATGAATGCAAGGATTCCTTGAAATCGGTGGTTAAAATACCTACAAACATTTGAATGATCAAAAGAGCAAAGTTCTCCTGGTGTCTTCAAAGTGATGTCCCTAATATTATAGTTTCCTTCTCTCAAAAAGTCGTGTAAGTCGTCCCATGCCTACTCTGCACAACTGAGGGTCAAGAACCAAGTTGGTACACCTACATTTTGTAACATATATTTCAGTTCACCATGACGAAGATACCAATATTCTTTGGTGCCATGTTGGCATGCCATCAAAGTTATTCAATTGTATTCCAACTCCTCATCCTTTCCATGAATTTTGTTGACAAAGTGTTCTGCAGACATACTTTGGAGATTAACTCTTGCCTTAGGAATATGGTTAGCAGTGTACTATAGTCCAGACAACTCACTTTCAAACAGCAGATGGAATATGTATGGAATACTTTGATGAAATCTAGGGTCCTCGAAATATAATCTGGTCGATCTATATTCAGCTGCTGGTATTTACACTGGGCGGTCATCATACTGTCTGCCTACTCCAGATTGATATAGTTGTGGAAAACAGATAGGCTCCAAACCTTTCTCCCAGACACTCATTGGATCTCCTTTAGCTTGTTTCATCTGGTATAGTTCAATGGCATCTCCCATAACTTCTTTCAAATGCAGCGGATGGATGCTGATATGCTCATATATTTTTTCAGTTTAATTTCTATCCACTTTTTAAAACTGTCCACTTGAAGATAACATTTCTTCCTCCATGCAACTTCCATCTGCGAGAACATCTTCATCTTTGTAGTACAGATTCTTTTGTTTCAGGTAGCATGTAGCATTCTTCACCTTATTCACATCCACTAGTTCTTGCCAGATTTCTTTGTTCTTTGTGGGCACATCTTTCACTACAATAATAAGCGGTTCATCTATATCTCTCTACACCCACAGTATCAATATTACATTTAAAATCTAAAGGTAACTACACAACTCTCCCTTTAAGGCCTTTCTGTAGCTCAGTCGGTGGCAGTTTTCCAGTCTTTGGTTCCATATGAACTATTGCTTGAAATGGATGTATAGATTGTATCAGTATTGTTTCATAAACATTTAAATGATGAAGTTCCTCTGGAGGTTGAACCAACTCTAACTTATTATGTATTGCTTTCACTGGCATTTTGTTGTCTCTAATTTGTCATAGCAATAATTACATATGATCTGTTACGTTGACAAAAATTAAACTATTCCTCCATAAATAAATATACAGCAAATCTCTGTTTTGTAGCTCAGTTTTTGAGTACATTACAATGCAGCCGCCACCACGGAGGCCGCAAGTGCCATGTTTTCCATTGCGGCGGGTGCTGCTGGCTGCAGCACCTGCCGCAATGGAAAAAATGCAAGTTTTGCATGCACTACGTGGCAGGCACCACGCGGTGCCTGCCACATGGTGCAGGGAAATGTAGGGGGGCACCATAGGTGCCTCCCAAGTGCAAA
This sequence comes from Calotriton arnoldi, assembly GCA_963921515.1. Taxonomy (NCBI): domain Eukaryota; kingdom Metazoa; phylum Chordata; class Amphibia; order Caudata; family Salamandridae; genus Calotriton; species Calotriton arnoldi. The sequence continues at coordinate 282,503 of CAWUFW010016503.1, forward strand.
ACTGAACTGCCCCTGCTCAAGGGGGGCCCGCAACGGGCCCCCAAAGTCCATCCCTTCCAGCCGTTCCATGGCGGGTGAACTGCCATGGAAAGCACTTCACACTTTAACTTGGAAATTTCCTTAGAAAAACTCTTAAAATATCAATTGAATGCTGGTGAACACTACAAATACTACTGCAGTCCCATTTATACACAGGAGCATGTCTACACCTTCCTTGTACCTCTTGAGCTATCTCCCCTCCTACATTTCTATGAACTATCTCCTCTTTTACAATAAAGGACCATCTCTTATCTCATAGCAACGTCCAGTTGTTTCAACTACATGCAATAACGTGCTCTCTTGGAAGTCGCTCTCTTCATTAAAGAAAGGCTCAGTATTAGATGTATATTTCCAAACTCCTTTGAAAATATGGCAAAAGTTACTTTATTTAATTATTTTTTGAGGTATCTTTTCTTAATGGACAATACTGTTTTTATCAGTGTTCACATTCTTTTTGGTATCAGGATAAATAAGTATGCTTCAGGGCAAATGTTTTATCTATTGCACATTCTATGTGTTTTGCTTCAATACTGTCATTCTTCTCTTATACTGCTTTATATTTCTTACCAAATTCTGTATTACCCTACTTGTACATAATCTTCTTATTTGTTGGAACTGTTTCTGCCTTGCAGTCAGATGAGTTTTTTCTTAAGACATTTTCCACTTTGAACATGACTTACTCCTTTTTGTTTCCGAGTTGTTGTTAAAGCTCCCTTCTTATTGACGTCATTTTCCAAAGGTTTCATTTTTCTAAGTACTGTTTTAAGAAGCTCCTTAGTTCTCTTACCGGTAGTTATTTCCTTCCCCACTACGTTCTGTCCATCATCTCCTTTTTTGTTCTCAGTTTTTTGCAGGTAGTACGTGATGTTCCTTTCTTGCCATCATAAATTGTTCTCTTTCAACACAAGTAGATATCTGAAAACAAAATAAAGTATACATTTCACATTACATACCCCAAGCAACTAAATGCGTACATAATTCATTATGTCAGTATTTCATTCCATTCCACAGGTATTAAACACAGCAGGTCTACTCCCTCTCAAACAATATGTCTTAACTACTAAACACAAACCACCCTGCCCCATGGTCTACCTACAGCCTATCCTAGAGGCAACTTAGATGTAGAAAAAAAGGAAATTTAAGGGTTAGTTAGGGGTTTTAAATGCCTACTCGATCTCATAGTAAGACTGCACACATAGGCTGTGCAGTATCAGGGTGCATGTATATTTAAAGGTCTACCTGACTGGATGAGTGAGCTGGATGTGACTCCTTGAGTACATATCTAAATAAGTGTATCAGTTCTTCTATGGGTGTGCCACATAAGTAACTATCTCACTATATGACTGGCTGTCTAAGTATATTCTAAGTATCTCTGTGGGTCTGTATATGTGTATGTAAGTGTCTGTATGGATTGCTTACTGACTGTATTAGTGTGTGTAGGGGTACGTAACAGTATGTAAAACTCGCTCTCGACATCACATCTAGTCTTGACTTGGTTCAGGCTATCCCAGTCAGCTATATGATTGCCAAAGCCGATAGAATAAGTAAGAAATGGAGTTGGTTGGCTGTTGTCGCTCTCAACCACATTCCCGTCTGTTGTTCCCCGGATGTAAGTAACTCGACTTATGAAACACTTACCTTTCAAATAGAACTTATGAAGCACTACACCTTCAGATGTTTACTGATATACCGCCTCCCAGCCCTAGAGCATCATTTATACCAAGTTTTAGCCTATTACTAGAATCCAATGTTAAATCTGCGGAATTTACGGTGTTGGGGGACTTCAATTACCATCTTGAAAAAGCTGAGGACAAAGACACTGCCTTCCTGATTGACACAATGTCTAGCCTGGGACTACATCAGTTGGTCAAATCCCCTACTCAAATGGCAGGACACATGCTGGATTGTATTTTTTTCCAGCCTACCATGCCTCCAGGTAATATACTTGCTTTCACTATTGTGGGCAGACCATAAATCTGTGATGTTTAGCATTAACTTACCTCAGTCACTATCTAGCAGGGGCACAAACCCCCAGGGTACTAAGGGCAGAGCCTGACAGAATATCAGACCATATACCTTACATTCTGCCCTATCAAAAAATTGCTAGGAATCATACCTAGTTCAATGATAGATAATGATGCAACGATACAGAATTGTTCCGCATGGGCAGGAAGAGCGATCAACACCCTAGTACCAGAAAAAGCTTTTATCAACTGCAGAAAAACTCCTTCAGAACCATGGTTCTCTGAGAAATTGAGAGCTTAGAAACAGATGTGTAGAAAGATAGAGAGAATATGGAGATTAATTATGAGCCTGAAGACAGAGAGACTTTCTAAGCAAGTTATTGCTGAGTTTAATGAGCTTAAACTAGAGGGAAAGAAAACATCTCCAAGATTCTACAGTCTAATAACACTGCAAAATAGCTTTTCAACACTGTGAAAAGCTTTGCAAAGATGCCTGCACCTAGCAATAATAATGGCAGCCAAGAGTTTTGCAACATTGTAGCCAACTTCTTTCAGACAAAAGTAAAAGAAGTTTTTGACACTTTCTTAACCAATAATCAAACATTGCCTATATCCTTGTCAGACAGTGTTCTGCGATCTCCATCGACCGCTTTTGATGTTTTCTTCGCTCAGTACAGAGCAGGTCTTCAACCTAATCAAATCTACTAAATCGGGATTCCCATTAGACCCTTGTCCTCCAAAATCTGGCACTTTGTCCCAGAACTCTTAAGCACGCATTTGACATCGATCTTTAATAAAATAATTAACACTGGTTACTTCCCCTCTGATTGGAAGAAGGCTTCCATTCTTCCTTTACTAATTAAAAACCATCTGGATGCACAACAGCTTTGCAATTACAGGCCAATGTCTAGGCTTCTTTTTCCAGCTAAGCTGTTGGAGAAGGCTCTGAATATGGGCCTTATGTCTTTTATAGACACCAACAGCTTGATTGGCTGTATACAATATGGATTTAGAAGGTCTCACAGCATGGAGACGGTGCTAATAGCTGCATCAGAGGAGTTGAGGTCCATTTCAGATGGAGGCGGCAAGGCCGCACTAACACTATTGACCTTCTTGGTGGCCTTTGATATGGTCAATCAGACCATCCTGATGGCCGGCTCACTGAGCTGGGAATAGGTGATAATGCGCTCCACCTGATAAAATCCTTCCTAACAGAGAAAGTACAACATGTTGCCATGGGGGAATTCATCTCTGACCAATTCTGTCTACCATGCAGGGTGCAACAGGGCTCCTTGCTGAGCCCTACTCTTTTCATCCTCTACGTCACCCCATTGGTAAGACTTATCAAATCATTTGGATTCTCGGTGGTTTAATATGCCGACGATACCCAAAACAGTGGTATCAGTATTTAGTTATCCTGAAGGCACTGCTTCAAGATTCAGTTCCTGCTATCCCAGATAGGTAGTTGGATGAGGATAAACAGTTTAAAGCTTAATTCTGGGAAAATGGAGGTCATGCTCCTGGGCCAAGCCAACTCCAAGCAGGTGGCCTCAGGAAATGGAGGAACTTCCTTCACCAGTGCGGAAAGTGAAGAATTTGAGGTTTGTCCTTGACTCCAAACTCAGTTATAAAGATCAGATTAATACTTTGGTTTCATCAGTATTTTTTACAGTAAGAATAATCAGGAAAATCTGTCCTTTTATTCCTACAGAACTCCAAAAAATGATAGTTACCTATCTCGCCCTAGCCAAATTGGACTATGGCAATGCTCTATTTATGGGTATCTAGAAAAGACTTCTCCATAAACTGAAACAGAATGCATCGGCCCAACTTCTGCTGGGAATTCCAAAATATCAGTCTGTGTCTCAGGCCTTAATTAAGCTACATTGGCTCCCAGTAGCTAAGAGAATAGAATTTAAGGCTCTCTGTATAACTTATAAAGGCCTGTACAAAATCAGCCCTGGTTACTTTCAGGACAGATTTATCTGGTACGCTCCATCCCGAAGCTCAGATCCTAGGAAGCCAAGCACCTAGTGCTGCCTAGGGCTAAATGAGCATCTTGGTAGATAGGAGTTTCTTTCTAGGGACGGCCACATTTTGGAACTCTCTCCCTATGACTCTAAAGAACTATCCAGACCTACTGTCCTTTAGGAAATCTCTTGAAACTTGGCTCTTCAGTCACTAGTGCAGCTCTTTTCTTTTTACCACCGCCCCAGACACAACAGCAGCAGCGGCAAGACGCCCCAGGGCATTTGAGCACTAAATCAAATTGAAATTAAATCAATGTACAAGTGCCTGTGTCGCTGTCTGACTGGGTGTGTGAGTGGCCCTCTGCTTTTGTAAATAGGTATGTCAGTTGCAGTATGAGTGGGATACCTGATGTATAACTGGGAGTATGGGTCTATAAGTGCACATGTAACTCACTGAAACTTCAAAGTACATATCTTACCTTTTAAGCACATAGCACCCTCCCCTATGGCCTACATACGAATTACCTTTGGGATGATGTATATATAGTAGAAGGGGAGTTTAAGGCTTGGCAAGGGTATTTAAATGCTAAGTCGGCCTGGCAGTACAACTGCACACATAGGCTGTGCAATAGCATGCCGAGACATATTTAAAGGGCTACTTGTCTTGATGGGTGACTGGGAGTGTCACTACTTGAGTATATATTGAAATAGGTGTATCAGTTCCTCTGTGGTGTGATATTAGATGTCTAAGTAACTATGCCAGTATATGACTAGCTCTCTCAGAATGTCTATGGGTCTGTATAAGTGTATGTAACTGCCTGTATGGATTGCTTATTGTCTGTTTTAGTTAATGTACAGGTATGTATCCCTGTGTGCGACTGCCTCTATCACTGCTGGATACATAAGTGCTCTGTGGGCATGTGACTGAAAGATTAAGTGCTTCTGTCACTCTCTGACTATGGTTTTGTAAACGGGTATTTCAGTGGCTGTCTGGATGTATAACAGGGTATATTACTATGTAAGTGTGTTTCTAACTCACTGAAACTTCAAAGCACATGTCTTACCTTTTAAGCACATATCACCCTGACCTATTGGCTACCTCGAGCTTACCTTAGGTGTGATTTATATGTAATAAAAAGAAAGCTTAAGACAAGGCGTTATAAATGTCAATTCAACATAGCAGTGTAAACTGCACATAAAGTCTCTGTAGTAGCAGGCCTAACACATATTTGAAAGACTACTTCTCTGGGTGGCACAATCAGAGCTACAATCCCACTACTAATATCAAATTTACAGACCCTGGGCACAGGTAGAGAACTGAACTATGGACTTACAAATAAATTAAATATACCAATTGTGGATAAGTCTATAAAACAATGAAACCATATTTAGAGGACAAGAACATTCACTTTACCACTATCTACCACTCATAAACTTTTCAGTCTAATTTTAAATCCTTTTTTTTAAATTTCTTATTCAAATTCGTGAATCTGTTGCAAATCCACAAAACAAAAGCATACATTCAATACACAGCAGTACATTTAGGATTCCCAACTCTGTGAGTAACTCAATGTGAGTGGCTGTGTGTGGGTCTAAGTGGGTCTAAAAGTGCGTACATGAGTGTCCCACTCGGTCTGTGAGCGAGGTAACAGTGTCTCATTGGGTCTGTGAGTCAGTGTGAAAGTGTCTCAGTGGCTCTGTTAGTAGATGCATGACTGTCTAAGTGGGTTTGTGAGTGAGTGCATGAGTGTCTGAATGGGTCTGTGACTGAGTGTAAGAGTGTCTAAGTGGGTCTCTGAGTGGGTGCATGAATGTCTCGGTGGCTCTGTGAGTGGGTGGAAGAGTATCTGAGTGGGTCTACCAGTGGCTGTATAAGTGTCTGAGGAAGTCTTGGTGGCTGTATCAGTGTCTCAGTGGGTATGCGAGTGAGCGCATGAGTGTCTCAGTGGGTCTATGTTAGAAAGTGCCCTTTTTAGGTCGAGCCTCGACAGCGCTTGCGCTGTCTGCAAGACCTGTTGTATTGTATTCTATATGGTTTAAAATTTTAAGTGGTTTCTATTGGCTGCTGCTTTTGCCATTCAGAAATGCAGACTTTTTATTGGTGGTGTTGAGCAACTGTCCCTCCCTTGTGTGCTTGTGGCGATTTCACTTAGTGACTATGTTGTTTGGCCATCACACTGTAGCGTGTGATGGCCCCTCCTACCATCATGTTTTCTATTTACTTTCAGATCTGGTTTAGAACAGATCTTCACAAGTCCAATTGTGGCTGCCGCCGTGAGTTCCTTGTTTTAAAAGCTGACTCCCCTGGAGTATAGCCGGGAGAAGAGCAGCCACGCACACGCTGTTCCATTTCCAGCACGATTCATGTCTTCGGCATTCCGCTCACGCAGCGTGCTTTTTACAGTGCCCCTAGGGCACAAGCAGGGACTGATTAGAGTGTTCCTGTTTCATCACACACTCTACGGTCCCCCCAGGGCACAAGCAGGCATCCACTCCAGTGTACCTTTGTTGTTGGGGAAACCCATGCGCTGAAGAGTTTCCCAGGGACCGGCATGTTATCTAAAGACTCGCGCTGCACGCATGGTGTGCGCTGAGTCCTCCAAGCCGCCTCCTGATATTACCACCGCATTCAGGAAAAGTTTTTTTTTTTTTTTTTGTGCTTCCACTTTGCACTCCTTGTTATATTTCGATTTCTGATGCTTGTTTAACACGTGGGAATGGGACCTAAAAACCTGTGGATTTGCATGATTGTGAGGCTTTTGAAACCCTGCTTGGACCGTTGAATGAGGCTCTTGCCTGGTGGGGTAGAGGTGGATGAGCCAACAAGTTAAAAGGGGGAGCTGAACAAGAACTGAGCCAATATATGGTCTGTCTCTTAAAACCTATGTATGAGTTTTTTGGTTTTTTTTGGGCAAGGGGAGAACATTTTCCTAAAGCCTCGTGTGTATGGATTTCGCATGCAGTTGAGCCCATATGCACTCCGAGTTATATTCAGGGATCACGCCCTTGGCGTGCGTTTTTTTTCCCCTCCACTTTTCTGTTTTATTTGTGGGCCTCCCCACTTGACACTGAAATACTCAGTCACTGAGTTGTTCACTACGAAGACCCAGTCCCATTGGCACCCCTTGGGCGAGCAAAAAGGGATACGCACACCCCATTATCTTGACAAAGAAAGATTTGGTGCAAGAACAAAAATGTGAAGGTTTTTTTGTGGAAGGAAGCCTGTTCATGGCACAATGAAATCCGATAAAGTACCTTTAAAAATCTTGTTAGAATGGGAAGTGAAACCCATTCTCGTGATTGCACTCGTAATTGTGCATTATCATACAGCGTGCCACGCCTTTCTTTTTTCATTTGTTTACTTTTGTAGGAATAGTGACACCCGCGCTTTAGCTTTACACATTTTAACCTAAAGCGCGGGTGCCTCTATTGCTTCCAAAGTTTATTACTAGGGAAAAAAAGGGTCTGCGCATGTTTTCTTTCTAGTTTTCTAGTTTTCTGCTTCTCTGTTATCTTCCCATTCACTTTCACTAGTTCCTTGTAACTTTCAAAATGGCCACCTCGTTTCTGCCTGCATTTGAGCCTTAGTAACAATCATGACCCCACCCACCCCCTCGTCCAAACCACACTTACGTCTCTTACTTCTCCTCACAAACATGTCACTTTCCTGCGCTCTAGAATGACCGCAAAGTCTGGTTCCGTACTTTTTACTTGAAACCAGAATATTAACACAGTAAGCGGCTCTTGCCTCTTTAGTTACCCGGGTTGGAGACACCCTCTAAAATGTTTATTTCTCTCTGGGATTGGTTGTGCCAGTCTAACCTTTTGGGACCTGTTGGCCGACGTTTTTTGTTCCCTTACCATCCTGTTATGCTTTGTTATGTTCTATTTGTTGGTGTACCATCTGCCTGCTCGGTTTCAGGGCTTGTGTGAGCATTTATTAGTGCAAACTGGCAGCAGTTCTACGGTTTCATAGTACACACTTGCTTCCTGTTTTAGACCTTGGAAGCTGTTAGTAAGGGTTCACTCTATATTTTGTACAATGTAGCTTCTTACCTATGGTAGACGTTTTCAGGTTTTTGGTTTCTATGCTTCACTACATAATTAGGGCAGTTTCATAATTCGTATTATTTTTTTTGTTTACCTCTTTTACTAAAATAAATGGGTATGCTGTTCTCTTTAATTCTTTGGTGAGTACTACAGAAGTTTATGACTCCTGACTCTTTGATCTATTATTCGCAGAATATTGGACTTCTTTATATATTTTTTTAATTTTGGGGGATGTCTTCCCTTTTTCACAAAGGTACATAACTTTCATCTTTGCTTTTGGGTATTCTTATGGTATTTATACCTTTGCAAACAAAAAAAAAAGTGAAAAACATTGTTATTCACAGGGCCAATAGCTCTAACATTAATAAATGCGAGACAAATTGCATTACAAATGCTTGTTATCATTGTCACCCCCTACTTTTTGCTCTAGATGCTGGCTTTGTAGATCTAGAAGTGCACTGGGACTTGCTAACCAGGCCCCAGTGCCAGTGATTTTTCCTTTAAATTGGAACTGTTGAAGTGTTATACCCAATTGGCAAGCACTTATCACTCCTTATAAGTCCCTAGTAGATGGTACCAGTGATACCCAGGGCAAGGGCTATAAGAGGGGTCACCAAGGCTGCAGCACTATATTGTGCCACCCTTAGTGACCCAAGGAAAAGTGTGTCTGCAGGTCTGCCATTGCAGCCCTGCATGAGAAGCCTGTCTGCTCGAGAGTGACACACCATGTGCTGGAGAGCCACATCTCTGCCTTAATGTAAGTAAGTCACTCTTATGGTTGACCTCCGAAGCCCAAGAGGTAGAGTGCATTATATTAAAGGTATGGATATATATGTACCTACATATATAGCCCTACATTAACCCTGTAAAGTAAGGTTTTACTGTAAGAGACTGGCAGTCCATACAGTAACATGGGCTGGCTACCGAGAAAACTCAAGATAGCCAGCTCCATTATGAAACTGCCAAATTGTGCCATGTTTGGTATCAAACACCATGCTTTTTCACCCACAACAGGAGTCTTGTGTTAAGGGTGAGCTGGCATGCACAGGAGTACCACCCTGCGTGGACACTCCCCTAGGATACAAAGCTTCAGGGCCTTGGTGGGCTTGCCTGAGCCGCTCGTCGCCAACACAAGAGTCTGCCATCCTGGTAGGATGTGCTAGCACTTCTCCAGATGGAGACAAAAGCCTGGGCAGGAAGAAGGTCGCACCTCCGCTCTCCAAGGATGGCTAGTGTTTACAGTCATGGAGGCGGTGAGCCTCAAACTCTTTTACCGCCCTTGATATGTAATTACCTATCCCCCACTCAAGGCCAAAGCCCTTCCCACCCTGCAGCTAAGGCAGGCTTAAAAATTAGTTATTCAGGATGTGTACATTCCCCAAAACCTAGCCACACCTTTAGGGTGGGCTAGGAGTTCTGTTCAGCCGATGAAGGTTTCTGCCATTTTGACAGACCCTGAAATAGAGTATTCTGGGTAGCACAGTGATGTACACCCACAGGATGTTGTCACTACAGGGGTGGGTTAGCTGCAGGGACCAGGAGCCCATTAGCCACTGTCCCTCACTCCCATAACGCCTGCTAAGCTAGGATTTAAGCGGCTCCCCTGGCACCAGATATTCAGTTCTAACTTGGAATCTGAGAAGAGGCACAGAGAAGATGCTGTCACCGACTCTGTGCAATTCTGCCATCACCGACCGCCGCTGAGCAAAGAGAAGACACTGAAGTGCCCTGAAAAGACCTTATGCTGGAACCCTGTGTCAATGTGTGTCCATGGTGAAAGCTCACTGCTCCCAGGAAGAGGGACTCCAGTGGACAACAGAAATCCGAAGCAGACTCCCCTGATTGGTGGAAACAGTCTACTGCAACCTGCTGAAGAATTGATGTGCGGTTTATGATTATAGGAATTCACAAAGGGAATTTACAAGTGCTATCTTTATGTCCACACTCGGGCGGAGAGCCGGCCCAAGTGCAGACATAAAGTTAGTACTTGTAAATGCCCAAAGTCGTAAACTTAGATGTTTGGTCTAAGTTTAGACCAAATGTCTAAGTTTACCTTTATGAATTGGGCCCTAAGTGTGTGAGTGGGTCTGTGGGTGGGTGTAATAGTGTCTGAGTGGGTCTGTGAGTAGGTGTGACACTGTCTGAGTGGGACTGTAACTGGGTGAATGAGTGTCTGAGTGGGTCTGTGAGTGGGTGTGACAGTGTCTGAGTGGGTCTGTGAGTGGATGTATGAGTGTGTGTATTTTTTTAAAACATTTTTGTCAGAATTCGTGAATCCAATGCGCATTTACACAGGGGTCGTGCTGAGCATCGCGGCTTTGTGAACACTCACAAATGAAAAAAAAACATTCTGGGGTATTTTTCAACCCATCAGGGGTTCCTTACAGATATTATATTGATCTCATAGGGTCCGGGTACCTCTTCCCTAACCCCTTCTACTTCATTACATCTGAATTTCTGCAACCGGCGACCGTTTCCCGATATCTAAAATGGCGGCCGCAACACTACTCAGGTTACGGCCAGCCAATCATGGTATTGCTGTTGGTGCGTGGATTGCAAAGTGCCGAGAAAGATTCGCAAAGGATTTGCGTCCCTAGATATCTGTATTTCTTTTTCCATTAATATCTCAAGTACTAGTGAATGGATTTACACCAAATCACAAAAAGCACATTTTTTGGACCAAGATCTTGCTACTGCCAAATTCGATGTAATTCCGTTCAGCGGTTTGGGCTGTAGTCATGTCTAAAACCTTTAAGGGAAGTAACATTAGAAATGCACTTTTTTTGACCCTTCCATTTTGAAGAATTACACCAAAACTTTCCATGTACAACTAGACAAAGTGGGGCACTTTTTTGGGAAAATTTCATGAAAAACCCTGTGATCTGTTAGGCGGGGCTGAGAAAATGGGGGCTAAAAAATATTGTGTTTTCCCATTTTAATTCCCAGAGGACGCATAGTAGAACCTACAGCCCGAACCGCTAGACGGAATTACACCAAATTTGGCAGAAAGTTGGATGCTATCATGAAGATTGTGCATTTTGTTATTTGGTGCAAATCCGTTGAGCAGTTTTTGAGAAATGTAAGAAAATATAGTTAATGATATCTCTGGCCATGACAACTTTACAAAAAAAGAACAGATCGTGCAGGGAAATGCACAGCTCTGATTGGCTGCCAACACTTTAACCAGGAAGTGCTGGCAGCCATCTTGAGACTCAGCTTCACTGAAAAGGGGGCAGGGTAGGAATACTCTGCCCCCCAATTCCATGGTCTTGGGGTCCCTCTGGGACACACCCACACATCAAAAGCTTTTTTTTTAAATTGTTACCACTAGGTTGCAATGGATTTACGATTTCACAGTAAAAATGAAAAAGAAACACAAGAGCAGGCACCCATGCTTGTGTTTAAAAAGCCCCTGGGTGGGCCAAGTCCCAGAGGCATATGTAATAGTATATGGGGCGACCACCCTGCACCAGACCTGTAGACCACCATCTCACCAGGGCAATGAACTATAGAAATGCGGGGGGTGCAGCAACCCCATAGCCCCAGGGACTGCCATCCCCCCAGGGCAATGGATTATAGAAATGTCGGGGGCCCACGCGGCCCCCCACAGCCCTGGGGACTGCCACCTCCGCGGCAAATGAATAATTAAAATTCAGGGGTTCCCAAGCAGTCCCCCTGCAGCCCCAGGGACCGCCACCTGACCAGGGCAATGTTTTATATAAGTGCGGGGGGCCCAAGCAGCCCCCCGCAGTCCCGGGGACCACCACCTCCCTGGGGCAATTAAAAAAGAAATGCAGCAGCCCCAGGGACCACCACCTCCCCAGGGAAAATTACAAGAAAGGAGGGGGGCAGTGTGGCCCCCCTCCTGGAGCCGGACATGGCCCTGGGGACCACCACCCCCCAGGGCCAGCTCCTGCTATGTCCTAGGGTGCCCACCCTGGGACATAGCTGTTTGCTATGGCTTGGCGGGAGCTTTACCGCTCCTGCAAAGCCATAGCAAGCTGTGCTCCTCTTCGAGCAAGAAAGAGCAATTTGCTCTTGCTTGCTGAAAGTGGAACACAAGCTCCCTCTATGTCAAAGCAATGCCGGCTCCCCCAGTTTTTCCCTGCAAATTGTATCAAAAAAGGGTTTGTGGGGCTGAAATAAACATTTTCCCAGCTTTTAGGGAATGACAGACTTTTGTCAGAAAACCAAAAATTTTTACACAGTTTTTGCATTTTTCTGGGACATAGCCTATTTTTGCTATATTTTGTGCTTTCAACCTCCTTCCAGTTAATGGTAGAACCGGGTATGAAAGCAATAATGGATCCTGGAAAGCTGTACATTTTAGTAAAGTAGACAAAATTCTGAATTCAGCAAGGGGTCATTTGTGTAGATCCTTCAAGGTTTCTTTATAGAAACTAACAGTTAAATATGGGAAAAATTGAAAATTAGTTGTAAAAAACAGCCTTTTGTGTCAACGTTTTCACCTGTAACTTCTTCTAATTATGACAGCTCTTTGAAAGCAATATACCGTTACATCTGCGGGACCTTACTGGTTGTGGGGATATATAGGACTTGTAGGTTCACCAAGAACCCAACGAACCCAGAGCCAAAAACTGAGCAGCGACTTGCAATGGTTTTTTATTATGTACCGGGTATATAGCAATTATTCTGGGAAAATGTATACATGGAAAAATCGGTATGAAAGACACCTATGTATTTCTGAAATGGGAACAAAATATAGAGTTTAGAAACAGTAGATATTTGCACATTTCCGAAATTGGGAATGCTCATACTAGCATGAGAATTATCGGTCATTTTTCAAAATGACTTATTTTTTACACATTGTCTTTCATTTGGAAGGCAGAAATGCATTGAAAGTCAATAGGTAATAACATTTGCTTTATGATTCTGAATTACCATAAGTCTCCCTATAAAAATGGTACCACACATGTGTGGGTAGGCATAGTGCCCACGACAGGAAACGGCTCAAAACGCAACGTGAACACACCACAATTTCACAATGAAAAATGACCCTTTTTTTGCAAAGTGCATAGCGGTAGTTTTTGAAACCTAGCTCTGCCAGCACTTAGGGAAACCTAGCAAACCTATACATTTTTGAAAACTAGACACCCAGGGGAATCCAGGATGGGGTGACTTGACTGGCTCTCACCAGGTTCTGTTACCCAGAATCCCTTGCAAACCTAAAAAAATGTAAAACAAAACACATTTTCCTCACATTTCTGTGGTGGAAAGTTCTGGAATCTGCGTGGATCCACAAATTTCCACCCACACCGCATTCCCCAAAGTCTTCCAAGAAAAATGGTACCTCACTTGCGTGGGTAGGCCTAGTGCCCGCAACAGGAAACGGTGCAAAACGCAACGTGGACACACCACAATTTCACAGTGAAAAATGACTCTTTTTTGGCAAAGTGCCTAGCTGTAGTTTTTGAACCCTAGCTCTGCTGGCCCCTAGGGAAACCTAGCAAACCTAAACCTATACATTTTTGAAAACTAGACACCCAGGGGAATCCAAGATGGGGTGACTTGACTGGCTCCCACCAGGTTCTGTTACCCAGAATCCCATGCAAACCTAAAAAACTATTAAAAAAAACACATTTTCCTCACATTTCTGTGGTGGAAAGTTCTGGAATCTGCGTGGATCCACAAATTTCCACCCACCCCGCGTTCCCCAAAGTTTTCCGAGAAAAATGGTACCTCACTTGCGTGGGTAGGCCTAGTGCCCGCGACAGGAAACGGCGGAAAACGCAACGTGGACACACCACAATTTCACAGTGAAAAATGACCCTTTTTTGGCAAAGTGCCTAGCTGTAGTTTTTGAACCCTAGCTCTGCCGGCACCTAGGGAAACCTAGCAAACCTATAAATTTTTGAAAACTAGACACCCAGGGGAATCCAGGATGGGGTGACTTGACTGGCTCCCACCAGGTTCTGTTACCCAGAATCCCTTGCAAACCTAAAATATTGTCAAAAAAAACAAATTTTCCTCACATTTCTGTGATGGAAAGTTCTGGAATCTGCGTGGATCCACAAATTTCCACCCACCCCACGATCCCCGAAGTCTTCCGAGAAAAATGCTGCCTCACTTGCATGGGTAGGCCTAGTGCCCGCGACAGGAAATGGCGCAAAATGCAACGTGGACACACCACAATTTCACAGTGAAAAATAACCCTTTTTTGGCAAAGTGCCTAGCTGTAGTTTTTTAACCCTAGCTCTGCCGGCACCTCGGGAAACCTAGCAAACCTATATATTTTTGAAAAATAGACACCTAGGGGAATCCAGGCTGGGGTGACTTGACTGCCTCTCACCAGGTTCTGTTACCCAGAATCCCTTGCAAACCTAAAAAATTGTCAAAAAACCCACATTTTCCTCACATTTCTGTGGTGGAAAGTTCTGGAATCTGCGTGGATCCACAAATTTCCACCCACTCCGTGTTCCCCAAAGTCTTCCGACAAAAATGGTACCTCACTTGTGTGGGTAGGCCTAGTGCCCGGGACAGAAAACGGCGCTAAACGCAACGTGGACACACCACAATTTCACAGTGAAAAATGACCCTTTTTTGGCAAAGTGCCTAGCTGTAGTTTTTGAACCCTAGCTCTGCCGGCACCAAGGGAAACCTAGCAAACCTATACATTTCTGAAAACTAGACACGCAGGGAAATTCAGGATGGGGTGACTTGACTGGCTCTCACCAGGTTCTGTTACCCAGAATCCCTTGCAAACCTAAAAAATTATTTTAAAAAACACATTTTCCTCACATTTCTGTGGTGGAAAGTTCTGGAATCTGCGTGGATCCACAAATTTCCACCCACCCCGCGTTCCCCAAAGTTTTCCAAGAAAAATGGTACCTCACTTGCGTGGGTAGGCCTAGTGCCCGCGACAGGAAACGGCGGAAAATGCAACGTGGACACACCACAATTTCACAGTGAAAAATGACCCTTTTTTGGCAAAGTGCCTAGCTGTAGTTTTTGAACCCTAGCTCTGCCAGCACTTAGGGAAACCTAGCAAACCTATACATTTTTGAAAACTAGACACCCAGGGGAATCCAGGATGGGGTGACTTGACTGGCTCCCACCAGGTTCTGTTACCCAGAATCCCATGCAAACCTAAAAAACTATTTAAAAAAACACATTTTCCTCACATTTCTGTGGTGGAAAGTTCTGGAATCTGCGTGGATCCACAAATTTCCACCCACCCCGCGTTCCCCAAAGTTTTCCGAGAAAAGTGTTACCTCACTTGCGTGGGTAGGCCTAGTGTCCGCGACAGGAAACGGCGGAAAACGCAACGTGGACACACCACAATTTCACAGTGAAAAATGACCCTTTTTTTGCAAAGTGCATAGCGGTAGTTTTTGAACCCTAGCTCTGCCAGCACTTAGGGAAACCTAGCAAACCTATACATTTTTGAAAACTAGACACCCAGGGGAATCCAGGATGGGGTGACTTGACTGCCTCTCACCAGGTTCTGTTACCCAGAATCCCTTGCAAACCTAAAAAATTGTCAAAAAACCCACATTTTCCTCACATTTCTATGGTGGAAAGTTCTGGAATCTGCGTGGATCCACAAATTTCCACCCACTCCGTGTTTCCCAAAGTCTTCCGACAAAAATGGTACCTCACTTGTGTGGGTAGGCCTAGTGCCCGGGACAGAAAACGGCGCTAAACGCAATGTGCCTGTCGCGGGTACTTGGGCCTCCCACACGAGAGAGGCACCATTTTTATCGGGAGACCGGGGGGAACGCTGGGTGGGAGGAAATTTGTGTCAGCCAGGTGATGCCACAACTTTCCCACACAAAAATGTGTGGAAAAAGTGATTTTTTTCAGCTAAATTTCAGGTTTGCAGGTGATTCTGGGTAATAAAACGTTGGGGGCTCCATGCAAGCCATACCTCCCTGGAATCCCCCGGGTGTCTAATTTTCAGAAATGTGTGGGTTTGGTAGGTTTCCCTAGCTGGCCGCTGAGCACGGGGCCAGAAATCCAGGTGACCCCCCTTGCAAAACCTGGTCGTTTTGTGATAGGCAATTTTGATGTCGCCTCAATACGTTTTGGGTCCTTTCCTGTCGCGGATACTTGGGCCTCCCACACAAGTGAGGCACCATTTGTATCGGGAGACCTGGGGGGAACACTGGGTGGTTGGAAATTTGTGTCAGCCCAGTGATGCCACAACTTTCCCACACAAAAATGTGTGAAAAAATTGATTTTTTCAGCTAAATTTCAGGTTTGCAGGGGATTTTGGGTAAGAACACGTTGAGGGATCCACGCAAGCAATACCTCCCTGGAATCCCCCAGGTGTCTAGTTTTCAGAGATGTGTGGGTTTGGTAGGTTTCCCTAGGTGGCCGCCGAGCCCCGGACCAAAAAGTCATGGGACCCCCTTTGCAAAACCAGGTCGTTTTGTGATAGGCAATTTTGATGTCGCCTCAATACGTTTTGGGCCCTTGCCTGTCGCGGGTACTTGGGCCTCCCACACGAGTGAGGCACCATTTTTATCGGGAGACCTGGGGGAACGATGGGTGGTAGGAAATTTGTGTCAGTCCAGTGATGCCACTACTTTCCCACACAAAAATGTGTGGAAAAAGTGGGTTTTTCAGATAAATTTGAGGTTTGTAGGGGATTCTGGGTAAGAAAACGTTGGGGGATCCATGCAAGCCATACCTCCCTGGAATCCCCCAGGTGTCTACTTTTCAGAAATGTGTGGGTTTGGTAGGTTTCCATAGATGGCCGCCGAGCCCGGGGCCAAAAACCCAGGTGACCGTGCAAAACCAGGTTGGTTTGTGATAGGTAATTTTGATGTCGCCTCACTAGGTTTTGGGCCCTTGCCTGTCGCGGGTTCTTTACCCACCCACACAAGTGAGGTACCATTTTTCTCGGAAGACTTTGGGGAACGCGGAGTTGGTGGAATTTTGTGGATCCACGCAGATTCCATAACTTTCCACCACAGAAATGTGAGGAAAATGTGTTTATTTGGACAAATTTTGAGGTTTGCAAGGGATTCTGGGTAACAGAACCTGGTGAGAGCCAGTCAAGTCACCCCATCCTGGATTCCCCTGGGTGTCTAGTTTTCAAAAATGTATAGGTTTGCTAGGTTTCCCTATGTGCCGGCTGCGCTAGGGCCCAAAATCCACAGGTAGGCATATTGCTAAAAACAAATCCGTGCCTAGTCGGCTTTCTGCCGCCCTGGGGGGAGATATCGGGGGTGGGGTTGCCCCGATATGCCCCCAAGGGGGGAAGAAACACTGTGGCTATTTTTTGGGGGGGTGGGGGATTGATATGCCCATTCTGGGCAGCCCCCACCCCCACGCATAAAAAAAGCCAGCATAATCGTTGGGGTCTAGTGGGCTTTTTGCCCCCCCGGGGGGGGCAGATTTGGGGCTACTGCCCCCATCTTCCCCCCAGGGGGGGCAGAAAGGCTGTAATTTTTGCAGGTGGGGGGTGGGGGCATTGGCATGCCCGTTTTGGGCAGCCCCACCCTAATTAAAATTTGCCCAAAAAAATCCCTGCCGTCCAGTGGGATTTTTGCCCCCCCGGGGGTCAGATTGTGGGCTACTGCCCCATCTGCCCCCCGGGGGGGCAGAAAGCCTACTAGACACCAGGGATTTTTTGGGGCAAATTTTAATTAGGGTGGGGGCTGCCCAAAACGGGCATGCCAATGCCCCCACCCTAATTAAAATTTGCACAAAAAAATCCCTGGCATCTAGTGGGCTTTTTACACCCCCGGGGAGGCAGATTGGGGGCTACTACCCCATCTGCCCCCCACAGGGGGCAGGAAGGCTGTAATTTTTGCTTGGGAGAGGGTGGGGGCATGGGCATGCCCATTTTGGGCAACCCCCACCCTAATTCAAATTTGCCCAAAAAAAATCCCTGGTGACTAGTGGCTTTTTGCCCCCCAGGGGAGGCAGAAAGCCTACTAGACGCCAGGGATTATTTTGAGCAAAATTTAATTAGGGTGGGGGCTGCCCAAAATGGGCATGCCAATGCCCCCACCCTAAATAAAATTTGCCCAAAAAAATCCCTGGCATCTAGTTGGGCTGTTTGCCCCCCGGGGGGGCAGATTGGGGGCTACTGCCCCACCTGCCCCCCAGGGGGGGCAGGAAGGCTGTAATTGTTGTGGGGGAGTGGGTGCGGCCATGGGCATGCCCGTTTTGGGCAGCCCCCACCCTAATTCAAATTTGGCCAAAATAAATCCCTGGTGTCTAGTGGGCTTTTTGCCCCCCCGGGGGGGCATATTGGTGGCTACTGCCCCATCTGCCCCCCAGGGGGGGCAGGAAGGCTGTCATTTTTGCAGGGGAGGGGGTGGGGGCATGGGCATGCCCGTTTTGGGCAGCCCCCACCCTAATTCAAATTTGCCCAAAAAGAATCCCTGGCGTCTAGCGGGCTTTTTGGCCCACGGGGGGCAGAAAGGCTGTAATTTTTTGGGGGGAGGGGTGGGGGCATTGGCATGCCCATTTTGGGCAGCCCCCACCCTAATTCAGATTTGCCCCAAAAAATCCCTGGCGCGTAGTGGGCTTTTTGCCCCCCCGGGGGGGCAGAAAGGCTGTCATTTTTGTGGGGGGGTGGGGGCATGGGCATGCCCATATTGGGCAGCCCCCACCATTAATTATAATTTTTAAAAAATCCCTGGTATCTAGTGGGTTTTCTGCCCCCCCGGGGGGGCAGAAAGACTGTAATTTTTGCGGCCGGGGGTGGGGGCATCGGCATGCCCATTTTGGGCAGCCCCCACTCTAATTCAATTTAGCAATAAAAAATCCCTGGCATATAGTGGCCTTTTTGCCCCCCAGGGGGGGCAGAAAGGCTGTAAATTTTGCGTGGGTGGGGGCATGGACATGCCCTTTATGGGCAGCCCCCACCCTAATAACTTATGCGCCCAAAAAAAAGTCCCTGGTGTCTAGTGGGCTTTTTGCCCCCCCAGGGGGTCAGATTGGGGGCTACTACACCAAATTTATTTGGGGGGAGCAAAAGCCCTTGCCCAAGGGGCCGCTCCCCCCTCCCTGGTGTCTAGTGGGTGGATTCCTGCTTGGGGATCGCCCTCCTGGGGCAATCTCCAAGCAGGGATCCACTGGGGAGGGGTACCATTGGAAAGGGGAGATTCTCCCCTTTCCAATGATACCTCTCTCGTCTTTCTACGTGCCCGGGGGGCTGAGATAGCCCCCTGAGCACATAGAAAGTGAAATTGAAATGAGCCTAAAGGCTCATTTCAGTTTCGGTTTCTGTGCAATGACGACAGCGCGACGTGCGCGCTGATCGTCATTGCACAGAAACCAGGGAGGGGGCCTGGGGAGCTGGGGAAGCTCTTCCCCAGCTCCCGAGGCTTTGGGGGAGAGAAGGAAATCCCTCTGCTGTCTGCAGCAGAGGGATTTCGTGCCCCTGGCCTCATGACGGAATGGTTCCGTCATGAGCACAGGGGCACTGATGCTCATGACGGAACCATTCCGTCATGAGCATCGAAGGGGTTAATCCATCATTCTTTTGCTCACCACACCACCCCAGTTTGGCATTGTTCTGCATTCTGTACATCAATTGTTGTTTTTGCATTTGTCACCTCGAGTGACACGGGTATGCCCAGACGTGGGTCAAATGCTCTCCATGCCACTGGAGCCAAGCTATCCTGGCTGATGAGGGGTGAAACCCCAAAACTGGTCCTAGGATGCTTGTTTCCAGTCCAGGGAGGACCTGGCCTGGCAGTTCGGGCTGGACTGTTCCCAATGGGCACAGGGTCAAGACTGATTTGCATATGACTGGGTTCAAACTAGAATGGCATGGTGAGCAAAAAAACTGTGGATTTAGGCCCAGATCTCTGTACTGGGGTAAATGTATGACATTGTTCTGCATTCTGTACATCAATTGTTGTTTTTGCATTTGTCACCTCGAGTGAGACGGGTATGCCCAGACGTGGGTCCCATGCTCTCCATGCCACTGGAGCCAAGCTATCCTGGCTGATGAGGGGTGAAACCCCAAAACTGGTCCTAGGATGCTTGTTTCCAGTCCAGGGAGGACCTGGCCTGGCAGTTCGGGCTGGACTGTTCCCAATGGGCACAGGGTCAAGACTGATTTGCATATGACTGGGTTCAAACTGGAATGGCATGGTGAGCAAAAAAACTGTGGATTTAGGCCCAGATCTCTGTACTGGGGTAAATGTATGACATTGTTCTGCATTCTGTCCATCAATTGTAGTTTTTGCATTTGTCACCCTGAGTGGGACGGGTATGCCCAAACGTGGGTCCCGTGCTCTCAATGGATCACTGACATAATATCGACAGACACAATACCGACCTACCAAAATATCGTGACAAAAATATCGATTACACCAATATCGACATTCTATACTTAATTAAAAAAACACACAAATATCGACTTCAAAATAGCGTAAAACATATCGTTTTCAACATTATCGAAGTCAAAAATATTGTGATAAGTAATAACGCACACATTAAATAAACATACAAAATAACAAAAATATCGATCACAAAAATATAGACAACAAAATTATCATTAAAAAAAAATATATCGACATGTTAAATAATTTATAACTTAATACATACCCCAAAAAATATAAAAATAGCAATAACACACATAACATACATTATAAATCACTTAACACATATTTTGAAAAAATAACAAAGCAATATCATAAACATTTATAAATACACAAATATTATTTACTACTACAAACATAATATGAAAAATTAAATGTAACTCTTTAACATTTCAAAAGTTATAAATATCAAATAATGTAGTACACCATTTTTTTTATTTTTAAAAAGTAACTGAAACTTAATTAGCGTTTTCCATATATAGAAAACAACTGACAAATTAATGAAAACAAAGAGTAGCAACCAATGAAATACACATACAATTGAAATAACCCAATAAGATTGAAAAAGTAATTAATAACACACTATATAAACTCACTCAAATTGAACATTATTTTACCTTGCAAACAAAAAAGAAACAATAAGGAGAAACTGCCGGATTGCTGACACAACACTGAACTGCATTACAGAAAACTCTGATTACATCTCCACAAAGTAAGTAAAATAGCATTTTAAAACAACTGCTACTAAAAATGCTCTAAAAATGTTTTGTATGAACAAAATAATTAATATGCATTTTTTAAATTACATCTCCTCTACAGATAATTCTGAACAAACTCAAGGAACAGCAGAACAGTGTGAAAAGTCAATTTGCAAATAAGGCAAGTATTACTCTGAGATTAACTGAAACAATGTTTTTAAATTCCAAACAGAAAAACTACCTAACCACAACTCCCCCCCCAGCTAAAAACACAAACACATTAATTAATATTACTCTTTTTTTAACAGGAATCTCTACAGAAATACCAAAACCAAACAGCAGATAAAAACAATCAACATTTAAAAAAGTCTTCAAATTCAACATTGTAAGTATAAAATTGACAATGTTTATTTTCAGAAAATAAAACATAACAGGAATTATTTTATTAATTTTTTTATACATTTCTTTTAGCATTTGAAGCACCACCATGACTGAAGGGGCCCAATTCACTACTTCCCAAAAAGGTAAATTATTATTATGTTATATGGGGTATGTGTACACCCAAGAAAAGCAAACAGGGGACAAAGTCAACTGGAAATGTAGCAAATATTATTCTAACAAATGTTATGGAAGGGCTGCTACAAAGGAAACAACTGTATTATATGTTAGAGAGCATAACCACCCCCTAACGTAGCTGAAAGTGAAGTTAGAAATGCTTTGAAAATATAAAAGAAATTAGTACTGCATCTCAAAAGCCCACAACAGAAATCCTTAAACAAATGCTTCCCAGAGTTCCAGAGCATGCAACTGGCCAAATGCCCTCAATATCCTCATTAAAAAGAACTATAGCTAGAACTAAAAAGCTACTGCTACCACCACACCTATCCCCAAAACTTTTGCTGAAGTAGAAATACCACCTGAACTCACAGTTACACATACTGAAGAACGAACAAATTCTTCTGTATGACAATAAATCAGCTGGCAAAAGAATAATAATGTTTGGGACTCCCACAAATTTACTAAAATTACAAGTTATATACAGTACATGGACTATTTCAACATACATACATCACCTTCATATATGCTCTACTGCCAAACAAGCAAACAACAACCTATGTTGAACTTTTAAGCAAAGTAAAGCAAGAAACTAACAATTATTTTCTCCAAAAAATAATAGTAGACTTTGAGCAGTCAATGATACAAGCAATACTAAAAAACTACCCTCATACAGCAATTCAAGGTTGCTACTATCACTTTAACCAATGCATTTGGAGGCACCTCCAAAAATCTACATTATGGGCCCGATTCCGATCTCGCTCGGAAGGCCTCCGAATCGGATTTGGCTTTACCGGATCCGATTCGTAGCCCTTGTTCACGAACGAATCTCACACAAGTCCGAACAACCAAGTACGATGCGAAGATCACGTAAGCGCCGACCGAATCGTTTCCCGACCCGAACCGCTCCGTACGACTCATTCGCAGCCGGATTGTACAGCGCAATGGAGCCGATTTCCGACCGAGCAAGTACGATGCACGATTCGGACAGCCGCTTCGCCTCGGTCTCAGCGAGACGAAACGGCTGTCGGAAGCGTACTTCGGGGGGCCGTAACAGGCCCCCCTGCACCCGGGGCCCTCCAATACTGTCACGGGGTGTGCCCATGGGTCCCCCCGATCCAGGCATGCACAGTGTGACAGGCAACATGGGGTGCCCGCCACAGGGTGTACGCTTTTCCCCTCCCACCCCTTTTCTGCCATGGGAGCCTGAGTGCGCGTCTGTACACAGGCTCCCATGGAGTTCAAGGGAGTCCGAGCGAACCGAGTCCGCCAGCATACGGCTGCATCGTACTTGTTCGGTCGGACTCCAGGAGCACGTCTCGCTCGGAAAACCTTCCGGATCTGAGTCGTACGGAGGGCTTTCCTAGCGAGATCGGAATCAGGCCCTTTATGTTTTAAATATTGCACAAAAAGTGATTAATAACTACTTATTTGTTTTTCCAAAAATATACAACTGAATAATGTAATAAAACAACAGTTTGTAAAACTATTTTTTCAAAAATGTTATATCTAAATATATAAATATCTACCAAATATGTAATATCTAAACAATTAACAAAATACTTTTTTTTCCTGGCTAGAACAATAGAAATTAAATATACTTAAAAAAATAAAATGCTTTTTCAAATTTTTTATTATCAATGTTTCATTATAAATAAAAATATAAATAAAAAATAAAGATGTTTATGTATTTTTTGCATGTTATGGAATATTGTATCTATAATAAAATATTTATATTGTATCAATGTACTTTAAAAACTATTGTTCAAACATTTATAACTATATCTTTATCCTTACACCATAATATATTTTTATTTTTTCACTATTCCCACTATAAACTACATTAACTCAGGGAAGGTGCTAAATAACAAACATTATAATTTACTATTCCCACTACAATTTATATTAAGTCAGGGAAGACGCTGGACACTAACCTTATATAATTTACTATTACCACTCCAAACTGCATTAAATCAGGGAAGGTGCTGGATATCAAACATATATAATTTACTATTCCCACTCAAACTTATATTAACTCAGGGAAGGCGCTAGACACTAAACATATATAATTTACTATTACCACTCCAAACTACATTAAATCAGGGAAGGGGCTGGATTCCAAACATATATAATTTACTATTACCACTCCAAACTACATTAAATCATGGAAGGTGCTGGATACCAAACATATATAATTTACTATTACCACTCCAAACTACATTAAATCAGGGAAGGTGCTGGACACTAAACATATATAATTTACTATTCCCACTCCAATTTAAAATAACTCAGGGAAGGCACTGGACACCAACCATATATAATTTACTATTCCCACTCCAAACTACATAAAATCAGGGAAGGTGCTGGACACTAAGCATATCTAATTAACTACT